>QVRM01002672.1:182500-345072 GCA_003439945.1 Dermanyssus gallinae
CTGCGGTGCCGACCGTAGCGACCGTAACCTACCAACCGTAGCGGTGACTAGGCCCGGTCACAGGGCCAGCAGGAGCAGCAGCAATAGTAGTAGTAGTAGAAGTAGCAGAATTGTGGTAGCGTGGCGGTGGTGCCGTGGTGTGGACCTTGCGATAGACCACTAAACACAAGGGCGTCCGTGCCGTATATAATAATAATAATTATTATTATTGCAGGACCCAAATGTCATGGTCCGACCGTGAATGATTTGAAATTGAATAAATACACTAAAGTTTTGAAAAAAAAAAAAATAACAATTATTATTATTATTATTATTATTACTATTATTTTTATCATTGCGATAATATGTTCAGACCTCACAAGTGTAACATTGCTTAACATGCAATAATAAAAATAAAAATAATAATAATAATAATAATAATAATAATAATAATATTATTATTATTTTATTATTATTATTATTATTATTATTATTATTATTACTATTATTTTTATCATTGCGATAATATGTTCAGACCTCACAAGTGTAACATTGCTTAACATGCAATAATAATAATAATAATAATAATAATAATAATAATAATTATTATTATTATTATTATTATTATTATTATTATTATTATTATTTTTATAATTGCGATAATACGTTCAGACCTCACAAGTGTAACATTGCTTAACATGCAATAATAATAATCATCATCATCACCACCATCATCTTCGTGGTGGTATAATTACCTGCCAGTCTGTCTGCCTACCATCACCACCACCATGACCACGACCACCATCACCGCCTCTACCGCGACACCGACCATGTTAACATGAGAGCTCTAGCATCGCCAATCATCATTTCAGCAAAGCCAAGATGGCTTGTGGCCTGCCAACCGAATTGCCGGCGCGGGCGCGGCCGTGAACTGCAATAATGCTGCACATCAGGTAGACCCTTTGCCTATAGGCATCTGTGTGTTTGTCTGAAACACACAGGTGCCGATAGGCAAAGGGTCACGCCAACGCACACCCCCAGCAAGAAGCGGGGCAGACCCCCATCGTGGTGCTGCTGCTGCTGCGACGGCTTCTGGGGTCGTTGTTGTCAGTTGCCGCTGCACGTTTGCTGCTCACGCCGAAACCGGAAGATACGCAAACTCAGTTGGAGTGTGTTGGAGCAGGTCACCCCCCCCCCCCCCCCCCTGGGACCCCGCCATCGCTCGGTAAACGGTTAACTAAACACGACTAAGCGAAGCTTGGACCGATGGTTCGCTTAGAGCGACATCGTCCGCGCAGTGCTACAGTGCTATGCTGACCAGTCCCGCCTACGACCATTACTATCACCACTTTAAATTCGATTCTACTTCTACTACTACTACTACTACTACTACTAGTGTTTTGCTTAGAAATGCTATTCGTAACCTACATTTCGCGCTAAGCTGTGGCGGCGTTTATTATTTTTGCTTGGTTCAGAGAAGTGGAAAGAAGTTCGGCGATTTAAGGAACCGAAAATAGAAGTCAAAGTCTGTCTTAGAATAAAAAAATTAATGTCACGAACTGCTTATGGTAATCAAGCAGCGTCCCGAAACACTGTGTAAACGTGGTACGGTCGATATCGCCCTGAACGCGAAGAACCAAAAAGCACCCCTTTCGGAACGATCTTCAACGTCAATAGCAGCAGAAAAGTTAAAAAAACGTACGTGATATCGTACTCAGCAAACGCCAAATTACTACTAGGGGATAGCTGAGGAATCGAAATTGTCTTACAATTCTGTTTTAACCCATCCGTCTCTCTCATTAGTCTAATATGCCCAGAAGAAGCAGAGCCCTAGTTGTCCTGGCGTGATCTCATTTTATTTTTCTCTCTATATTGCCTTACTGTAGCTTGCGCTGTTCTCCTACCTCAATTTTTAGGTATTGTGTATGTGGTTGAGCCAAATAAAAGGTCAACTTTGGCCGCAACTCGGTGGATAGGGGTAAGCACTGATCGATTTTTTCTGAATCCATTTTAGGAAGCCGAAAAGAGTACGTTTTCCTCTACGTTTCTGGGTCCTGGGCATTTCTTTAATGGTTGTCTCGTATTCCTTCGCTAGGGTTTTAAATTTGCTATTCTAGAAACCAAAAAAAAACAGTCGCTGTGGTGAAACCTGTACAACCAGAAATCACTACATATTACTCAAATCGCTATCTAAATGAACTATTTGAGCTTCGAGATTCAATTAAATAATTGTTTGACCTGCCTGGTTGATTTGCTTCATTGTGAGATCGACCTTGGGCTTTTGTGCATTACGTCCCTTTACTATCTTGAGGGCTTCCTAATAATCGTTTTCAATTTGTGTAAGAAGGTTGCGTCAGCTATTTGTTCGGAATTCGCTTTAAAGCATCTCTACACTCTATATTTGGCCAAAACTCGGGTTTCACCCTTTGAGGCTTTGTGTGGCTTTTTTGTAGCTTTATTGCAGCCAGACTTTTTCTGGGCAATGGCTAGTTTCGATATTTTAGTTAGCAGTTTGCTTTGGGCGTATGGGTCAGAAGTTCGAGAGCATGCATTTATCGAACGTCTTGCAGCTCCTCTAGGGCTTGCGGCAGTCCCGTGTCGGTACTTGCCTTGCTGGCTTCTGTTCTAAAGGATTCTTATCGGTGATCCTAGAGTGAGTTCTGTTGCTTGCGCGCAATGCATGGATGACTGCGTCTCTAGCGTAAACTCTATTCAAAAGTGGTCACTGAGGCTTTCTTCTCTAGTGAGAACTTTCCAACCCATTATTTTGCCAGCAAGTGTATCATCGCAGGGCGGTAGGTCAGCATGTGAGTATTGGACTTCTCAGTGAAAGATGGGATCCTTGCCCTTGTTCTGTACGTAGGTCATTAGTCGCTGCTTTGGCAAGTTTACCACACATTGCCAGCTGCCAATCTTGTTAGGTCGTGGCGCCTCTGTGCGTGTATGGGTCGATTCGTAAACACTCGGGTTCTTACGGATCTCCGTCCTATTGGCCTTTGCGTTTATAAACGGGCTACCCGCGCTACTATAGGGGGACCTCGCCCAGGAAAACCGTCACAGTGGGGGGTGCCGACCCCTGGAGGCGCCAGTGACCACCACCAAGTGTCGACCCCCCCCCGTATATTGGCCTAGGGCGGGAGCAAAGTGATTAGAAGTGATGGCAGGAGGCGGGCCATCGGTATATGATTACAACGTCAAGACCAAAGCCTATTCCTGCGAGTGGTGCGTACAAGAAGAGACTTAATAGAAGAAATTCAAACAGAACAAATCCAATACTAAGGTTATTGTGACAACTTTTGTTTTTCTACTACAGCTCCTTGTATCATCTTCCACATAATTGTCACTTCTTTACTTGCTTTACGGCCAATGAATCATACTGCCTCAAAACTGTAAGGAGAATGCACGAAAACGTTTGCAAAAGGTCTAGAGTCTGAGAATACAACTCTTGACCCCTCCATCACGACAACGCATCGGCGCACACATCGTTACTAATTTTGCATTATTTGATAAAAAACAAATCGAGTTATATGTTTCCGAAACGGACTGGCTCCGTGCGACTTTTTTTTCATAGAAGCGTATGTTAAAGGGAACGAAACATTTTGGAGAATAATTATATATTCTTTTTTTGTTTTATATGTGTTAGAACTTTTCGATCCGCCCTCGTACATTATTTACATTGCGATAATGTGTCTAACGTACTTCAAAATTGTGGCGATGCTTAATACGGTCACCTTGCATGGAGGATGCATCATGAGGATTGCAAAGTGGACGTGCCAATGATATTTGTCGTCACATTGATAGCGGACGTCAGGCCGGAGCGCTAACCATTGCCCAAGCGACTAAAAGTCAGCAGCCGTGCTGCCACAAAGGCTGTGTGGAAAACATTAGATATCTCAACAGGTCAACCGGCCAGCGGTGCTTAGGTATGTCTCACGGTGATTCCAAGCCCGTGTGGAACGCAGTATAGTACAGATTTGTCGTAATCGCCCAACTCTCAGTATTGATCCGAACGGACCCAACGGAAGCAATCGGCTGGCTATTAGTTAGCCGCCCTCATGAGCAAGCCCCGACTAAACAACTGCACACAGTTCGCTGCCCTATATCGAGTAAAGCTGAGCGGGACAAATAGCTATAATATAACTGATGCTTGTGTGTGCTTTTGCAATTAATGCCAGATAAGGCAAACTGCATTTCACACAAGTGCACCACTACGTACAACAATACATGTTACTTATCACATAGTTGTAGTTTCTATATACCCGTGTTACCGTAAAATATTATATATGTCAAGGGCAAACATAGTACGCATATATATATATATATATATATATATATATATATATATATATATATATAGGGTGCGGAAAGAGTCACCTGAGAGTTTGTTTCAAATTTGGCCACCAGAGCGAGCTAGCGGCCCCGACGACAAGGTGTTTGTACACATCCTTGTCGAAAAAACCAATATACAATGAATATGTCTTAGAGATTGAAGCCAATTAAACTGTACTATGAAAATTTGCCAACTTTTGTTAGACTGAAAAACGTTTGAAGGCGCGTGATATCCCAGAACAGTCGTGGCCAACCTCGTTAAGTGACCTGACACACCTGGACTTTTTTTTAGGCTTTCTTTAAAGAGCAAGGTGTTTGCCAGTAAACTCGCCACCATTGACGAGCTGAGTGAACTATTCGGCTAGAGATCTAAAAAATAACGCCTAAGTTGTGCCTAAATGTCATCAAGCGTGGTGTATCTCATATAAGCAATTTCAAAAGTCCCAGGATGGCCATCTTCTTGATATCGTCTCTCAGACATAATGGTATGCAAGGTACTTTCTTAAATAACTCAAATTTTGACCACACCCAGTCTACTTTATCTTTTATGTAAAAATATTTAAAACCCTCAAGTGACTCTTGCAGCATCCTATATATGTGTTTGGTGTATAGATACTTGTATACATGCTCGTACATGTGCCACCATGCCATAGTGCCCTGCACCGTAGCTTCCTCTTATTTTGTTGCTTGTTACGCCTAGAAGAAATAACGCGCAAGGGACTAGAGGCCATTTCCGAGACTAATAATGTTCGCGGTTGAGAAACGAGATAGATTATGTATCTCGCAGACGTATTTATATATATATATATATATATATATATATATATATATATATATATATATCCGCAACGGTAATGTTTTTTATTAGAACTGTTAGCACTATATTACCCTGGCCCAGCCGGATATTAAGTCGTTCAGCATAAGTTGGGACCAGTCAGCATCGGCTCCTGCTGGTGTCCCGCATTTACAGAAGTGTAGCTCTAAATCTGTCTGTCTCTATCCGTATATGAAATCGGAATATATATTATAATTAAATAACAATAGAGCTCAATAGGCTTAACTAGTACAATTTTATTATTATCGTTACAATCATTAGCTCAACTGCCTAAAATTAGCATTTAAAAGGTATAGCAAAGATCGAGCCTAGCAAAAAGCAACCAGTCTAAGTAGTGCGATTTAGTAGCTCTCCAGGTACTTTAATTGGAATTTATTACTCTACGATGTACCCTTCGAAGTTCTCAACTTGCGCAGTCAAAATATTTAAATAGCTAATAACAATATTGAGAAAATAAGTAAGATTGTGATAATATTCCATAAATAAACAAATCATAATAATGATTACGACTACTATTGTAGAGTGATACAGCGTCGTCAGAATGCCAGCAGAGCTATTAAGCAGCAAACAGCTAAGTGGTGTTGATTATTATCTCGCAAATGCAGGTTACAATTCTAAATTAGATTATAACAAAATGGTTAACTTTGTTGTTTTATATATAAAACGTTTTATATGTAGCACCTTCATCGTACGAAACGCATACATGTAAAAATACTTACAGATTAACCAATTTTAGATGCTAGACGCGTTTGCACAGTCAAGGCTGACCTGAACTGCAAATCAAGTAAAAAGCGAGTTTTGAAGATAATTTTACAATACAAAATAAATGTCAATAATAATAATGATGACAAAGCACATCTATCATCGGTGTCCTGAGTGCGTCGTCACTAATGACGTACTCCGTCAGCATCTCACAATGTCACAGAAAACGGCAGGTTTACCGTGTCAGTCGTGCGTGGTTAATTTATAAACCGCGATCTGATCAAGAGAACTTGCGCGCCTAATCCACACATTAGAAAGCCGGATATTGCTTAGATATCGGCAAGCAACATCGTCTGCGCACTCTGCCAGCCTATCTAAGTGGACACGTTGCCAGGGATGGCTAGGGATGAAGGTTACCTTTATGGTCAAACTTGATCTTTACGGAGCAGAATTGAATGTCAATATCTTGTACATGGCTTGTTCCTGAGAGAGAGAGAGAGAGACAGGGAGAGAGGCAGCACACGCAGGTAGATCCACATGGACCCAAGCGATCGCGTTCGGGACTGTTTTATAGCCACAAATCAGTTAGCTCTTACACAAAACAGCTCTCTCGTTTGTTGTACGAGATTTGTCTGAGTTCCTGTGGCTGCTGCCAAGCTCGTTGCTAACAGAGATAACAATAATTCAAGCATTGACAATTAAAGAAGCGACGACGAGAACAACCTAACAGAGAAACAACATTTTTATAATATTGATGGGTTTGAGAAATGCATTATGCGCAGGCTTCCGTTCGCATCCGCAAGGTTCGACAATGTGTGGCACTACCTCGAGACCATGAGGAAGGAGCCTTTTGCTACGACCGGCATGAACCATGCATCTCTTGGTAGGCTTGTTCCAGGAACCACGGGCGCGTCGTAACCCAGCCAAAGAGACAAACCTAGCTGTATTATTAATAAAGCCTATTTGTCACAAAGCAACGATCTTGCGTTACTGCGCATCGCCCCCATTTCCCGTGCTTCGCCTTTGCTCCTTAAGGTGTATGCGTGCAGCGCAAGGTGTATGCGTGCAGCGGACGCTCATTCTCGAGTCATGCTCGGCGTTGGACGGACGATAATAATAATAAGGTCGCCTTATCGTGTGGTCGATCATGTCGCCTCAGAGGAAGGTTCGTCCCAATTTAAGTTACGGAAATTGTTTGCCATCGTTCCACGAGCAGCAAAAGCACGACAAGCATTTGACATCCATATTTTTCGGCCTGACTCTCAGCCAAGATTTAACGTCCACGGAACTGGACTTCGCATTGCTTTATAGACGGACCCCCATAAATACAAATGTGCCCGCGCACCTATGTGTCTTCTCAAGAGGTCGCGAGGGGCAGGCGAATGCACTACACCACCGGGCTCGACATCCAGACGTCACAAATATATATATATATATACATATATATATACAGGGTCTTTCATGTATGTACATATTTAAAATTTTGGTAAAACTCGGCAAAAAAATAATTTTTCTGAATGAAAGGAGAGGCCGTAAACGTCTTGTTTGGAAGTGATGATGAAATTTATAAATGTAGCTATTCTGCCTTTTTTCTTCGACATAGCTGTCCAAAATCTACGTTTGCGGGAAAACCGGCCAATGGATGACGAAACCGGCGTGTTCGGCGGAAAATTCTGCATAATCTGATGAACACCCCACCCAAGCTAGCAAAAGGCGAATAGCGAGATTTAAAAAGTCATAAAAAGTCTATATGTTGTTATGTCTTACGTTGAAGCTTTACGTTCAGAACCGTACCCATTTGCCATTACGACCAAAAATGTACGCCCAAAAGACTATTTCCAGGCAATAACAAATTTAATGCCCATAAGTTTCGTAAGAAATGGATGGTGCTGCGTTACGTAGTTCATATATATATATATATATATATATTATATATATATATAAATATATATACATATATATATATATATATATTATATATATATATATATATATATATATATATATATATCTATATATATATATATATATATATATATTATACTATATATATAAATACATATATACATACATATTATATATATATATATATATATATATATACATAATCACTTAAGCACGCAGCAGGGGTGTCGGGTCAGCTGACGCACCACGTTATATTGGGGTATATCGCGCTATACCAGTTGAATCCGCAATTGAACGAAACGAGGTTCTGTTGCACTCTGAGAAAGAAAAACGACGGCAACTTTTGCAACGAACCTGCAATGTAGTGGTACAGTACTTGTGTGAGCGACGGCAAGACTTACTGTGCGCTTTGTTGTTGTTGTTGTTGTTGTTGCAGTTGTTTCTGTTGTTGCTGTTGTTGTTGGTATCGTAATGTGAGGGAAAGTCGAAAATGTTCGCCTGCTAACACAGAAATACACACACGCAGACATGTAGACGCATCGGCAAAGTCCGAGTCGTAATTGTGCACACAAGCTATCACACGCGGTCAACGAAATACAATTTTCGTAAATTTCAGTCAGCGCCGGGGTCAGTAGGGTCGTGGTCAAAGCAGCGCACCTTCTTCTGCACGATATTCTTCCCAACAATTTGTCTACTTACTGTTTTGCAGCGATTCCGTATGACTGGTGACTTGGCTATAACCGTAAGTTTTTCAGGCCACTGGTCGCTTTAGCTTGGTTACATAATGACGTCGTCGAATCGACAAAGTCTGATCGTAGTCGACGTGTAGGGAAAAAGATACTTTAAGAACCTTTGTTACCCCTAGAACAGCTCTTAGATATATTTATATATATGATTTTTCTTATTGAAACTGTATGTTTGTTTGTTGACTTACGCGCTCCCGAGAGTCCTAATTCCGCCGGTCGGCAAGACGTTACAGTAACAAATAAGGCAGATAATCTTAACAAATATAGTTACGCGTATATTCAGCATCGGCATGTATGTATGTATACATATATATATATATATATATATATATATATATATATATATATATATATATATACCTAAGTCCTTATTCAGCAATATGGTTTAAATAGAACAGCTATAGCAGTTGTCTGGAAATTGGAATTCCCTTTGTTTTACCACTAAATAAAGAACAGCATTTTTTTGACAGTAGGTATGATTTATATATATATATATATATATATATATATATATATATATATGCTATAGACCTGGCAGTACGCTGTTTCTTTAAACCAGTTTGTTTATTGACGAGCCACGACGTGCAAAAGCAAATTTTCACCTAGGAGCTGAACGCATATTAGAATAAAACTAGGCCCGGCTCTTTGGAAGGGCACCTACATAGGCGCAAACGTAACAAATACCACGCCGCGGTATGTCCGGCGGTTCGGTCCATAGCAGAACTGGCAAAACGCTAGATTGATTGCTGTGTCGAAGCACTAACATGTAACTTAAACACAATTACCCAACCCGGGTGTTAAAAAAAAAATATATATATAAATAAATGCATATGTATATATATATATATATATATATATATATATATATATATATATATATATATATATATATATTATATATATATATATATATATGTATATATACATATATATATATATATATATATATGTATATATACATATATCTATATATATATATATATTTATATATATATATATATATATGCGACATTGCCTCTATACGCCGCGGAAGACAGAAGCTGTCGCAGATCTGCTCCTATAACCTTCCATAGCTACCGGTACGAAATAGAGACTTCGGATTTGCACCATCAAGTCTTTTGTCCGCGGTCCCGGGGTTTAATTTTGCTGGCAACTTTGCCTTCCGAAGGGTTATTTCTATGTTTTCATTTAACTCTATATGCCGTGAAATCCTTCCAAAACTTCTTGACAGCTCAATGGAGCCGTAAGTATCGGCCTATTTTCCGCGTGCTGCTTAACGAAAAGAGACATCTGCGGTTGGTTCCAGCATGGTTTCTACACGTGGAAACAGCAGGGCTTTAAGCCAGCTCCCACTAAGAGCATCCCGAGCGGCTCTAAAAACACTCTTTTACAGCGCGTGTACACACTCTTGCTAGCTATTTTATTGTATTCCTGAAGCCAAGACCACCCTCTCTAATTGGTAAACCTCCTCTTATCTGTATCTCGCCGTTCAGCCTAATGTTAAATACATAGTCGACCTGTCGGCACTGTGGAACACCTTGCTCAACATACCGTTTATCGTACTGCCGGGACCCATCAACACTACATCATATTTAGATGTATCTTATGTGACATGCACTAGACTCGACTAATAAATGATTAATCGTATCTATGTATTTATTAAATAGCATTTGTGTTATATACATCTGTGCTTCAGCTTTACATCACTTTCGTCAACGGTATGGCTCGAGTACACTGTTCGAGGTGATGACAGACACAGCCGTTATTTCCTGGAACACATTTCGTGCACACAATTTTATATGAAATCCATGTATTGAAAACCTGGTAACAAGACCTATTTATGCAGCATAGGCCCTTCCAGTGGTTAGTAGTCATCGTTCTAGTAGCTGAGACAACGCCAACTTAAATCTGCAAACCTATATTTCTACTTAGCGAGATGATTGTTGAAGGCCTTCGTTCTTAGTGAGGCATACTTCGCTTTCAAGTCCCTCAGAAATAGTCGACTGTAGGCCGGTTGCAACTAATGCGATGGACTACTAGCACTCTTTTTAGACGGCTGACTTTAATTTTGTCGAGTATTTTCATGTTTGCTTTGGATATGTGGAGCTATATAATTTGTGTAGTGTCGGTGCAATTTTTTAACTTCCAGCGACAACCGATGAGGCTCTTGGATACTATAAAATGACAGAATGCCCTTGCGAGCCCCTCCTATTTCAATATGTTTGGTTAACTTTAATATAAAATAATCCCCGCGTTGAGAGGACTACTCCAAGGTATAAAAATGTTGAACACATTATTTTAGTGCTGATTTCAAGCAAAATTCTTCTTTTTCGCCGAGTCTAACTAACTACATTATTTAGTCATTTGACCTGTACTCTTTAACGCTTTAAAAACTGAAACGTGCGTAATTGTTATATACTCATTAGACGATTATACCTATATGCGCGTGCATAATTTTTCTTTGCAGCAAGCCTGCTTTTGAATCTTTTGGGTCTTCTATAGTTGCCACGATGCAAGCACATTGCAGTAAAGTTCTAGCCTTGATTTTTGTACACGATATCTGATCAGAACAAAACTGTCAGACCCTGAAGATAAATTTAACGTTCGTATTTGTTTGTGTTTTTTTGTAATTATTTTTTTTTATTAAAACAACAGCACAAACAGTGTTGTTGTTTTTATTAGTATTGTTTATTGTGATTTACTTGTATTGTTGGTCAAAGGGTGTTATTTCCGTCGCGCCTTATTGTTATATTTATGGGCGTGTTTTTATTGCCAATTAGCTGTTGCTGTGGTCAGCATTGCTCTGCCAGCACTTTTTATTGGTGTGATTCGTTCTACTGTACCGATTTCATTCGCACTTGTTTGCTGCTGTCGCGTTTTTGTTTATTAGACTTATTAAATAAAATTGCTGTTGTTGTTTTCGAAATCATCCTTTTTATTTACAATTCTGCTGCCAATGGCGATGAATCTGCTGAATTGTTGTTGTTTCTGTTGTTCTTATGTACAGTCGTTACTGTATTTCGTACTGTAGTATGGTATATATATATATATATATATATATATATATATATATATAGGCGCCATAGTCGATATATCTGGATTTGTTTGTATACGCCGTGGGTCGCGCGCACTGTCCCCCTTCGCTCGCTGGCGCACCGAAATCGTTCGATCTAACGGGACAAATAGCGCTATCGGATACGCAGCGTTGCTATTTCTGGTAGTGTATTGCACATAGAGGTAATCATATTTTAATTGACGTCCTTTTTCAAGCAGAAGATGTGGTTCGTTGACAACCGTGCGTGCGTGGCCCTTGGTCACTACCGCTAAATTTAGAATTTGGCGCGCAAATACACAAGCATGGTATGCGGGCATAGCATAACATTCCGTCAGGTAACCGTAAGATCCGACAGAAGCGTGAAACTTTGCTTCGCTTTACTTCGGTGCAAACTACCTATACGCGCAGTGCGATCTACTTAAACAATCATCTTGAATGTTGGCCACCAAAAGTGAGCACGGGAGGAAAACGATCGTCTTTACAGTCAAACAAGTCACCTTAACATTCGCGGGTATGGACTTCCCGGCTGGAAAATCAAACAGGTTTAAAACGGCACGGAGTTTTCTTTGATTAGAAGTCGATACACTGCTTCAAGGGCTACATCATGATCGACCTTGCAAGCGAGAAAATAAATGTGAAATTCTCGTGAAACATTATTGAGTCATAGAGAGATTGAGTCATGAGAATCACCGAAACTGCATTTGGAATAACCCATTAGTGTTGCTCTGTATACACGTGGCCTATATTTAAGTTTCTGACAACCGCACTTGGTCTTCTGTAGTAAAGGACGGAATTAAAGTAAACGAGATCCTAAACCCCAACGACCTGTCCCACAAGTCGATTCAGCAGAAAGGGCAGTTCCTTTTAAGAGTGTTGGGAAATGTGTCGTTTATTGGAAGAGGACTACCCTGTATAGTACTTAAAAGCATGCGTCCGTCCTAATTCTAAGTAACATCAGAGTTGAAAAAGGATAGCAAGCCAAAAGAAGGTCAGTTTGCAGCACTTGCGAAGGTACTATGGAAATTAGAATACGCGCTTTATTTACATAAAGGAAATCGTTAGAGTTTTCGAGCTTCCCATTCAAAAGATAAGGCAAAAAACAAATAACGTTATCAGTTCCCCTGACCGGACAGAACTCGAGTCCACCATATCTGAAGACTACACATTTTCCTATCAGAATCAAATTGAGGCAAGTTCTTTAAAATAAGGACTGACTGATAGATACCCTTAAGTTATTCAAACTTAACGCGCAGTTAGGGTGGTCAAAAAAGCTTAAGAACAGGTGTCGCCAGTTGGGTTAAACTGGATAATCAAGTCTTTTTAGAAGATTCTGGTAGAGCGCTGCCAGCGTCCGGCACGTTCCAAGTGAATTTACAGACGTGAGTTAATGGTGGCTAGAAGCGAGAGCAACGGGAGATCCTGGTTTAATGAACGATGTAGAGCCGCGAAGACTGCAAACCTATTTTCGAGGCAGAAATTCGTTGTTGTAAACATCTTGTCCAAACAAAACAGGAAGTCTGCAGGTCCCGACAAAGTAGAAACTGACGCACTTTGGTTGCTATTGATCAATTTATACAGTGCCGCATGTTTGCATCAAGACAAAATACCACACAAATGGAAACGAAGTTTTCTAAATATATATATATATATATATATATATATATATATATATATTATTAATAACATGTGCGATGACCATAACTTCATTTGTTTTTCCGCAAGGCTAATGCCCGTGTTATTGTAGGCTTTGTTCGCTCGCTCTGTTAGCACTTTGAAGTAGACCATTGTCTCTGCGCGAACGTGTGGTCACGGGTTCTCTAACCCAAAGTTAGCCCAGTTCAACAATGTGTCGCATTTTCTTGTTGAATGTCGAGCGACAGCATCTGACGTAAGAATTCGAATGCTCTCGAGTCTCTTGTCGAAAGATTAAGGTTTCTACACGGGCGCTGAATCAGCTTGTGCGTACGGAGGCCTGTAGCTCCCATAGTCTCGAACGCCAACAGACAAAAATCGTGCCGACAATCAACGCTGGAGTATTTTCTGCATTTGTTAGCCCCAGCTAACCTGGAAGCATGACCTGCTCGGTCCGCACCTGCACTGACCATCGAAGGTTCTAATGAGTCGCTTACAGTTATATATATATATATATATATATATATATATATTTGTTTTAGGGATTCGTTTCCATTCATGCGATATTTTGCCCTGACAGAAATAAGCATTTTACGACGAATTTACGACATCAATGAATGCGTGTGTAAATATTACGGAACATGAAACGTGGAATGTAAGCACATATTAGAGTATAAAAAATAATAACTTTAATGACACCACGTCATTAAGACGAAGCTTGGATGTTATGATGCGTATGTGGTACATATTGCATTTTGAGTCATCGTAGTAGTAGTAGTAGTAGAAAAAATATTGGTGAATAAATCTCAATTATTAAAAATGATTTCCCACCTGGTGTTAATAGAGAATTTAGAAGTTGGAACTGACATCTCTGTTGCTATTACTGCGTGGTGTTGGAAGTTTTTGCTGCCTCTTGTTGTTATAAATATTGCCGTTGTTGTTCCTATGACTGCTTGTATTTGTAGTGACACGCATTGTTGGTATTACTCTTGATTTCATTTGTACTGTTGCTTTTTACTGTTGTTGCTGTTATCGCTGCTATATATATATATATATATATATATATATATATATATATATATATATATATATATATATATATATATATATACCTTTATTGTTATTGCTGATGTGGGTGTTGCCCCTGAGAATTCGATTATCAGTGGATTTGCTCTTCTGCATTCGTGATGGATTTTGGGTTTGAACGAGTCAACTGTCATTATTTAACGAGGCAACAACAACAACAGCGGGTGTATTCCGCCGCCAGAATAGTTCGCTTCAAGACAACTCGTTGACGGCTTCGTTTTCTAGGGTTGTTGTTGTTGTTGTTACTGTTGCTGATGTTGTTTCTGCTAACGTTGTTGCTGCCGTCGGAGCTGCTCACGCACTCTCGATTCTGCTGGCACACATCAACAAGATGCTAGAAAAACCACCACAAACCAGCCACAGCCAAATGGATATTATATAGCTGCTTGTGCGGTTGTTATTGTTGTTGTTGTTGTTGCTGTTGTTGGTGTTGCCGCCGTTACTATTGTTATATCATATAGATAAGTTAGGCGATTACTCGTAGTAATCGCCGGGTCGACCTCGTACAGAGAAGCGTTCAACGTTGTTGCCGCGTCGTGGTCTGTGGTCTGTGGTGGTCGTCAGTCAGTCATTCAGCCAGCCAGTGGCTGGCCGTGGTTCAGCCAGATTCTGCGGGTTCCCGCCGCCCGCGGTCGTTGTTGCTGTGGGTCGCCACTTCTGTTGAAGCGGTTGCTGTTGTTGTTGTTGTTGTTGCTACCTTCTGCCCCTTTAGATGTTGTTGCTGCTACCTTCTGCTCCTTTAGTTGTTGTTGTTGCTTCTATATGTTCCTTTAGTTGTTGTTGCTATTGTTGCTGCTGCTGTTGTTGTTGCTGTTGTTGTTATTCTTGATTTCTGTTGCTGTTGTTTCTGCTTTATCTGTTGCTCTTATAATTGTTATTGTTGCTGCTGCTGCCTCCTTTTGCCCTTCTTGCTATTTATATTACTGCCTTCTGGTGTTGCTGCTGCTGTAGTTGTTGTTATTTCTGTTATTGCCTTCTGATCTTGTTGCCGTTGCTGCTGGCAATGTAGCAGCTGCTATTGACGCTGCTGACGTTGCCAGCACTGCCGGCCTTCGTCCGAAGCGGTGGAAAGCCTCTTGTTGGAGTGTATTCTTAAGGCCTGCTAATGCAGTATATTCCTAAATCCCTCTTCGGACAGCTGGCGGACCTTAATCTAGCTTAGAACTTCCAGTTTTTTAGCCTAATTCTTCGAAAAATTGAGCTGAATCATCACAGGTCCATAGGAAGCCATGGGCGCTTTTTGATGTCGATAAATTTCAGTGTAACAATCAGTGACAGTTTGTGGGGCTCTGAAACGACGTGAGGCAAGATTGAAGTCTTTTGCTGAGCGTCTATTTTTATCTTGGCTTCCTTCGTCCCCCCTTGTAGAAAGACGATCCCACAGGTAGAAGAAATGTCGGACAATGTCAGCTAGTATACACAAAACATTAAACCCAAATAATCACTTTTAGTCATAATTTTTCTTGATAAAATTTTATTGCATTTGTTTTACATACGTTTATTTCCAACGTGTTAAGTTTAGCGTCGTAATACAAGATTACAAGCAATTATTGCAGATTGTGAGCATAAAGCACAAAGTCATCAGCGCACATAAGTATGTCGATCTGAGGCTCCGCTTCTGAATTGTCTTTGGCAGGTCGCTTATCAATACTGAAACAGCAACTGGCTAATATGTCGCCCTGTGTAACACTGGTTACCTGGGTAATGAACTGGTGCTCAACAGCTCCGTTATCTAGAATGACGCGCAATTCTTATGGTACGTAGGTCCAACTTTAAGTCTATAATATTATTTGACACCTCACTTAGTGCTAGCTTTTTAAGAATAAGCGTTTAAATTAAACGCTTTTGCTTGCGATATCATGATGTAGCGATGGTTCACTTTGCATTTAGGATTATATATAATAGAGATGTTATCCACTTCTTGGCTAATTCAACTATATTCAACGCCTCGTTGAAATAAGGCTGGATATTAAGGAAAACACCTGTTAGATGCGTTCATTAGTCGCAGGCCCTTCTCTATGGTGTTGTAGTTATTGCAGAAAGGTCGAACTACAAACTCATTGGCCTCAGTCGGACTATATATATATTCTTGCAAAAAGCTGCTTAGAATTCGTAAATGAAAAAAAAAAACGTTTAGAATATCATGCAAATTCGTTGGTTTGTATCGCATTGCCTATCATGATGAGTAATACTTACAGGTATACTTATAACGTGCCTTGGAGTCGGTAAGGGTTGCAATAACTATTTTCCGTTCAGGTTGTATACAAACATAAATATTAAAATATGTATCAATTTTTTAAATTGATATACCCAAGCATATATCAATGTTTTGTTTAGAAACACATCACGCAATGCACATATATACGCATGCTCATACATATGCACATACACACACGCATATAAACATTTCAATGGCTCTTTCCTATTGGTCACGTCAGATTGTTGACCTTGCAGTGCAGACGCTGTAGAAACGTGATGAATTGAGCTATGAACACGCGACAAATTGCCATATTCTGCTTGTTACTTTATTTCGCGTATCAGAAGTGGTACTAGCTACAGACGAGCGTGCACCAAACGCCCTTATTATTCACTTTATGTTTCCAGTGCTTGTTTGTGGTGGCTGTTTGTAGCAGATATCTATCTAGATTGATTTAGTTTGTTAATTGGTTAAGTACATACAAAGCACATATCTCCAGAAGCACATATTCTTGTCCGTGATAAAGACGACGTAAAAGGCGGAATTCTGTAACGAGAAAAATAAACAGTAGCTGAACTTGAAAATTATGGTCAAACAAGTAACACAGTAACGCAGCGACGGAGCAGTAAAACATATGATCAAAAAATTAATGCTGATTAGTTATTAAGCGCATAATGACACTAATGGTAAAATAAGTTATTAATATTCACTGCTATGAAAGTAAAACCTGTAAGCAGAGCTCATAAAGTGTTTTGCTAATTACGGAGCATTTTCAAGTCATAAAACATTTATTAACAAATAGGTTACGCCAATTTAGCATAATTTGGCAAGTTGCTCATTATATACGTAATATCCAGATCGAAATACTTTAAACGGTGGTTATACACTCAGATTTCAATTCAAAGAGACGCACTCTTACGATTGTTGAGTAGGTTTAAGTTATAGTAGAAACCCACGTCGGAAAACAGCGCACCCCGATTGTTTGCCGCAGATTGGCGAGTGTACAATGGAGAGATAGCGGACGTTTTGGGGATCCGTTTGGGTAGTTTGCATTCCATCCTGCACGATAACTGATGGTGGAAATGCTCAGAGCAAAATAAGTGCCGTGTTGGGTCAACCAAGGACAAAATGACGCGCGGTTTTCCGCTTTTCAGCAAACTTTAGGCAAGATGTCGAAAAATCCGTTGAATTTTGGATGCAAATTCGTGACCATCAATGAAAGTTGGGCTCACCACTTCACTCCCGAGACCCAAGAAGCATCTCGTCAATAGTGTGCACCCGGTGACGCATTTCCAAAAAGCGTGCGGACAACGACATCGGCCGGAAAAATAATGGCTACGGTTTTTTGGGACCAACGTGGAACAATTCTGGCCTACCTTGAGAGTGGTACAACGATCACGGGAAAATAATTTGCAGGACTGTTACATTTCCTGCCGCAAGAACTCACTGAGAAACGTCCAGCTTTGCAGAAGAAGGATGTCCTGTTTCACCAGTACGATGTTTCTGTACACAAGCCGCTAGCATCAGCAACATTTGCCCAATTAAGGTTAGAATTTTTCTTGAAAAAGAACGACCCCTTATTCTCCGGATAATGGCCTTCTGAAATAATTTTCTTTTTGGAAATTTAAAGAACAGTTTTGGTTGAAAGCGTTTTCCAGCAATGAACAGATTAAGGCTGCTGTCAATGCCTAATTTCAGTCTAATGACACGAAATTCTACTCAGACGATATAAATGCTCTAAAGTTGCATTGATATATATATTAAATATATATATATATATATACATATATATATATATATATATATATATATATATTTATATATATATATATATATATATATATATATATATATATATATATTTATATATATATATATATATATATATAAATATTTATATATATATTTTTTTTTCAATATACGAATTAATCAATTTATTTATTATTTCAATAAATGTTTATCCAATCATCCTCATTAGCCATCGGGTGCAATGAGGCTGATCAGACGGCTCATTGTCACAAATGGCTGTTAAAAAGTTTTGTTTTTAATGGCTATTTGTTGGTATGGCGCTTTTACCATTTGCCAATGTAAATTTGGCGACGCTGCACACTGCGTTGGGCCAGCAGAGGTTGCCCGTCACAGTGGTTGCACCGCATCAGGTGTGCAGTTCTCAAACATATCTATATATATATATATAAAAAAAAAAAATATATATATATATATATATATATATATATAAATATATATATATATATATATATATATATATATATAAATATATATATATATATATATATATATATATATATATATTTATTTTTTAACCGTCGTGATGATCCGCTTTGTTTTTGTTGTGTTATTGGTGTTGTTGTTGCTGTTGTTATTGTGATCGTTTATTTTTCCTCCTCTCTATCTCTAACTTTCAGCCGTCGCTTGTCAATCCTTACCTTCTTACCCGCAACCGCAGGTTGTACGTCCAGTAATAGCCATCAAATTAGACTAGTAGTATTAATGCTAAGTACGAGTGTAGTGCTAATAACAGACGAACGCACGACGGCGCCCATCGGCGTTATGCGGATGGATCCTACTGTGCGTTGATAGCAGGCGTCAGCGTCCCGATCCGACCCGACCCGATCGGGAAGAGAAACGATATGGCCGTCAAAGTCCGGGTCCATTTACTGCTACTGCTGCTTGTACTGATCTAGCTAGTCCGATGCCAATGAAGACCCGGGCCGCGAAAGAGGCCAATCAATTCAATTACGATCGTGATTGTTAATGCTCGTCGTCAATATTCTGCTGAACAAAATTCGTTTTCTAAGTAGGGGGGGGGGGGTTCTTCGTTCGTCATCGTCGAAGACCTATGCCAATTTGGGCGGTAAAGAGATGAGGGGTGGGGGGGTGGGGTAATGTGGGGGAGGGACAGACGTCTGTCGTCTGCCGCGCAATCACGCACCCAGGTAGACAGGAAGGCCGTCGGCGTCATTGTCATTGTTGTTGTTGTTGTTGTTGTCAACGTTGTTGTTGTTGTTATTGTCAACGTTGTTGTTGTTATTGTCAACGTTGTTGTTGTTGTTGTTGTCAACGTTGTTGTTGTTGTTGTCAACGTTGTTGTTATTGTCAACGTTGTTGTTGTTTTCAACGTTGTTGTTATTGTCAACGTTGTTGTTGTTGTTGTCAACGTCGTTGTTATTGTCAACGTTGTTGTTGTTGTCAACGTTGCTGCTGCTGTTGTTATTATTATTGCTGTCAACGTTGTTGTTATTTATATTAACGTTGCTGCTGCTGCTGTTGTTGTTATTATAGTCAGCATTGTTGCTGCTGCTGTTGTTGTTATTATAGTTAGCGTTGTTGCTGCTGTTGTGTTGTTGTTGCCAACGTTGCTGCTGCTGTTGTTGTCAACGTGGCTGTCGTTGTTGTTGTAGCTGTTGTTGCTGAATCTACTAACGTTGTTGTCGCTCTAGTGTTAGTCGAATGGAGGACGCTGTTAGTCAAAGGGTGATGACTCCATAGCGATCGCCTAACACCTGACCCTGGTACATTATCGTCACCATGCACTACTTAAAACGTCATGTTGTTGTCGCTGTTGTTGTTGTTGTTGTTATTGATGTTGCGGCTGCTAGTGTGTCACCATTGTTGGTCTTACTTGTTCTTACCATTGTTGCGGTCTATACAACTCTTGTTGTTAGTGTTATTACGACTCTAGTACGTGTTGGTATGAACTGTTGATGTTGAGGGTCGCTACTGATGTTGATGCTGTCGTCATTACGGATTCTGCTGATTCTGCAATTGTTGCTTTTGCAGTTGTTGTTGCTGCTGCTGCTGCTGTTGTTGTTGTTGTTGCTGCTGCCGCTGTTGTTGTTGTCATAATCGCCGTTAGTGTTGCCATTACCTTAGCCTAGTATTCTGATTGCGCTCGCTGGTAGCTGGCCCAATCAGCATATGCTTATCTGCACAGTTCATCAGTACGGCAGAAAAGCGCACGTGAGGCGCCATATCTATAGGTCACAAACGCCACTATTCCCCCGCCCGCTCGTCCGAAGCATCATCTGTGATTGCCTGATCCCTTACGACAATACGTGGCAAGCACGGTGAGTCAAGCACGTGATAACGGACGCGTTACTAAGCTAAGCGCATCCTAGTTAGTTAAGTATTCGTTTGGATTGGTTGTGAGTCCCACACGAGTCCCACCGCTAGCAGTGTCAGTAGCGTATCATGTGCAGTTCCCAAAACCTGCCATATCAAAACCACAACAACAACGACAACAACAAAACAGTTCTTGGTTGTTGTTACTCGACGTTTAGATCATTACATTACACGCTAACTATACAACGATTGCTTGCGTCGGTGGCGTCGTCTCGCCGGGCCGGGGGAGGCGTTGTGCAGAGGCGTTTGGTATTGGCCCCAAATACAGGAACACGGCGCCCCCCGTCTTGATTGATGTGATTGTCTCGTTCCTATGGTTGTTGCTACTACTGCTGTTGTTGTTGGTGGTGGTGTTGCTGTTGTTGTTTTTGCTGTTGTTGCGGTTATTGTTCTTGTTGTTGGTGGTGTTGCTACTGCTGTTGTTGTCGTTGCGGTTATTGTTGTTGTTGTTGCTGCTGCTATTGTTGTTGTTCCTGCTGATGTTATTGTTGTTGTTGTTGTTGTTATTGTTATTGCTGGTGCCACCGTCGTCGTCGTCGTTGGCGTTCGCCTCGCTTAGTATTGGGAGCAGTTCCCGATGCCTGATGTCAACTAATGACCGCTGTTGGCGGCCTTAGTCACTACTATTCTTCACGCGTGCATTGTGCGTAGGAACAAACATCGGTGTCGGTCGGTGATGGCCGGCTTTGCGTATCTCAAGCCAAGGTTGGAGACATGGATGGAACGCAGAGAAGCGTTACCTTCCTAGACGATAGATGGACGAATGGCGGCACAGAGCGCCGTCCAAGGCCGCCGAACAGGCGTCATTCATCGTTTATGTAACACCCCTCCGCTTCACCGTCCCCCCCCCGCAACCCGCAACACCCCACGACTGCATTCAAGCCAGCCATGTAGTCATATGCGTTTGCATACCAGCCGTGGGTTCAAGCGCTGCCTGCGCGTACAAACCAGAACCACGGTCTACTTCCCAGAGCAGTAGCCGCCGCCTCTACCACTGCCGAACCACCCGGCGTCAGTAATCGCGCCAATTTCTGGTGGTGAAACATGCCGGCTGGCTCCAAGTCGATCTTCTTGCTTGTTGTTTATTGTTGTATTGCCATTATAGCTTATTTCTGTCGTCGTTGATGTTATCCGCGTGATGT
This sequence comes from Dermanyssus gallinae, assembly GCA_003439945.1. Lineage (NCBI taxonomy): Eukaryota > Metazoa > Arthropoda > Arachnida > Mesostigmata > Dermanyssidae > Dermanyssus > Dermanyssus gallinae. The sequence goes on from QVRM01002672.1 coordinate 204,252, forward strand.
GATTATTATTAATATTATTAGTATTATTATCCGTTAGTATTATTAGTAATTGCAATACAATACCTGTACATCTAATAATAGGCCCTTGTTAAGAAATATTATTGTTAGTGTTTTGTATTCTTGTTATGTAATATATTGTTCAGCTATTCATATATTAGTATTATTATTATTATTGGTTCGTATCATTGTCATTTTGTCACCATGTATGCGGGCCTAGGTCGCTAGATCAAAAATATTCATTCATCGGCACGCTAAGTTAGCTAGTAGGCCAAAAACGTTCATACGACGCGCGTGAGTTTTAATCTGCATCCGGTCGTTTGTGGAATTGTGTGCCCGCTCTGAGATCCTCCACGACAATTGTGACTGTCTTGACGTCACGTGAAGAATGAAAAGAAGAGCGAGCGATTTGCAAAACTTCATTTATACAACTTGAATGTGTTACATCCTCTTCTTTCGAGAGTGTTACCAGCTACAACAGAGTGTCATAATTAGGGAGACAATGGCGGATGCAAGTCTTTGATTAACTGATCATTAGTTGTGTCAAGTTTTTTTCGAAATAGGTCGGTGTCGATTATGCGCCTTTCGAAGCGCTGTACACGCGCTTTGTTCGTCCTATGAAAAGTTGCTGTTTGAAACAGCAGGATAGATACAAGCGCGAATTGTAACGCGCACCTGCGTAAATAATCAATTCATTTGCAGTATTTATCATGTATTACTCTGTATGAGTCTAGTAGCTTTGAAGTCTTAATAGTACTTGATATTAATACTACATAGTATACATATTACAAATAGCAGTACTAGCACAGAATAATGCATTGTTTGCGAAAGCTTAAGAATTGAAAATTGTCGAGCCCGGTGGCGTGGTGGGTGCATTCGCCTGCGCCCCGCAACCGGAGGAGACACATAGGTGCAGCACGGGTTCGAGCCCCATCGTTGCACATTTGTATCTATGGGGGTCCGTCTCTGAAGCAATGCAAAAAGCAGTCCCGCGAACGTTTAATCTTGGCTGAGGGTCGGCCCGAAAAGTATTTTTGTACGTATTGAAAATGACCGACTTCTTGTCACAACAGCACACCCGGTATACTAGACATGTTGGTACACGAACTGTTCCTCTGATCACGTTGGCTGAACTACACTTTAAGTTTGTGCTGCTTTCTCATCTGCCGTGTAACAATTAAAGTCGTCCCTATCAGGTAGACTGGCTGTCGAACAAACAAACGTCAAATTATTATCGTATTTTTGATAGACTGGGCATGGACAGAAAGAGAGAGAGGCCTATTTTTTAGAGTCTGCATTTGATTATTCGAGTGCATTTAAAGATAGTTTAGGGGCGTGTGACCTTCTTAGAAAGATACATGGTTATTGTATTTTACATACATGCATTTTTTTTTTACTTTCCGTAAGGCAATTAATTGCCCGTGTACGGTTCTTTCATGTCATGGCTAATTTTAATCCACTCCGGCATTTACCTTGTCTAAATTGGAAACCATGCAAACCAATTTAAAAGTGGCCGGTCTGGGTCTCGAACCCAGTCCTCCAGAACGCAAGGCAAAGGCTTTGCCACTAAGCCATCTTGCTCGGTGCATACATTCATATATTTATTCACCATAATATTGATAGCAATATACATCGGATGTTGTGTAAAATCTACACTGATCCTATGTAGTGAGTACGAGATTGTAATGATGCCGTGTCTATTTCGGCGCACACAAGTATATGGTATCTATCAATATAACATTCTCCACAAAATCTACACACACACACAACCATCGACCTCAAAACACTGTCCACTCAAACACATCTGGTGATGGTATCCGTGTCATGTCACTCGGCAAACTAGTGCCCAGGTCTTCTGGGCTCCTCTCTTCTATTTGTCCGAGCAAAACGCTGGTACGTCCGTATAGTTATTGGACGCAAACGTCACGTTGCGTTTCTCTCGAAACTCTGTATATACTGTGAGTACGGCTTCACTCAGTGGCAGTCAGTCCAGAGCAAAATCCTCTGTAAGAATTCATTCGCGACAAATTTCAAGAGCGAAGATAGCAGATGCGTTTTGGGTAGACCTAGCACGCGCTTAATATAAAATGCCTTTAGACGGTCTAGCTTTTGAAGATCGCTAATAGTGAGGAAAGTGCTATTGCAGGCAGGCCGTATCGTACAATAGCGGACAATTTTAGCCTGAATATATTTAGCGCTGTCTTCAGGTCGATATCTCGAAGTTCACCGAGAACCATGACGGTTGCTTATTGTATTTTAGAATAATATTAAATTTTTTTATTTTTTAAATGCATTTTCTCAATATAAGCCGCAAATAGTTTATTGATTGATTTATTGATTTATACCCGCGGTTTTTCTTAATCATGTTTCAATGACGTTGGAACGTCCTGGGACAGTTTCTTTTATGCTGCATATAATGGGCAAATGTGAATGCCTTTTACTGATGAATTAGCACCGTTCATCGTATAGTAACAAACCAGGATTCCCAGCGAACTCTTCCATCTGGTTCGAACAACAGTTTCCCGTTAATCACTCAAACGATGATACATACACACGCCAGGCATTAAATATGCAGGATAATAAAATGACAGTACATACAGACTCAAGCAATGAATACAGTACATACACAGTAAAATAATTGATTATGCGTACATATACACAAAAAGTTGTGCAAATTTCTTTAACTTATTTCACGCAACCTCAACCAGCCTGAACTCTCGCGGCAGCGGAGCCCGAACAGTACTGCAATCTACCACACAGTTGAACCGTCGGCGTACATTTTTTACAAAATTCTCAATTATGACTTTAACTCAAATCATCACATCTAAGATAATCGTTTTAAATTGGTAAGAGGTGTCGCCATGCCGGAGAGTCTCCGGCGACCACATCTTTCATTCCGTCTCGTCGACACTAATACACACGACGGACGGAGGATAGTCTAGAATTAAAAACAACCTCCTTAAAAATGTTTCTAATTCTAGTTTATATTGAAGTGGCGTACGCACACAAACTAGTGCACACCGTTGAAAAAAGCATCTACGCTTCTATAGATGCTAATATATATACCGTAGTATCCAAAGCTACCGCACGTTTGCTAACATACCAACAATGTATGGGCATGTTGGCAATGCATGGTCAATAAAGAATCAAAGAATATAATCTTCTAGCACTTGATATGGCACGAAATACATTGTGATTTGTATTTAAGCAGCAAGGCAATTTCGTGACGCTATACACATATATATATATATATATATATATATATAAATGCCTGGGAGTCAGTCTTACGCTGACAAACGGGTGTCGACTACCCGGCAAACAGCGACTACTGCGATGATCGTGATCGATGAGCGTCCTTGACCACACAGTTGTCGAATATGGTGTAAGGCGCCGTAACATCACGGTACGTCAGTCACTTCGGCAGTGCTGTGCCTTCCGCATGACAAACCAGACCTTTTTTGTTTTATCGATAATTCGTTATTCAATAAGAAAATTAACTCTACCTTATAAAAAAAAACATATAATGATGACCTTAAACACATTATAATATGAATTTATGTTAGCATTATTATTATACTTCGCAGTAAAAAGAGACCAAATCAAGCGTGCCTGAGTTCGACATCGGGCGGTTCATTGGTCTGCTTCGTCACGCACTGTCAGAACGTCTGCTATATATATATATATATATATATATATATATATATATATATATATATGTATATATATATATATATATATATATATTGCCTGGTACTCTGCCGGATTGACTGCTATCTTTGATACACAGAGTGAACCCGATAAAATGCGTCTAACTTCGGGTTTATTATTAATACTATGTACACTTATCACAACTACTACTATGTTTATTATATAATTTTATAATATTGTTAGTAATATTATTATTGCTTGAGTCTTGGTGACCACTCAACAACATCTTGGGGTTGCCTCCCCATAGTTCCACCGACACCCTTTGCCAGAAGAACACGGTCTATATTGGATCCACTGTTGCCCTAAAATAATTTTAATTATAATGGAATATGGTCGGAAGGAATCTGATCGCAGGAACTAAGCGCAGCAAACAAACCCAAGAAGAAATGATGACATCACAATGATATCTTCGAGAGCTGGTTGACACGAAGCGTTAGAGCACCCCATTATACAACAAATACACACACATAATCAAGACAAATTAATGCCGTGGAACGTTAAAGCACTGGAATAATTACATAAAAAAATCAGGCGAAAACGACTTCCTCAAGTCAAATGTTATGTTATTAACCAAAGCGTTTGTGACAAACACAGCAAATATAATCCAGTTTGTACGACCTAAAGTATATCATGAACTTGCAATTAAGTCTCAAGAGAAAGGCCGACCCAAATGGGGTGCGGCTATCGCCGTCAGGATAACAGAGTGCTCAGATGAACACTTACTCAAATACACAGCAAGACAAGTAGTGGTGAATTTGAAAGAACATTACCTGGTATGCATCTATAATCCACCCGATAGACAGCCCCGCTGCTATAATACATGATATCGGAAACTCAAGGAGGTATTGTATTGATCCAAATAAAAATATTGTAATAGAGCCTTACTTTTGACGTCCGCGCCACAGGCCTTAAGGCCCCTTGCGAGCGTCGAAACATGTTTTGTACTGAATATATGTTAAATAAGTATGTACGTTATATTAAAACAAAAACTTTAACTGTGATCTATTAAAAGATAATGCACAAAGCGCAGTTTATACTTCAGGAATGCATGAAGTTAGACTGAAGATTGAAAAGAACGCCAGCTGGAATGGAAGAAATGCTGCCGATGTTGTACTAACCTCTGCACAGCAGCCACAATCAATATTCATCGAGATGCATTTATCTTGCACCGAACCGACAAGGCTAATGCACCCTCAGTACACACCCTCAACCGCTGACTGAACGCCTAGATTATTCTACAACATGCATGTGGACTTGCCCTTTAACTCAATTTCAACCAACAGTCAACAAACAGCAGATTTTATGCTCATGGAAACCGTTACGCAGACCCACTACACACAAGCCATGGCTATATATGGTGTATTTTATGGCTTTGCATTGAGGAACAATGCAGAGCCATAAAATGCACTATATGTAGTCATACGGATTTTAGTCCGGCGGCACTACAGCGATTTGCAGATATGAAATTGAATTTTAAAAGAATTAAGCAAGAAAAGAAACAAGCATATGACATCATTCGGCGCGTAACACACGTATCATAAAGTGCTGCAAAACCATAGATAGTCCTCCCAAAACGGCCCACTCCACCAAATCCAGCAAGAAAAACGGAGAATGGATATTTTATTTTACGCGCCTCGACGGTGGTGACCTCATACTACCTCCGAGAAAGAGGTCGTTAAAATTGTTAACCTGTGGGGGCTGACCAAGTTGTGTATGAACGTATAAAAACACATATTCTGTGCCCGCCGTTAACCGAACTGTATAACGCACGCGTACGCAGCGGTAAAATACCGGACAAATCGAGAAAAAGTTTCTTGCAGCTAATTTACAATACGAAAGGAAAAGCACTGCTTTCGACTGCATTGTTGCAAAACACAATGTCCTTAAAGAACTTCGAACCCATTTTCTGTAGAGGAAACTATGTATAATTTGATACGACAGACATGCTGCAAGTGAACCTGACCTTACCATCAAGAACGAGGCTCATTATGTCTCCCAACAAGCTAGTAGCAGATAGAACTAGAGTAGTTTAGGGTGGCTCCGCAAGCCCATTCAATTTCATACACTATATAGCTGGCTTCGCGAACGCCCTCGCAAAGGTCAGACCGAGACACGCGGTCTTTACGCCGACGACTTAATCGTTTTCACAAAGACACGAAGCCATCTGCAATGTTATCTACGGGAAACCTCAGATTGGTGCCAAGTAAACAAACTAACAATCAACGTTGCCAAAATAAAAGTACTACGATATAGCCGAGGCGAATTGTACGCTGCAGACGGTTGGTGCATTATGATTGAGAGAGTAAATGTTGCACTCGTCCATCACTTTTGCTGTCGAGGTATATATTAGTGGCGCCCCTGCTGTCATTCAGCAGTTATATCGAAGAAATGCGTAGCAAAGCCACCGCAGTCATGCTTTTAGTAGAAGATGTTACTGATACAGAACTAAAAATCAGCGCTAAACTGATTTAGAATTAAATCAAAATGGTGCCTATAGTAAGATATTGTCTGCACGCAATTTCCTTTTGTTTAATATTTTCGGATGTCAAAAACACAGATAAGATAAGATCTTACTTCGTATAGCGCACGTTGGGCTTGCCAAACAACGCATCGAAGACGTTTAAGCTGGAATTATGCCGCGAACCAACATTAGTAGAATACTTAGTGCTGGACAAGATACAGTTTGGTACACAAAGTTTACAAGCCTACAGAGAATTTAGAGAAAGCCGCCACATGGTACTTGTAATGGGCCTCTATGCCGGGGGGCCTGTTTTTTGCAGTGATAGATGGAAATTATTATCACAGAGAAACAGACCTATAGCATGCCGAACAACGTGACATGGTTACCATTACCTTATATGTATGAAAGGAAACAGTTATGAAATCGACAAGCGCATTTGCAAGTATTGTGGAACGTGCAATATCGTACATTACTACATATTCAACTGCTCGTTTATCGAGACAACTTTGTGATCAGGGAGAGCCATTAATCACTGGCGCGCGATCCATCTACTTACTACGGCGCGTAACTAAGCGTAGTAGTTTTCCCTTCAAAAATATGAGCTGAACAAAGTCTAGGTTACAAAAGTATACTTGAGTGTCTCAGCGTAGCGGCGTGGTCTAGGGGAGTAGTGCGCTAGCCATGGTTGTCATCTACCGGAGTGTCGCCGATTCGATCCCCATCGTGTTGATCGAACATTCATTGAACCATGTTTATTGAGAATAAATAATAAGCCATATACCACTGAGAGTCAGCGAGGTTGCTTCCACAAGGGCTAATGGGCTAAACCCTAGATATCTCAACACGTCCGGCCCGCCGCGCGTTATTCCTGAAGTTATGACGCACGGCGATTGCAAGCCCGTAGAAGAGGAAGGATGGTCCAGAATTAAAATCGACCTCCTTAAAAATGTGACTATCTGAGCACTCTGCGTCCCTTGGTAGAGGTTTCGTGTGCCTGAATTACTAACGACGCGATGTTACAAACACCGTGACCGACACACACAGTACCGTGACAACTGCACACATATCAGTATGGACGATATCTCCGGGGTATTCGGATTTGTAAACGCCGTAACATGGCGATCGGCCATTATTTAGCTCAAATATCATGCCTCATTAATGTAGGATATTAGTAATAATGCCTCAGTATTTAGTACTGATACGTTAAGTATCTCATATAGTATGTCACGAGGCAATTTCATCGGGAAAAGCCATCTCCAAAGGGCGCTACCATCTTCGTCAAAGCGATCGATCTGCGCGACATTTTCTACGACTCACCCATGTGAGTTTCGAGTTGTTTCTGGGTCAGTCATGTATATCTGTTGCTTATGGACGTACACAAATCCCGAAACAAAATACGCCCCATCGGATGTGAATCCGAAACTGATGTGAATGAGAATGTGTATAGTAAATGTGTGCATATACGTTTGTCACCAGCAGGTTACATTTTTTTTATATATAGAATAAAAATGTTGCATGCGACACACACTTTCCTCAAGAATTGTAAACAAACAATGCAATACACGGGTTAGATTTGCCATGTGTTGACAGTGAGAACATACATTATTAGGGAAGATTGAATGACGACTAGTTCCAGGAATCGTTAGGGAAAACACCTAGCGTTGCCTAACACAGGCGTCCGACGTCGGCGGTTAATGGCCGAGTCTTTAGGAATTGGTCAATCTCACTAGTCGCGAAAGTCAACGAGAGTGGCCTGCGTTGATTCAACAATTCAACTATCAGTTTACATAGGGCAATATCGACCGCCCTGCGCATCCCTAAACCAGCAGCACTTAAAGAAAGCGTAGCTTAAGTCCAAGACAAATATTTTAACTAAGTGTTAAGTAGGGAATGCAGGGTCTGTTCGATTTGTTCAATAGCTTTAGTAATTAGTTATAGTTTTTTTTTTAACTAGGTCGGTGTAAGGCCAAACCAAGTAATACAACTACGAGAAACACATTGTTTATATTCACTGCAAAAGCAATACGAACACCAGTGTTAGTGTCCGTTAGTGGCGTCCGTTATGTATCGGTTGGCTAGTGGAAAACTTTGATTAAAAAATTCGATAGTGCTCTCTAAAGCTGCAAAGTGCATTTTGCAACCAAAAAAAAACGGAATGAGCAAGGTTATCAGCACACTAACCATGTTTACAATTGAAAATTATATTTTTTATTTTAGAAAGAAATAGTTTAAATTAACTTAGTTTTTTTTATCTGCCTGCACTGCATCAGAAAAAAATCATCACAAGAAAAAGCATGCAGACGGTTCATGCTTTTCAGATGATAACTTCTGAATGACACCTAGCCAAAGATTTTTGTGTGAGTCGTTTTCTTACATCAGCTGTTACTACGGCACGGTCTCGGCATAGCGGTACCAACTGTTGTATTGTATTGTCCAGACCGTTAACAAAGCGCCAGTGATGCGTTGTTACGCGTGCCTTAAGGCTAGCTGGTGTTATTTTTGCGACTTCTGCCCTTGTTGTTTTTGCTGTAGTTGTTGTTGTTGTTGTTGTCGACGTGTACACCACAGTAAACGCGTCTTATACAATCGCTTCTAAATGCAAGCCGAAAAGCGCAAATGCATTGAACAACTTTCGTAATGGTCAGCAACCGTGACGAAACTGTAAAGCTGCCAGAAGATTGCTCGAATCTTGACACAACGACCACACGAAGGACAATATAGTAGTATTTGAGCTAGGTAAAAACACGGCACACTTAAGATTGGCCCGTGCAGAGTGGCTAGAAAGGCACGGCTTGACACGTCAGTGTACACGCCGCAATTAACGACCGAAAAGTAATTAAATTTTAATCAAATATACTAACACACGCACCGTAGTAGTATGCGTCTAGTGAGATACTCCGGTTATTATGTTGGTAGCGTACCGTTGAGTAGCATTTCGCTGGTAACGCAGCACGTCTGTTCTGGTAGCGTTGAAGAGTAAAACCAGAAAACAATGCGGCGACAGATAAATGGGGCTGCCGTGGCGCTCTGATAACTTCGCGTGTGAAACGACTTTTTTTGCGCAGGCTTGTTGTATCTAATATCTCACATTAGACAGACCGCGTTGTCGCAGAAGGGCAGACAATAAGTGGTCCCTGATAATGTTAATCTAGACGGGTCCCCTGTATACCTCAGGCTAAGATTCTACTAGGCTCGAGGAGGAATGTGCTTCACTGTATATATATATATATATATATATATATATATATATATATATAAGCAGAGTTTAAATGAAAAAGTACGAAACGACACGGTGGGTGTTAATGAAGCCTTTATTCAAACGCAGTCACCAGGGCCCGATTCTACTGTTTCACAAACTGAAGGATCCCCTGTTCCCAAAATTTTCGCGGCTTTGACAAGATTCAGTCTTTCGCTGTGTCCTTCAGTTCAGTTAGACTTAAAGCGATTTCGTTTGAGATGCTTTTTTGCGAATCAAATTGATAAAAGTCGCAGAGCGACACGCCCGGACTGTAGGGAATCATCAAACGCCGATCACTTCTCACGAATTCGTTCAGTCCTTCTGGTCTTGGGGGGATCACTCAAACACTACCGGTCTTTACGAAAACGGGCATTCCACTTTCTCGCTGACTTGTCGGACACATAGTCTTTTCCATATACGTCCACCATTTGGCGATGAATACCTACCAGCAGTTGGAAATGTGGTAACACCTTAGCCACAGCCTCTGTCATTTCCCGGTCACTCGAACAAAAGTAGCCGAAATAGTTCTGTAAAGGGTGAGGTAAGCCTGACTCTGGTTGTTTTCACTGACGTTCCGCAACCTACAAGCAGGCATATATAGAGCGGTTTCTTGCCGTCCCTGGGGAAGCAAAGAACACGCTTCATATACGAGTACGTTGTGAAGCACTTTGGCGCTGAAAGATGGCTTACGCCTTGCCAAGGTTATAGCTTAGCATTGGTACAATTTTAAGCTTAAAAAGACGCACTGCTGCACTCAGAGACAGTCTTCAAAGATACCTTACCTTTATGTAAATAGAGACAATAGCTCTATTCTCACTAGTCTAACTAGTCTGCTATTTGCTAGACCACTGTGTGAGCATATATTTGCAAATATATGTATATATATATATATATATATATATATATATATATATATATATATATGTATATAGTGTTGCTATAGTAACGTATATTATTCGTACATTTGATATGATTTTAAATATACTTACAATATAGTGATGGTTGTACTGATGATTAAATAAGTGAAAGCGTGATTAATATAAAGCTGTACTCACCCAGTACATGTCGCATGCACATATGCTGTACATTAAACAGTATTCTTACCAGCGAGACAAAAAATATGTGACAGGTGCTATTCGTTAGAAATTCAATCCTTGGAAAGTGTATGCTTGACCCCTACATGTAAACAAAGGGACTCCTGGGGTGAGAGACGCCGATATTTGTCCGTATTCGTCTTAATCTGTCAGCACACGGCACTATGTTATTTCTTTCACCTGGCCAGAGTCAGCGCGGGGCAATTATTGACGAAAGTCGGCTACGCATTAAATGACCTGTGTTGGCCTGTATCCTGGCGCTTACTTCCTGGAAAGTACTTTTTCGTTTCCTCGACTAATCGGACAATTGTTAATTCATATAGTGATTTTTATGTAAATGTTTTTTAAGGTGTGAACATGTCTTACGGTATAATTGGAAAGCTTAACGTAGTAAAGACGTAGCAGGCTAAGCGCCCCTTTGCAAACGATGAAATTTAACTTTAAACATTACGTGAATTTGTCTGCTAGTCGTCATGGGCAAACGTGACCTGTATTAGCACAATCGCATTGATCACTGTTTAGATACTGCACCTAGTTTTAGTCTTTGTGGCGATCGTGCGGCAGAACGAAGTGCAAATTTATATATATATATATATATATATATATATATATATATACATATATATATATATATATATATATATAATATCCTCGAATTTAAATTGTGAATAAATTGAAAATCGTGTATCACGCATTTATTTTTTCACACGGTAAATATGGTGTCTTGTTGTACGGTGCCTTATTCAAGTGGAATGTCGAACCAATAGTAACTCTTAAAAAAAATAGTATGAAATATATTTGTATTTTCTTATAGGGCAATCACTGAGGACCTATGGAGAGATAAACATCTATTACACTATTATTTTATGGAATACGATTTTACATATATAGCATTTTCACACATTATAGCGGGAACCTTATCTCGTCTGGGGCTTCTAATTAAGCTCGCCCCACCAGAAGTGCTGTACACAGTGTTATAACACATCCATATACAAAGGTTGTAATAAATTATTCGATGCTTAATTAACGCCTGGTAAACATACATGCCAGATTTCCTCATCTGTTTAGATGTGTATCAGAGTTATCTAGTTAGGAATGCAAAACCAAACTTAAGCAACATATTTGTTTGATTTTGCCGGATATATTCAAAGCATGTGTATTTGGATGAGTCTCCCAGCATAATTAAAACATTAAAAACCTAATAAACACCGTTATGTAATATGTAGGATGTTGGCACACTCACAAAAGTGGGAACACACGATATAGATAGTATTTTCTGCAAAATACTCTAATTGTTACAGTTGTTGAAAATTTGTAATTGAAGACATTTTAAGCTCAATGAGAAATTACTAAATAAATTTGCTGTCTGGAAAAAAAACAACCCGATTGAAACAAAAATGATATACACAAGCATTTTTCAAATAGAGATTAACCGCTAAAATGCATAATGCACACTGGGCATCAGAGTTAAAATAAATACATACACAGATTCGTATATACAGATGCATATGTGTGTTCCACACTACCAAAGGTTATAACTACGATAGTGTGAAGCGCACTCATGCTAATTTTTATACGAATTTAGGTTATTTTAAATGTACATAAATTTATTTTATTACATACAACTTTATTTATCACGCATTGGGTATTGAAAAATATGTTGCAGCATCCCTAGCTAGCGTGTAGAGTAACTATCACGTGTCCGTTTTGTCTAGGCGAGGCGAACCGAACTTCGGAAATGTGCCCCGTACGGCGCATTGCAGTTCTAAGTTGTATGTCAAGATCCAGTCGTTGCCTAAAGAGCCGTCGACCATAGAAGGGGCAGGGAAGTCGGTGGTAGTGTATCTCAAACTGGCATTTTACCTCACGCAAATGTTGTAAGTGTCGTCCCGTCTGAACTTTTGCCGTCCTTCGGGTCGATGCCGGGCGGTTCTGAGGTGCACGGGAGGTCGCATGACTTCTGAGGGGCACTGTTGAAGGTCTTATTAATAGCGGTATGCCTAGAGCGCCATTCATTTGTCGATGGTGTGATCACGTTGACGCCGATGAGGGCTCACTAGGTTTGCAGTTTGTGATAGGCCCACTGCCATGCGAGTCGTCTCGCCATTGCTAAATGTACCTATGGGTGCACTGCAACAACAGGCGCTTCAATCCTTCGCGGATGCATACGCTTATATATAACATTGCTATTATGAAAATGTTATTATATAGCTTTTTTTAGTTAGTACTCTGAAGTGAACAAATATCTCCGCGTTAACGTGTGGCTACGGGTTCTCTAACCCGGGATTAGCCCAGTTTGACAATGTGCCCCGAACGGATGCTGCGTTTCCTCGTTGACAGCCTCTGACGCAAAAACTCCGATGCTCTCGAGTCTCCCGTGGAGAGGTTAAGGCTTCTACCCACGCGCGAGGAATCAATTTCAATGTAAGCGGGCCTGGTCCTCCCATTGTTTCAAGAGCCAACGGACAAAATTGGTGCGGATAACCAACGCCAGGGTATTTTCTACATTTGTTAGCCTCTGCTAACCTAGACGCATGACCCGCCTGGTCCGCACCTGCACCGATCATCGAAGGGGCTAATGAGTCGGTTACAGTTGCGTCTCAAACAAGCATGCGACCACGCTCAAAGGGGGTTAGAGTCAGACCGTCAGGCCTTTTCCATCGTCTCTGGATAGACCCTGGGGTTCTAGTACACACGGAAAGCCAGCAGACCTCAGTGCTCGACTGAAAGTGTCATTTAATGCCGAATGGCGTGCTCTTCGGCCTGCACTTAAGGCGCATGATAAGCCATGATGCGCCAAAGCGTCTACAAGGTAACCACAACGACATCGGTGAGGAATAAATAGGTCGACACTAAGCCGCAGTCCTGTGCTAATGCGCTACGTCTCATCATACAAAAGAGTCCCTATTCGTGGACAGGGTAGGGCATGTAACCAGGCTCCAGCCCCTTGACTACTAACGGCTCGAAGCCTGGCTTTGACAGCCACGGTGGGAGCAAATATCTTGAATATTTATAAAAATATATATAATAAAAATAAGATATATATATATAGCGTGCTCCATTTGGCCAAGTACGGTGTGCACCTTTTCATACGAGCGCACTCTGATTGCTACGCGGGTGCATTCAACCACCGTCTCTGTTCTAATGTGTACTCATGTGTCATGCGACAGAATCTCTGCTTTACCTCTCAATCACTACCAATCGAGGCCGGATAGAAGAGTTGTTCCTTATAACAGCTCCAACTTCAAACGTTTACATTACGTTCTAATTATGTTATTGATTTTTAATGTCTGCAGATATGACCAAATCACTAGACAACAAGATAATGTTCTTTAACAGGATTGCCTAACACCTTATCACTTTTTTTCTGCGACTGCGAAAGTGCGAATGACAAGTATGATAAATTTGTTGACTGCACATTAATAAAAATAGCATTCTTTTGCTCTGCACCCCACCATGGTTAATCTTTATATAACTGACTCTAATTTAGTAATTGAACCAAAATTGCCTAATTCTGCTGCGGACGGCGGAACACGGCGTAACGATATTAAGGTCGATTATGACGTGATGGAGTGAAGAAGATGGCCGGCGACCCTGACACCTGAAAGCGCGGGAGAGAAATAACCGGAGAATCTTTATTAAAGTTTACGGACTGGGCTAAAATAAATTTAGACAAAAAAAATAAAACGAAGTAGATTTTTCCGTGTCAGCCTGCAAACGCATCATTGCGCATGAGAACCAGAGGCTGCCCGTGTAATGTTAACTGGCTTTTGAGGAAAACGGCATTGACAAGTTAAAATTTCCTCAGCATGCTTTTTGCTGTTTCTGTTTCTGTGCCAATAATCTATTTTCTGGGAATTTATAGCATTTGCTTGTACGCTATTTACGGTCACAGTAAAACACGGGATGCGACTGGACAGATGCCAAAAACATAAACTTGCTCGAGTATTGCCAGTAGGCCATTGAAGATGTAGAGGCAATTTGCAACGCTCAATAGAAGTCACTGCTAGTGATTAGGTTCTTCTTGGATCTTGAACATAAAGCAAATGCGAACTTGGATACATCCAGCGTTACTATACGGGGACACACGCAAGCTAACTTTGCCATCACGTACGTTGCAACAAGGTACATCACGGATACAGAAAATAGAGTTAATCGTTTTAATAGCTCTAGAAACATCTGAAGTTATGAGAAAAACACTCAATACGACAGGGATATGGCCGTATCCCATTTGAATTTCAAGTACGCACTTAATCCTATCAAAGAAAAACATCTTCAAAGCTTTGTTGTTCCAGGTGTGCTTTGTAATAAAAAAAACTCTAACAAATCATATATATATATATGCAAACACGGGCGATAGCCTTTTTTGCAAAATGCCTTAAATGGTTACATTTGTTTGAATTGTGTATTTTTTTATTTTTCAAGTTAAAAGACGAATCAGTGGATTTAAATAAATTTGCCGCCCGGAAAAGACGGTCCCATAAAAAAAAATATATACAAATATGAACATATCATGCTTGTATATTTAAGTATGTTAACACTGAGCGACACCGCACGTAAATAAAGTGTTTTGTGACGTTGTCGGTAATCCTAGGATGCACGTTAAGCCAAAAATAAACTAAGAAAACTTGCAAAGGAATTTGACCTGATTATCTATTCTGGCAACACACGCTATATATATATATATATATATATATATATATATATATATATATATATATATATATGATATAAACCGCGCAAATTTTGCAGAACGCCATAATTAAGTATAGACCATAGAAATACCACAATCATGCATGGTGTACTAACTGAATATGACTTGGTCCATCGCCGGTCAAGTATATTCGACTTAGAATCCCACGCAGGGCCCAATGCAACACTCACACTACACATGTCGTTAACTAAGACAGGACTAGCAATTATGGCCGCATCCCGCTGTTCCTGCATGGCCCTATTTCAGTATAAGCTAAACACACGTGCGCGGACTTATGTATGTACGCGCCGGCCTAGGCATATTTACACATATTGTTTTTGTTTTTAGTGTAACCGGAAAGGTAGAACAAAATTGATAGCTGCTGCCAATTACCATTAATGAGTGACGTTACGCCAGATCAATCAGTATTTATTACGTATTATTATATGAACGTATTAATTATACCGGGCATCTGTTTCTGGCTGCAAATCGGTATGTATTGCATTCAAACGAATATCAGAAAGGTTGTAAACTTGAAGCCACACGCTGGATTTAATGTCTGCCGTACATGCTGCTCTACAAGCTCGTGCTAAACATCAGCGTTCTTTGCTCGAATTCCTGTTTTTCTTTATTTAATTGTCAGGCTGTCCATAGTGTAGATGGCTGAGCACAGTCGGGTGAAGGTAGTCCAGGCTAGCTGAAGGTAGACCACACTCTATCGGTGTTAAGTCTTAATATAAAACAAAATTTTGCTATTGATATTCTCACGTACTTTAATTGGGCTATCGACACGCCGTCTTGGCACTCCTTCAGGAAGCGATCTTTTACGCAGGTGATTTTAACATTACTTAAATGAAAATAGGCATCCAGCGTTCTGGCCTTGTATTTAATTTAGGGATAACATGTGACGATATTATTGTCAGTATTATTTTACCGCGTAACCGTGGGTTCTGAGTCTGTGCCTTCTTTTGCTGACCGGTAATCGTATAAGCTCTCTATCTCCCCTCCCTCTTTAAGGTAGCCGTTCTGCTGCATTTTCCCTCATAATAATTAAAGTAATATAAATCAACACTGTCTATTGTCCTTAATATTAAAACCATTGCTCCTGCTGGAGCCGGTATACAACTTGGTCCATTCTAATTGCCGAGCTTCCCTCTAACCGCTTACGCTTTCTAACCTCTACCGCTTTATGCTTTGTGTGTCAGGGCATTGTTGAGAGAGGAATTCAGACCGTTCACTAAACCGCTCTAGGAGGCCACGGCAAACTGAAGTTTTTGCAGATTTGCACTTCTGTGGGAACTACCACTGTTCCAGAGTTAACCCACGCCTATAAATGAAAACAGCCAATAAAGCTAGCCTTGTATGTATGTATTGTGTGCTCGTATGTGGGAGGTCGAAGTTTGCAGCACATCACGCGTGCCTCTCAGTTATGCCCCCAACGGTAGCCTCTTTAATATTTCTTCTCTGAATATAGTCGAACATGTCTTGATAAATAATGTGCCAATACATATATACAGACAAATATATATATATATATATATATATATATATATATATATATATATATATATATATATATATGCAGGGTAAGCTTAAGGGGGAAGGTGCGTTTAGTCGGTATGATCTCGGCGGAATAACGTCGGGGGTGACTCCCACACTGCATAGGGCCTGAGTTTCCATCTACTCGCCCTATTGCGTTAGCATTAAACTCCTTCTTCTCCTCCAGCTAAAGCATCTAACTCCTCCTCCTTCTCAAAAAAATATTTATATATATATATATATATATATCTTTTTCAGGGATACACTGTATATATATATATGCAGGAAATCCCAGAATTCGTCCAACAAAGCTTTGGGGTCTAGTACAACTCGGCGAAAAAAATATTTTTCCAATGTAACAAAGATGCAGAAATGTCTTCTTTTAGAACGAGAACGAATTTACCAACCTTGCACTGTATCAAGCTTCCTTGTATTTAGCTCAAAGCAGAACAAATGTTG
Organism: Dermanyssus gallinae; assembly: GCA_003439945.1. Lineage (NCBI taxonomy): Eukaryota > Metazoa > Arthropoda > Arachnida > Mesostigmata > Dermanyssidae > Dermanyssus > Dermanyssus gallinae. Next base: position 221,441 of record QVRM01002672.1, read on the forward strand.
TATTGAAGATAATTTTCAAGAAATGAAATTCTTTGCAATTCTTAGACTATGACTTTCACGCTCAGTTACTCATGCTTCAGAAGACATTAAAGCCCCTTGTTCCATTGTTAAAAATGATTTTTTCCTGGCTTGTACTAGATCCTACGTTTTTGGACGAATTCTGATATATATATATATATATATATATATATATATATACACTTTAAACAATCGAGGGAATGGATATATAAATAGCCTCCTTACCTTAGCTTCATTGGTATGTTCTACGAGGCCTTGTTTTGTAAAAACGATTATTTTCTTCCGTGGCGTGCTTTCGATTATACGAGCCATGAAATTCCAGTCGATATGTGAATTCATAAAAGTCACGCTAGCTGTTCGTGACGTATGTGCATCCGGCATTTCCGAATCCTCCCAAAACAGAAAATCTCAACATGTGCAATGAAGATATACCTCACGGCAATTTCAAACTTTAGGGGAGGGTAGATGATCTAGGCTAATATATATATATATATATACACACAACTGAAATGAGCACTACGCTGGTGACAATGAAAACAGCAATTGCGGATTTTATTTTAACAAAACATATGCTAAGCCATAATAAATATGATTTTAGATATGTATGTATAAATTCCGGCAAACCCGTCCGAGCCTATATATATATATATATATATATATATATATATATACATATATCTTATGGGCGATACTACGGCGGTGCTTGGCACTTTGTCTAGGTGGTCGACCTAGGGCTGATGTAGTTGGTCGTCACATTCACTGGGAGACAAGTGTTTACAGTTCGTTATGAGTTATATATATATATATATATATATACAAACTTAATTGTACATGATAGTAACTAGACGCCCAAAAAACATATATTATTCTAAAAAAATCAAAAGATGGTTTGAGCTCCTTAACGTTTATATATATATATATATATATATATATACATAAAGCTAATAAAAGAACTCTAATATTAGCGAATTCTCTTCTAGCCGACCATGCTGCATCTTCTGGCCGGCGTTTTACGTCTTCGGAGAAAGCAAAATTTTCTCACGAGCACGATGTGCTTGGTTTCAGTATAGGAGGACTGGTTGTCTTGCACTTTTTGTACTCATATATCGGGCCACAACACCAGTGTCACGGATTTTAGTAATATCACACTCATAATTACCATATGTTCGATTTTACGCATAACGGGGTGAAAACAGTTGTCCCCCAGCGAACGTGCTCATATATATATGTATATATATAACCTGCCGCACACTGTCGCTGTGTTGCCTCGTTAGATCAAAATTAAGACCTTCTGTCAAAAAACTACCTAATATTTTTTTCTCGTGGTGTTACTCAGCCCTAACGTTCGACGGAGATATAGACATATTTGCTTAACTATGCCGACTATTTTTTTTTATTTACTTACAAGTAAAGAAATTATCCATTTTATGAACGCGTGAGACGGCGCTCTCAGGAATTTATCTGTCAATGACTGCTTCATCGTGAGCTCAGCGGAGAACCATTGGCATAATTACCAGATGTGATATTTGAAAATATTAATCAAATGAACGATTCAGCTACTAAACAAGACACAAACGCCCGATAAAAGAATAAATACTTGCCTTTTGACATCACGCTGTGTTACAATTAAGGTGAGCAATCGCGTAGTATGTCATAAAAAATAGCAATCATGGTGACCATATTGTTCTGCTGAGTTTACCTTCAAGCAGTTGTTTCTTTTTGGCGTAACACAACATTTTACCGTAGCGAGGCGAATATGAGACGTAAGAAGTTGCGGAAACGCCTAGGTTGAAATGGTACGCGCAAGATGCTACATGGGTAAATAGTACCGTATCAAACATGCAGACTTTCCTTTTGCAATTTGCTGGGCTTTTTCGATAACGCGTTATAACAATTGTATCTAAAATAATGGCACTGCCATTCGTTTTGGAAGGAGGCTTTTATATTTCATTTAACACCTGACAATTGCCGATTAAATATTGTAAGAGATAAATGGGCTCTCTGACCTACGCACTAAACCTTGGATCCCAAACGCATCCCTTAAATAATGGGAAGACCGCCCCTCAGAAACGAGAAATACATTTGTATCTTCTGTTCAGACTGGGAGGGCCATTTCTATCATTATTTAGTATCTTCAACTGTTCTTTCAAAGATACATAATAACGGCTCCTTTATTTGTAGCATACATTTAGGCTCATAATACAACTCGGAAAATGGTGTTAACAATCTAAAATAAGTCGTTTACAAATTAGATTATGTGCCGAATAAAGTTACGGTAAGATATGTTATTGTCGGCAATTGTATAAACTTATTAGTCCAACGTAAAAAGCTAGGGATAATAAAGCTTTACAATAATTTCATAATAAAACTCAAATGCGCGGTGCATTTGGCAGGGAAAGTAAAATGGCATTATCGGTACACCACCGGCCTATTCCATCGACAGGTGATTGTATTATCCTACGTGCCTAGCATAAATAAACTGGACATTAAGTGAACAAGTCATTAGCGTCTATATATATATATATATATATATATATATATATATATACATGACGGCAGGAACTTACGACTAGCCAGATAGAGATCAAGTATATGCGAGGGAAAATGTGTCTACCCGGAGGCATTTCGGCTAAAACAGGATACTAAGGGCATTGTCAACCTTCATATAAAGGCGTCATTGATGAACAATGATGTGCATGTCGACGAATGGCTATGTCAAACCATGCTGGGCAGTGTCACGCATGTGGTTTTTTTATCGTCTAGCAAACGTTTTTGAGCAAACATACATATATGTTTATTATAACTGAGTAATATTAATTCAGACATTTATTCTTTCACATTAAACGACTTTTTATGTTAGCACTTTAGAGTGAACAATTTTCTCCGCGTTAACGTGTGGTTTCGGGTTATCTAACCGAGGAAATTCAGAAATTCAGACACTATGCTACTAATGTAAGGTGTTGTGCTAATCTGTCAGCATCGTGATCCGTCGTGTAGTTAGGCATTAGCGTGTCAACAGAAAAGCTAACAACAACGACAAAAACAATAACAACAACAGCGACGACGACAACAACAACAACAACAACAAGTAGCGCAATGATTGATATAATGACAAAAACAGTTACGGCAGCAACAAAGCGGCTGGCAGTATCAACAGCAAACACAAAAAACGGCATGACGACACGCGAAATGAAGTGAAAACTAACTATTATGTTTTCTTCTAAGAGTAGTAGACTTAATGGAAAGCAATTTGGTAGTAGGCATAGAGAGCGCACACGCGCTCCCGGTCCAACTGAAATTACTAAGCGGAAATTGCGTTTGCGATAACGTAATTGCCAAAGTTTTTAAAGCGTCTGGACCAGCGTGAAGCCAGAAGCTCAACCGTCATAACAAACTGCTACTTCGCTAACATTCGCAGCTGCCCTCAAAACATGACAATTTCTGTTGAGAATATGTATTACACTCACGTTTAGTACATGATGGCCGTACTCAATCTGGATGCTGAATACGGTTGGACCTCTAGCATGTATATGCTCGCAGCGTAATTTACTAATAACAAAGTGACACCGCTAATCTTCTTCTTCATAAAATCCGAGCCTCTTAGATATATTTGTGCGTGCGTGGCCAGTGGACACAAACCGCAACTATTTTGAGATCCTTTATTTCGCGCGCAGAATTATATGCTTTATGTTTTAAACGAATTTCCTGCGTGTTTCGTTTTGTCGCAGTCTTGCAGACCCGATTCTTTCATATCGCTTACATATATGTACCAATTTTCGACTGAATCGACAATTCTTGGAAGATGTTGTTAATGTTAAAAAGGCGCCTTTCCTTGGTGGGCACCGGACGTCTACCCTGCCTGATTGAATAGAATGGATCCGTCGAACAATTGTAATTCGAGCGTCCCACATAGAAGGCGAATTGATAGGTTTTCGATACCGATGTTTGATAACGAATCAACACATTATCAACTAGATATCAAATGTAAACCCACGGCGTTGTCTATATAGTTATATAGTAGATCACAAATATGAACTATAAGAAAAACTGATTCATCTACTTATAATATAGTAATGCAAAAATAAAGAAAGATCGCTTTAAAATAAACTAACACACTCAAATAATGAAATAGCATATACGGCAAACAATATTAACTAAAATAATGTGCTTTCATTTGCAGGTAAGTTGGCCTTCTATTTCTTAGGCCGCTGCGTCGGCGCCTATCCGAGTCGTAGTGAGAATAGATGTGTTCGGGTAAGTTCGAGATTCGGTGACAACGACATCGTGTTCAAAACACGTCATTGTTGCCGTTGACCGTGATGTTGTTATTATTGTTATTTATTTCTTCTAGCAGCAAAACATCTGCAGTTCTTGTTTTGGGTGTTTTTGGGAGACTCTTAAGTACAACAGTATTACTAACTGATGTAATTCGCGCACGTGTTTGCACTGAGAGGCGCATTAAACACTAGAGAAAATTGCCACTCATTCCAACTTGCCGCTTAAGATTGTTGTAGTGGAATGGCTTATTTGCCAAACACAAACTTAACTTGGTATTTATGTATTATGTTTTTATAATATTTAAAGCTTGCAACTGTGTCCTTCGAGTTTATTGTATCGGTTTTAATAGGATATTCTCGTCATCTTATAGTGATAATTAGTAATAAAGTAATTGTACTTTAGAGTAAACGATTGTCTCTTAACAATCGAATCCGCTCACATGTTGTTTAATCTGAGATTAGTCCAATAATAGTCCCGTTGTACATGGGGTACAGTCTCTCTACAGTTGTATTTCAGACAAGCATGCGGCCGCGATTAAAGGGGGACGGACAGATTAAAACCAGCAGGCTTTTGTCATAGTGTTTGAAAAGGCCTGCGGGCTCCAGTATACTTTGTAAAGTCGGCAGATCTCAGTGCTCGACTAGCATAGAGCGGAATATAGTATGTTTCTGTAATATAGACGGTATGGGGTGATCGCCGGCCTGTGATGTCGATCAGAGCGCGCGCAGGATCGACCATGATGGGCTGACGAGTCTACATGATCGCCGCAGCGGCACCAGTGGGAAACGACAAGGTTAAACCCCATCAATCGTAGTCCTGCGTTAATCCGTGTGGTTTCATCGCTTATAATCGTTCGAATTTGCAAGCAGCGTAGGACATGTAACCAGGCCCCGACCCCCCGACAGCTCAAAGCCTAACTTGTCAATTACGGAGAGGGTTCGATTGACTGCTGTGTTAACTATTGTTTTTTTTGCAAAGAACCATTTTGGCTAGTCTTGTTTTTAGAAGGAGAATTTGTGTAGAGGCGAGACAACTTCGGTCAGGCTTTTGAACTCCGCACTATGGAAATTTCATTCCGTACTATTCAATAAAACCTTCACCTTGTTTACAGCCTGTCATGGACGACACAATAGTAGGTTCTGCCATCACGACCGCGTCCGCTATACCAGATCCGCGTAATTAAATCGTACGCCTGTTCCCTCGTATTACTAGTTAACCTCAGGTTTAATATGACCTCTAATATGCCTAAGCTAAAGTCGAGCTTAATTCGTTATATGGCTGTAGGATCTCTGACGATGTGAACAGGTTAAAGTCTTTAAGTCTTGCTAACTTCATGGCTAAAAAGCTTGATCTTAGAATAAACAAAACGCAGCGAGGTTCTATTAAAAGTACTAAAAAGGAGACAAAGTCCACTTTGTTTTCCAGTTATCCATTGCTCTTGTCATGTCTGCCGGATACATAGGGACATCTAAAATCCGTCTTCTACGCGACAGTCATGAAGACGTTTAGGAGGTCTTTGCCAAGAACACCATAATAAGAAAACATCCTGGGCATTATTAGATGCGATAACTGTTTATAAAAGTTTGTCGCGTGAAGCACGAAAATAGGCGACACGCACTCATTAAGCACATTATGTTGTGCCTCCGAGTACTCCGAGGCAAGGGTATACTTGCTTGACAAAAGGGCTAGTTGTGTAGATGCTTGGCTATGCCCATAGATGTACTCACGTACCTGGGCCTCTCCTTAAATCTGTTGCAACGTGCACAGACATCTATATATTTCTTGCTATATTATGTACTAAACACTGTACAATGTTTCGTTGCATTACACGACCAGCGCGTCAGTTCTTCCATTTCCGAATGTTCTAGCCTAATATCGATATTCGTAGAATAGTATTGGACCATTTTGTCCAATGATCTGCACTGAATGTTTGTCCTAATAAAGTACGAATCTCGTCTGAAGTTTCTAGTTCGAATGGGATCACCTTCTATGAAAACTGTCCAAAATGTTGATGAAGACACCCTGGTAGGTTTCCAGACACTCATCGTAACTACTACATTTGCATATGTTAGAAAGAGTGCGACGGTCACTTTTTTAAAAAAAATCTACAAGTAAAAAACACTTCCTAACATTTCAAACGACCTGCGTGTAAGTTACGAAATACTATCCCAGAGTTTTCCCCACACTGATTCTCTTAAGAGTCGATATAGTTAGTAGGGTTCGATGAAATGACGGTAGCTGTGGTTTGGTGACTGGAATAGGATTTTTCCTTGCGTTGACAGGTTCCTTGATTTTGTAACTTATTGCCCTGAAAATACCACCACAAAAATGAGTGTAATAAATGTCCATAAGCGCTTGATATGTCGAAGCTCAGTGCAACACGCGCGCAAGGACTGAACGACGGACCGGACCACGAGGATGCCAGTGTCGGCAAACAAGATCTGCGACTTGCCATAATAGCTGATATCTCAAGCTATAGCCGACTTCCGTCAACTTCCCAACCTGAGCAAACTCAGAACAAAATTATATTATAGATCCCCGAGCGGTTAATTTGCAGAGGGTTGTATATTGGGTTGAAGTCATGACAGGTGGGTCTGACGACCTCAACGAAGCCGGAACGCTATTGTAGTTACAGAACCTGCTGCAGTCTGCACAGCCAGAGCAAATCTAAGGCAGACTTAAGTATTATTAGTGCCAATCAAATACGGCATTCTGCATCTAATATTTTGGCAGATGCCGTGACTTATTAACACTGGTTTTACGAAAGCCCTAAGTTGCGCCCCTCTCCAGAAATTCTAACGAAGCGTGCGAGTGGGGCACTTCCTGTGAGGCTTCTGGCTTGAGTTGCTGACTGACTATTCGATAAATACAACTAAACAATTTCTGATGACCTGCGGACCTTGGACTTGCGTGGGGCTTGTGAAGGGCATGCATACGTCATCCGCCTACGGCTAAAAGTGATTAATTGCACAACAAAAAACAGTCAACGTTGTAAACCTTAATGGCATGTTCCCACATCTGCAGTCTTAATGCAAATACGACTTACCATACCAAAGCTATAAACAAATACCGCTCGCTCAAGTCAGCGGTGAGTAAACGATTTGGTCGTCGAAACACGTTGTGAAAAACAAGACACAGGTCGTCAAATCAATGGACTGAGTACTACTGTTTGATGGTGTATACAAAATGGCCGTTATCGGCCAATTATGAGACCGCGAATGACCGTCAATCAACATTCACTCAATCTCAAATGTGTAGTGTGCGTATTCATACAAAGATAGATAATGATACTATATTATACATCTATGTACGAGTATAAATATATATATATATATATATATATATATATATATAATACAATTCCATACAAACAAAATATATTCGCGGATGTACTAGAATGTTGAAGTGATACATACCATCCTCAAAGCTATAAAGCAGTGAACTGAAAAACGCATATATGTATATATATATATATATATATATATATAGAGAGAGAGAGAGAGAGATAGAGAGAGAGCAACTCCGATTGTTGCTCTGTTTGAGCTTGGCCATAGTTTGTCAGCTGTAGGTTCTGTAGCTCCTCAACTGAATGAATACGAGCCAATCCACCGTTTGCAGATTCATCTTTCTCGGTATTCACTCACGGACAGCTTTCAGTCGAGCGCAGCGCTCAATCTATAACTAATCAGAACGAACCGCCATCTTTTACTGAATGCTTTGCAAAATCGCCGACCGACTTTTCTCCGTAGTAGCCTCGTAAGTAAAGTAGTTGTTTGAGTACACTTTGTGTAAGGCGAAGACTGCATAACATGAGAGTTACGCTCACCAGGCGCTACAAGTGACCGGAGTGAGGCCCCGGCGGGCACGGTGTCGGTTTGCACAAGATCGCAGAAATTGAAACGTGTCCAACCAATGGCAATGGTTCTGTTCTCGGACGAGGCCACGATGTCACTCTGCTTTCGAGGTTGTGCCATACAATTTCGAGTCTGTGGTGGGGGGGGGGGGTGGAGGATATCGGTTTAAGTATATTGGGTGAGAGTCTCACACTAGGCTGTGCTGCAGGCACCGCTACTGCATAACGCATTTCCGAAAAGTTTCAAATCAAGAAAAACATGGATGTCTCCCTACGGTAACGGTAGTAGAGAAGAGTGCACTGGCAACGAGGAGAGCGCTTTGCGCGACCTCAGTTATGGTTTGGAGTGCAATATCCTTTGGCAGGAGAACCGAACCACACACAGGAGCTACCCAGGTGGAAGTTTTTCCAGCTCAACGATTCTCAAGAGAGAGTAAAGTCTAATCGTCTAACGGTACGTTGTTAAAATTCTGACGCCCACGTCGTACCTTATGCAAGATCTGTTGATGGGCGACAACTCTAGGCCATACGTACACCAATGCAGTGGTTTGGCAAAGCCTCGCAGAAGCCTGTTTGAGCTTAAATTAGTGGCCAGCATATTCTCCCAACCTGAATCCCATCGAACATACATGTATGCGGGGTGATGTTCAAACAAAAAGTTGTTAGGACAAGAGGTTCTGCTCCAACAAGAGTACTGCCAGAGTACACCAATGCTCTATGTGTGAGGAGTGAAATAATATACCAGAACGATTCAGTGAAGAGTTATTAGGACACACGGTGTAATACACACTATTAAACTACATTCGTTTTACATCTAAGACAAACTGTTCTAAACCATACAGAAATAACAATTGTCTTCATGGCGATATGCCTATTACCAAATTGTAACGTGTTTACAAACGCGTATTACAAGCTAATTTAATTGTCTTTGACATCGAAAGATGTAGTCATTTGTATTAGGGCTCGACTACTGTAAGTGTACAAAGCATGCCTAAAGTCAAACGTGATTTTTTTCAACTTCAACTCGGAGGAGGAGGAGGTGTGTATATGAATGTACAGCAAAAATCATCGTCTCTGTGTCATACCAACCGCGACCTCGCACATCCGCAAACACTGAGACGTGTTTGCATTCGTTTCTGCGTGGGCTCTACATATACATGTATATCAGAAAATTGCCAGTGTTTCTCATTACAGGTGAACAGCACACCTGCTGGCGAATAGGCTTCTGCCGCTCGCTTTCCCTCTGTTTAGCTGCTGCTGCTTGTCGTCCTTTGTGCTCTTGATCGTTACCGCTGCTGCATAACTTTTGACTGATCGAACGTTTGAGGAAGGCGCAGCCGCCGCCTCCGCCTCCAAGACGCCATCGCGTTGTGCTTCTTTAGCTCACAGACTGACTCGCCGCCTCAGTGATTTCAAGCTAACTATTATTATTATTATTATTATTATTATTATTATTATTATTATTATTATTATTATTATTATTATTATTTTTATTATTATTATTATTATTATTATTCTTTTGCTTGTTTTTGTGCCTAGCAGATCGTACCGAACTGATGTTAAAGATGTTCAACATCATCCATACGACGGCGCGTCGTGAGAGGAATATTCTTCCAAACTTTGTAACAACAAAACGAACTCTAAACCAAACCGTTCCCATGGAGAGTAACCCGCCAACTCCATGGAAACAGATTGATGTAACAGACTAAGCTCTTCCTTGAATAAAGCGTATTAATAAGTAGTCGGATGACTACTCGTAGCTAGATTGTTTCTCCATGCGGCCCTATTTCGAGTTTCCAGTCCGCAATCTCTACCGCAGCTGCAACTGCAGCAGAAGTAGTAACGTCTACAGTCTATGCTAGTAGCCCGTCTACGAGTCTATGCTGGACAGACACGCGATGCGCACTCGATGTGAAGCAAAGCTCGTGCGTACGTAAACATATTTGGCAAATTTGAATTTCCCGCTCTCCTTGTGTGTTGGTAGTAGCGCAGATGCTCTACGGATAAGGCGGGAGTTACATCGCCACATACAGTCTGTAGTCGTCTCACGCCAGTTGGCAACAACGACCTTCGTTGAAACACGAAAACTCATCGTCCTGCCTCGACACACAGCTACCAACTCAATCTAAGACAGCAAGAGGTCTAGGAAGGGAAACGGAAAAGTTGTTTTCGTTCTAGCTTCACCTATATATATATATATATATATATATACATATATATATATACATACATATATATAATTATTACATTACTATATATATATATGGTGTGGTTTATGTGCATTCTAGTACGCGAATGCTCAAGGAAAAGCGAATTATTCTTAAGTTATGTTATAACATTGTTCTTCTACGAGATGTCGATTGGGCAGTAGATAAAGAAGCGGTAACAACTGCCAGAGCGCCCACCATCACCAGAATAAAGGCTACACGCACTTTTCTTGCGCTTCCACGACTGACACGGTTGAGGCTGTCAATGTATTTACTATTGTGGAAAATCATCCTTGCCCTAAATAGGTGTCAGAGAAGTGTTTTTATGCGCATACCTATTGGCATGTTTGTGTATGTTTTGTGAGTACATAAAACATTAACTAACTAATAGTCCGCTGAGTAAGCTATAGAACAAAGTTAGTTAAAATGTTACCTATCCATGTTATATATATATATATATATATATATCGGTTCAGGTGTTATTTGTACCTTGTTTGTTGTAGTCGCACATGTTCTAAGAAAGTGACGGCATGTTCACATTATAAGACAATACTTTCCTCAAGCAATTATAATGGGAGCCGCACGCAAGAACTCTTGCAAGTCCGTCACACAATGGGCTCTTTGTTTTAACTGCTGAACAACACGGCTATTATTACATTATTACAGCAATTGTCTCTCGTATACCTTTGGTCCCAGAAAAATCACAGCGCCGCATGCAAAGGTATATTTATAGACATATACGTATAAACTTACCTATCTCATATATATATACATATATATAGTATCCGAGTAATCTGGTGGCATCTTGGTGAGACTGCCAAATCCAAGATGGAGCGGTACTCAAAGGAAGAACGCGTACAGATTGTGAAAACGTATCATGAAAAGGAAAACTATGTACGAGCATGCTTGCAAGCTCTTCTTGCAATTTACGGTCGACATGCAATCCGACCTTGTGACAACACACTAGTTGTGAACTTGTGCAAAACTCTCACAGACCAGGTTCAGTACGTGATATTCTAATGCCATGGAAGACCACACAGCGGAGCAATGGTTTGACTGAATGCGTTGCCGCTATGGCCGACAGAGTGGAACAATGTGCCGGAACACCGGTTTGGCGAGGTGCTCTACAATACAATACGAAGAGTTGTTACTTGTGCCATATGTGATAGTCTGGTGTGACCTCTGGTCCAAAGGGATCATTAGATCCTATTTGTTTTACTCCACTTTGAGCTTTTGACAACGACGAGTCCCAGACGGGTAACCTCGCCTAACGAGCCATTTACTGGACTTCAAGACCGTGCGGGTAACGCCGTTAGGGTTTTTAACGTTTTTTGTGTGGGGTGTGTTTTTGTTTTTCTTGAAGAATAAGGTGTGCTCCAATATTCCAACAACCATCAGCGATCTAAAGATCAACACTGAAACGAACAATAATGTTGTTGAGTCTGATTTAGGTGACATCGTACTGAGCACTGGGTGTACCGTATATAGTTCCTTGTAAACACCAAAAAAGGTCACCGTCTAATTTGTAAAATATCCTAGACACTCTTGTAATTTTTTTGCTTTAGGGTACCAGCCCTTTATATCACACGTGACCTAAAGGGCTGATACGCTCGCCATGGTGTTCAGCTACCTAAGTGTTGCCGGTTCGATCGCCGTTGTTGATTGAAACGTCTTTGAGCGATGCTCATTGAGAATAGATGACAAACCCCATACCGCTGAAAGTCAGCGATCATGGTGCCACTAGGACTGTTGGGAAACCCTAGATACCTCAATATGTCCGCGCACGCTGTCGCTCTAAGCGGCCCTGATATAAAAGGGTGATATGTGTGTTTAAATATACTTGTAAAGCAAATCATATATTAATCAATTAATTTTGTATATTACTGCTAATCGTGTGTCTACGTTGTCTAGAAGTATCGTTTATACGGCGTCGTTCCGAATTACCCGAATTGCTCGGTGAACTGTTCCCACCGAACTGCAATCAGCTGACTACTGAATCAGCAACTGAATTAAGCCTGAGCGCCTAGCAGTTTTTAACAGTGCACCGGTGGCCGTTCTTCGTTGCATGTCGTGTATCTGGATAATTCTCCGCAGGGTACGGACAGCATGAGTTGCGTCTTCACGATGTTTACAACTAAACCAAATCTTAATTGAAACCTATAATAACCTTTTTACCAATGTGCGCGATTGTGCACAAAACAACGTAGCATTCGCGTAGGCGAGCTGGCTGCATTTTTGAAGAAGAAAAACAAGGCGAAAAAACATATACAAACATATACCGGTCGAAGACAGATCATTGGGGCGAGTTCCTCCGAGTATCTCCGTTGTCTCCGTGCAGACCTAATGTCTTCAAGTTCTACGGGCTGGACTCTACCGGAGAGATACAAAAGCCAGTCGGATGTGCCTGCCAGACAGCTAAAGGCAAGCCGCTTCTTATGGTACCCCGCTCTTGTTTCCGCTAAGTCGACAACTTCCTACATTTGGTGCGTTAGGGCAGGTTTTGCTCTGCAAAAACCGAATTGCTTCGCAGAAAAAGCTGACAGCTCTAAGTGGTGATCTACGCCTGACAACACCAGATTTCCAAAGAATTTAGACAGCTGGTCACTTAACAATGTTGGGTAATATTTCTATGCAACTGACTCTTTACTTTCAAGTACCGAAATAATAACCTCTCCAGTGAACAGGTACTAGTATACCTCGTACCTTGCGATTTAGCAAACACCACTAGTGTTTGCCAAAATTGTGCACATTGTGTGTGCCAAATAAAGTCCCGTGTACTTTAGAATCATTTTTAAAATTGAGGAACGCTCGTGTATGACCTCCTACGTTCGAGAAACGCTTATTCAGCTAGCTAGAAGTCGAATTTACTTAGGCTTTCAAGCATCAGGTCAAACCGATCGTCAACTGGGGGGAGCTCAACCACATACCTACATCTATCACAAGCTTAATTAATACATTTCCATAGTTGAAAGACATTAGTGCGCGGCATGCTTGAACGTGATTTACAGATCGCGTTTTCAGCGAATCAAAATGCAACGCAACATTTTTTCTAACTTCTAGTATAAGCTGCCTTGGTTTTCGGTCTAGTCCTCTTTAAATGTCTATGGTACACTCTGTTGGTATCTGTTTGAGTCGAAACAGACTGGCCAACGAGAAAACACAAAGATAGTTGTGCCACGTTCTGCGCCTGCTATCATTATCGTATCAATAATGATCATATTATATTCACGGAACAACAAAATCTAATACCAAATATATAGTCAGTACCTTACAAAATAATAATAATAATAATAATAATAATAATAATAATAATATATTGAACGCTGAGTCAAGGCTCGTAGTGTTCATTGCAGACGCGCAGCCAGCTTTTTGTCGAACTCGTTTGAGAAAGAGATTAGTGCTTAACGAGTGATGAGATTAATGAGTGTGGCCTAATGGAAACTCCATGCCCTGAGTCTGCAAATCATGGAAAATTACTGCGACATAATTTATAACGGGTTAGTCTATTTAACACTTGTTTGAAGCTTAACGAATATTTGTGTTGCGTTAGCTGACTACTAGAAGGAAACTTGCAATGTATCCTTCACAATTGGACCGGCTTTGGTCGTTGATACGGACGGCCGCTTGTACGTTGTCGTCAGCGCTACCTCTAGCGACGGATGCGTCGACTTTGCAGGTCGAGCGTACAAAGCCGTTACGCTCGTCATATTCACAACCCACGACGACAAAATTGAAATTTGGAATTGCTATCATGCGCTGCAATATCAATATTCCCCAACCATGTTTCGCTCTATTGAGGACATCCTCAACGGCTCTGGTTGGCCCTGTGACACTTAATCCCTCTGTTCTTCTTCTTCTTCTTCTTCTTCTTCTTCTTCTTCTTCTTATTATTATTATTATTATTATTATTATTATTATTATTATTATTATTATTATTATTATTATTATTATTATTATTATTATTATTATTATTATTATTATTATCATTTTTATTATTATTATCATTTTTATTATTTTTATTATTATTATTATAAAAGCAACATTGCTTCTCCACACTGCGATTGACGAAAGCTGTCTCAATTATTCTTCATATTCTTCAAACGACTGGTTTCCCGTCGTTGCTTCCAGTCTTCTCCCGCAAGCAATATCCCGAATGATTTTTGCTGTCCTACTGCTGATGTATCCTAGAGTTTTCATAGCTACCGGTGCAAAATGGAGGCTGTTCTCGAGATCTGCGCATTTGCGTCTCTTTTCCTATTCGGCGTTCTCCGTACTCATCATGTGCTGATCGAGTTGTGACAGATAGAAGGACTGCTATGGTGCAGGGCTCTGCAGCATCCCACGCTAACCACTTGCCGTGAGGCCATAAAGATATGGTTCCGTTATCAGGTTTCTTGTCGTTTCTCCAAGGTTCTAGTTTTGCTGGTAATTTTTCTTTCTCAGGCTCTTTATAATAATTGCGTTTGACGCTATGTGCCGTGAAATTTGTAGCGGCGGTGGCTTAGGCGGCTAACGCACCGTTCGAAACGGGGCGTTGGCATGGCAACCACGGTTAAAAAAACATCGCTAGTTCGAGCCCTGGCCGTGCTGGTTGAATTTGTTGGACGTGGTTGTCATTGCTGCCTTGCTGCTACATACCTCTGCTGGAGAAAGCCTATATAATTCCAGTACGGGAACGCGATGACGATAGATGCATTTAGACGCTATCGTGTCACAGGCAACTTAGCCCATTACGAGCGTCTAAAAATGTAGTTGTCAGAGCGTTAAAAAATAATTCTTCCGAGCCAAACGGACTCGATCCGTTTCGGCCGCACATCAAGACCGGAGACCGCCCTTTGGCTGAACGTCTGACCGGATGGTACCGTACTGTCAAACCCGGAGTTTAAAACCGTATACAGCCTCCTCTAAACTCATGATGATTTCGCTGCTCACCGGTGCTCTTGTGGCACGAACGAACATGGGCGATGCGAAAGCTTACCATAAGTTGAGCTGTAACGAGGCGACACTCATGAAGCAGGCACGCCACAACGCCGTTAGTGACGTGCTCGATAGAGTCTTCAGACAGACGGTTGGCTTTGCCGTGCGCGTCAAAGCGTCACATCTGGTGTGAAGAGGAAAACATTAGACCAGGCGAGACATGACTCTGACTCTCTAGGCGACAAGGAAACTGCTAATCCGGGACGTGTCGATTCGGAGCAATTTTGCGGCGAGTTAAACGGCAATCCCCCCCCCGCCCAGTAAGCCACGTTGCAGCGTTGCACTTCACGCGCAGAAGGGCTGAACTCGTCTTTACGAAGCCTTGGGAAAAGAGCACACTAGCTGCCCGTTCATCAGTGAGACATCAAATGTGTGTGGGGATGAGAGGCCACGGCTATAACGCGGACAATCGGAGACAGATCATTGAGAAGTCGAACGAAGAAAAACCGGCTCTACCAGTGTCTCAAAGACGACAGGATGAAAATAAAAAAAACGTATTTTTTGCTGACGTACTTCCTACACGTGTTGGCTTCGATCATGTAGTTGTGGCAATTAGTAGAGTTGACAAGTCAGGTATGGGTGCATTGCACACGAGCAAAGGCTCTCTTTCAAACGAAATGATGGCTTCTTCGTCTGGCCTCAGGCTGTCGTTTCGGTTCAGCTCTAAAGGCTCAAGCGTGCACGGAAAACCAGCAGGCTCCACGGCTCGAATGAAGATATCACTGAGTGTTGCATAACGCGCCCGGGGACTGGCAAAAGTGCAGAAGACACGTCTTGGCGAGGGTTAGCAGTTACCTGCACGCGAAGCCCTGAGACAATTCTGACTCTCTCGTCGTTCCACATTGCGTTGGGGGGGGAGGGGGGGGGGCAAAGCTTGAGGTCTGGTGTCTAGCTGTGGGACCTCGTACTGAACATAATGACTCTTGACGTCATTAGAATCCGGTAATTCAATACAGTGTCCATTGTCCATTGTGTAAGAGAATATGCAGAATTCTCTGGCGGTGTTATTTTTTCTGTGTGATTCATTGTTTTACGTTGTTGCGCAGAATAGTGGTCCCCGTAGAAGGCCACATTTGGAGTAGTTCGTTCTGTGAGCTTAAAAAACAGTTGTTCTGCTCAAGCGTAGATCGACCATTTAAGAATCACATATCACACCGGAAACCAGACGATTACTACAGACTTCTTCTGCTTGCAGGTAGATCAAATCAAGCTAAATTAACTCTAACCGGTCTGCATCTTGAGCTCGCGCAAGTTAATAAGCCCGGCTAAAAATACGAGACCCGGTTTAGAAATCTACTGGGATTTTATATATATATATATATATATATATATACAGGGTCTCCCAGAATTCGGCCAACAAATTTTGGAATTTAGTACAACTCAGCGAAAAGTATTGTTCCAACGGAACAAGGAGCGAAAATATCTTCAAAAAATGGGTAATTAAGCGTGAAAGCCAAAGTATAAGAATTGCAAATATTTCTATTTATTCAGAAATACCTTTAATACAACATTTGTTCAGCTTTTTGAGCTAACGTAGAGTGCAATTTAACAGATGCAGAATTTTCTTTCAGATGCAAAACGCATGTATGATTGGTTTGTCCATAGGATGACTGGGGCTCTTGTAATCGCAGATTTAGTGACGATATATCAGGACACAAAGTTTGATACAACCACTTTACGTCATTTCGCTTTCACTCCAAACGAAGACATTTTTGCTCCCTTGTTCCATTGGGGAAATTTATTTGTATAACCCCAAACTTTATTAGACGAACTCTGGAAGACAGAATATATATATATATATATATATATATATATATACGAAAACATATGTGAACATGGTAGTAACTACACTATGCTTTCTCTTCCTTCCTTCTATTCGCTCCCCTCTATGTGCGCGTAATGTACGTAATCCGAATAGTTACGAGGCATAATGGCATTTGATTCAGTAAAGCGACCATGCCGTGCATGACAAGGCACGCAGGTGCTCTACGAAACAGACATAGAGACAGACAAACCGACGATCGGAAGCCACCAGCGCACCAGCGGCAATGCTAGAGCGTTGTCAGCGAGCTTGCTTCGACGATGCAGTCTGCCGCGATGTTGTTGCCGGTGTTTCGTGGGGGGTAGCTATTGCCCCACCCCCCACCCTGCCACAGCCCCACTGATGGTGATGACGATTATGATATTAGAATGATAATGTCACAGCAGTCAACCATTCGAAGTGCTACCGTCGTGAAGGTTATCATCACGTCGCCGCATACTGGGCTTGAGGTGCGCTGTCTGGCCGGCTTTTCCGGCCAAACCGGAAAACCGGCATGGAACGATGACATACGACGATGTATCGTCTTAATTCATCCTTAGCCGCCCATCCGCCAATTCAAGCCACCACTACCAAAAACAGTACCACTGTATCTGTCGGCGCGACAACATGGTAATCGAGAACAAAATTTGTTTACACTGAATTTTGGTCTTCGTTCTGTTCGTTCGTCGTCGACTTCTTCAATGTTCTTGAGCATGTGCTACTTATATATATATATATATATATATAGCATGGCCCCACGATACTGCACGGCATGGCACCACGCCCGCGTGAGAAGTGATGAAAAAGAGCAAACAGAGAAGAAAGCGAAGATAGAAAGACAATTGAGAATTACGTCATGCTCAGAACCTTAGAGAATTTTTTGGACTTTGTTTTGCTTCGCTTACATGGCATATTAGCCCGGCTACACAAAACGCCCGGCTGAATGTAGCGATGATAGCCGAGTACCTCGGCTCGCGCCCCGCACTCCGCGCGCAAGATGGCCTGTGTCGGCCAAGTGCACCCACTTTTTTAAAAAAGGGTAAACTGGTCAAATGCACACCGGGCGTCGTTGTTAAAGCCACGGTAGTGTGGGACTCACAAAACCACCTTAACTCAGTCTTCATATTTGGCCCTTGTCGGGGGATGGCCGCAGCACTGTCTTCTCGAAACTACTTAAGCTACGGCCACTCTTCTTTCTATTTAGGCTGTTCGATTTTGTGTGACGGTTATTTTCACCTCGGACACGGATTCTGCTGATATTCTCCCCAGGATTCATGATCTTTGAGGAGCGCCTGTACAAGGACTTGACATGTCAGAAGGTTCCCAATCGTAGGATAAGTAGCTCTCTCTTTTTCAGTGTCGAAAATGCGCAGCGTACATAGCAGTGCCTCACATCTTCAGCCTCCCCTGAGTTGCACATGCGGCATACGGTAGAGTCAGTTTTACCACCGCAGTGAAGGTATTGTTAAAAGCAGCCACCATGGCAGGTTAGCAGTTGCGCGAGTAATTAGGCTCGTAATAGAATAGGTTATCAAGTGGTATTGATTTTATTCAGTATCCAGGATGGCCCGGCTGGATTGCTTCCCATTGCGGGCTCCATTTGCTTAGGGTGTCTTTTCTGCTGATTAGTGTTCCCTTCGATGGGCTCGCATATAAGAACTCACATAAAACCCTTTGCAATTCTTGTATTTTGACCTCCACGCTTAACTACTTATATTTAAGAAGACAGTTCCGTCCTTGTCCTACTGGAGATTTTTTTAGCCGAGTTGTACAAGACTCCAACGTTTGTTGGGCGAATTCTGGAATATTCTGTATAAATATTTGGACACTAAATGTGGGATGGCTTAGTTTGTAGCATTTATGCCAAACATATTAAATGTCTAGTCGTTAGAAACAAATTTTGCCGTAACTAGAAAAGATCAAATCATAAAAAAAACAAGAATAGAATTTCTGATAATCTGAGAAATGTACTTTACAGAGCGGGAGCTTACAAAATGGCATGATTATGTACAACGCATGCGCAGGTGCTAGAAATTCGGTATATAAGTCCTTGTGAATGTAAATAGAAGACGAATCTAATAATCGCACATGTAAAGCTTGTCTCCTAGCTGTAAACTGCACTGTTCCGTACATGGTATTGTACAAACCACACACACCAATACACACAAAGCCAGTTCGATGATATAGGAGATCCAAGGAGCCCTTTGTTCGGTTCGAATCCACGACTGGTAACGCCGGGGGTCGCCTGTTTTGTCTACTCTATTGTAACCTTGAGATATATATATATATATCTCAAGGCCTTAGCCTTACGAAAAAAAAAATAAAAAATATATATATACACATTATTAAAAAAAATATATATAAATATATTTTTTATTAATGTGTATATATATATATTTTTTTAATAATGTGTATATATATTTTTTTTTATTTTATTTTTCGTAAGGCTAAGGCCCGTGTACGGTTTTTTCATGTCATGGCTAATTTTTAATCCACTCCAGGCATTTACCTTGCCTAAATTGGAAACCATGCAAACCAATTTAAGAGTGGCCGGTCTGGGTCTCGAACCCAGTCCTTCGTCCCGGCGACAATATATATATATATATATATATATATATATATATATCAACAATTTCTACAAAGCTTCTAGCAAAAACCTCTAATTAAGCTTGCAATTACAAAAGACAAACAATAAAAACAACGGGCTGATTGATGACTGCTACTGAGCCTCCGGTGCGGTCTGCTCTGCGATTCTGCCGCCCGCATTCTGTCGCAGAACGGTAATCAAGCCGCAGTGCGGCGCAGATAAAGAGGAATTCATTAATTTATTTCAGAATATTAGCAATGCATTCATCCTGCGTTCGCTACCGACCACCCTTCCCCTGTCGGTGTGTGCTGGTGTGAGCCGGGTTCGCGTCAAGGTCGGCGACTCCTCGGGCGCACGCACGCAAGCAATAAAGCCGAGCAGAGCTGCGAGGTTTCTGGCTGACCACCGCAAACAACGACGACAACGACGACGACGATGATGATGACGATGAACATGTCGCAAGAAAAAAGCCACAGTTTGCTCCTCGGCGCTCGCCGCGAGCATTGCTCGATGTTCATTGACCCCGCAGCGGACCCCACTGCGGAAGCGGAAATGGCGTGAACGTGCTGGACGGGCAAGACTGAACGGAGAACTCAACCCTTTCAGGTCGACCGTAAGGGTCGACACACGCCGGGGGAGTTCAACGAGCTGCCGAGCGCCGCATCAATAGAGCGAGCCCATTCTCTCACGTTGGGGGTGTGGACGGGGGGGGGGGGAGGGTGAAGCTCCTTCAACAAGGGGTTTACCTCTGCGCCCTCAGCGCGCCCTCGCCGCCCACGAACCACTCAAGACACGCTATTCTCGGCGAAGTTTTGTCGAGAGCTTTGCTTTGCAGCTTAGCGCTTTGCAGCTCTAGCTCGTGATGTGTTAGCTCAAAGCTACCTTTGAGCCGCACACATACGATCCATAAATGTCAGAATAAACGTCGCTTGTTGTAAAGCCTCCGTGTTGACACGGAGCCAAAGAGCCGGAAGCAGCCTCTTTTGGTGGTAGTGGTGGCGTTGACATTTTCGTTGCAAAAATCGCATGCAAATGCGCCGACTGTGTGCAAGAAACGTAGGATCAGCATTGGTGGTGATGACTACGCTAAATACGCCATCCGAGCGCCAGTAGAACGATGCTGGCGAAACGTAGAAACACGGTTCGATACGACGCTGTTTGAACGGCGACGCCAACCGGGAAAGGTGGTAGCTGGAGGTAGTAGTCATTCACGTTCTCAACGGAAGCTCTCGGAAAACATTGCTAGTGAGAACCACACGGCAGGCAGTCTACTCAAGTCAATTGATGAGGAAGAAGACACTTAACGTCAGACAAAGTCGGCGGCATTGTGTCGACTCGAAGACGCCTGCCTTGCGTTGCGTATATTTAAGCGTTTTCTTCTACATTTCACGTTCAGGGCGCTACATGAAAGCAGCAGCAACAGCAGCAAAACTCCGGTACGGGCGGGGAGAATGAAACAACAACCGCTGATGGCTTCTCTTCGTAGCGGCATCGTTTGCTAAGGTTGGCAGGCGAACAAATTGGCGTTGGAAGATCTCGGCTATATATAGCTTTGCAGCGGCGTTCCGTACTTAGGCATCGGGTAGCGCGTAACACGCGCTCCGTAGAATAGCGTCACGCAGAACGAAGCCCTACTAACGACTTTACCTGCTCTCTTTTGCTATAGCTGTTACATGAACTGGGCATTGAGCCAATGCTTGCCGACGATGTTTTTTTTCTGTCGTCGTCTGTTCTTCACAGACGAATGAGGAGGTCCACTAAATGATGCTACTGAGTTAGCCAAGCTAAAACGCGCCGCCTTGCGCGCGTCTGCTCGTGAGTTAGAACTACTCACAAATGAGTAGCTCTAAGATTGCTCCGTTAATGAAGCCGTCTTACTTAGTGGTATTACCCGCTAAACCTTGTACCTATACGTACAGGTGTTTTCGTTACGTGAATCCACAGCGCGGAATAAATCTTGCCAGCGTAAAGTCAACGTATGTTTTTGCGGGGGGTGCGTTTTCTGTTGTCTGCGTCTAGTACCTAAAGTCCAACACTGGAGATGTTACGGCAATGGTATGGCACGCTGTTTCTCTCTTTCTCTCCCTGGAACAGCCTCACATGAAACGTTCGGCTTTGCAAGATGGACTTGATGAGCAGCTCGCTTACAAATGATCACATTGTAGTGATGATACTGTAGATGTTCATTGTGCTTGTTGTTCTATAAATAATTTAGAACAGTTAATGTAGCAGAATTTTCTGTGTGCCTATGGTTTCGACGTGCAGAGAAGAGATATGCGAGAACCACATCTTCGACACAACAATGTCGTTGTCGTCTTTGTTGTAATATGTTCCCTTTGACAAAATAAAGATGCGTTTGAATTGAATTGAATTGTTAAGTTACCTTTGTTAAATTGCCGTAAAGAAGACTGGCTCCGGACAGTGTTGGAACTGCACGATGCGCGCCATAAACAGGGCCCGGGATCGCGTGTTCGTTTAAAGACTGTATCAAAATCCAGCAGTAGAGCTGCTACGTTTGTGGTAATTACAAGGCTCTGCTGCCTCTGCTTGCAACTTCTGCAGTTTAGACTTAATTCGTTTTTGCTAATGATGTATTTTTGTTGCTGCTGCCTTTTTACCACTGATTGTACTGCAATGCCGGCAGAATCTAAATCAACGATACGTGCAAAAGTTATATATTTTCGCAGTTTCTCACACACACATTTGGACTACGATATGCACGCCTCTTCTACTATTGTAGTAACCATTGTAAGCGATTTTACAATGTGCTCTATAATTTCAGATTTTCCTTCTCTATTGTTTGTTTTTGGTTTTATTCTTGTTGCTGCTACTGTTGTTGCTATTGCTGTATGTAATATTGTATTGTACAATATTTGTCAATTTTGTTTGCGACAACTGCAGACTAAGGGAACACATATGATGATCCACTAGAAGCACAGATTGTTGCAGAAGAGCAATTATTAAGACATGTCTACAAGTATAAAAATATAAAAACACTCTTTAGCCGGAATATGCTGTGTAATTTAAGGGCGGCAGACAATAGGCCAATGTACACAGAGCGACTGTACTACAGATATTGCAAGGAACTGTTAGTTTTTTGTGCAAATGTGCAGGCTTCATTGCTCATGCGTCATGCATCTATTTACTGTCTCTTTGCTGTCTTTTTGCTTTCATACGAACAAACGCGTTGCGTTTGTTTAGTTGCAGACCTTTCTCAGCAGCTCCGTAAGACGCTCATGTTAGATTAGGTTAGACGCTTATGTTAGATCAGGTTAGATTAGGTTAGGCGCTCATGTTAGATCAGGTTAGACGCTCATTCTGTCAGTCTATTGGTCGTCCATCGATTTTCCTTCATGATTACTTCACACGTAGCGCTGGTTCTGCGCCTAACCAATCGAAGACGCAAATAATCGAAGAGCAATAGTTAGTTAGGAAAGTACCACCACCACTATGTTCATAGCATTCGAATCTAACTTTAATTGGCTAAACGGCAATGAGGCGTACATTTGGTGCTTAGTTTCGCCACGCAAATCGCCAGAATGAACCGAAGCAACAAACCGACGACTTCGGTTACGCCACGGTACCAAAACCACATTAGCATCAAGTGGCTGCAGCAATGATACGATTTACATATACTTCCATTATGGTTCTTCAACTACTACGACTAATACTACTTCTACGCTTGGTGTTCGTGTTGTTTTCGACTCAGAGAGTGTTCGATCTACATTTATAAATATAGATGTTTTAAAATATTTATATTGTATATATTATGTATATATATATATATATTATATATATTATATGTATATCACTATATCTCTATCTTATATAGTAATATATATATATTCTCTCTATATCTTAGATATATATATGTATATCTATCTATCTATATATATATCGCACTTTATAAAAGGTAATAATCTTAAAAATATTATATATATAATAAATATATATATTGTCCTTTCTTCACTGTTTAGATCTCGACGTAGTGTCAGCAAATTTCTAAATATTTGATGAGGCGGTGGAGCCATGCATCTAAGCACACCTCAAAATCGAGTTTTTCGCTTTTTACAGATTTATCAATTTGCGTGAATCACATTGTCTTCCTTTCATTTTGTTTTTCATTTTTTAACGAAGAAGAAATCGCATGATGCCAAGTCAGGTGAATATTCCCCCGAGAAGGCCCCATCACCTAAGGGGCGCATTCAAGAAGTTTTTCCTGGTGGGCACAGTGAAATTGACTCCACCACCTTTAACGCCTGACAACAGAAAGCTCTGTGACCCAAGTATACGTTCATAAAATGCGTACTCAAGTCTCACTACAAGCGAGACAGGTGCGACAAGTGAGGAAAACAAAGATGACCGGCTCTCTTCTATTCTGGATTCTCGAGAAATCGCGAAAACGTTCGTAGGTTCCGATGGATATGTGTGTCTGTGTGTGTATTTGTATAAAGTCAACGATCTACCCTTTCTTTCTGCCATTCTGTGCGAAGCTAAGATTACGCGGTCGTTTATCTGGAAATGTTGTGCGACGCTATATATATGTATATATATATATATATATATATATATATATAGCAAGAAAAGGGGCGAGCGAAAAGAGAAAGGTAACGTGAAAATACTTCAGCTACACAGCGTTCCAAGCTTGTATTACGGAACATGGGACGGGGCTTTCGCGAGCAAAGGCAGCCCCTTTCTACCGGGGCTTCTTCTGTCGTGCTAATCGAAACCGCGAAAGTGGTTTCCTTTGATTCGATCAGATTGATTATTGAGGCGAGGCAATATTTCGGCCGGCGCCATGGTTAACGTCAAAGGCTGCCAGTGTAGTGTACATAGCGGGACAAAATCGAGCGAAGCACCCCCCAGAGGGCCAAATCGGGGCGGATACGTCACGATAGGAGATCCCCGTAATTGCGCAGGGCACCGACCAAAGCGGTTATTGCCGCTGCTGCTACTGTGGTTGTTGTTGATTGTTGCTAATATTGTTGTTGTTTATTGGTGCTGATATTGTTGTTTATTGTTGTTGTTGTTGTACTTCTGCTACGGCCACAACTACTACGATTACGGCCATTGTTATGGGACACTAAGCCATACTGAACCCGGGCCTTGTTGGTTGACTGGCTTGCTGCGGCTTCTGCCGTTGCTGCTTAAGTCTTTTGAAGTCGGTGCTGTTTTTCTGTTTCTGTTGGTGCTGTTGTCGCTAGTGTTACCCACGTCGATATTGTTGTTTCTGTTGTTCGTTGCGGTAACGTTGTTTCTGTTGTTGGTAATGTTAATGTTGTTGTTGTTGTTGTTGTTGTTGGTGGTGATGTTAATGTTGTTGCTGTTGTTGTTGCTTCGGCTTTAGCTGGCATGCGTCTCGTGTGAGGGTTGTTTCTGTTGTTTCTGCCTGCTCTGCGGCCCTTTCCGCCGTGCCACTGTTGCAGTCGTTGGCAGCTGCTGTCGAAGAGGAAGATTTTGTTGTTGTTGTCGTTGCTGTTGTTTTGTTGTTGTTGTTGTTGTTGTTGTTGTTGTTGTTGTTGTTGCCATCGGTGATATCATTATTATCATTATCAGCATCGTCATCATCATCATCATCACCATCACCATCATTGTAGACATCAACGCCCTGCCTTTCTATGAAGTCGCTGCGCGATATGGTGAGTCAGTCGGCAAGCCGTTAAGCACGTTCCTTCACCTCTCTTCGGCCGGCCCCCAGCCAGCCCTCTGCGTGCTCCCTCGCTCGCTCGTTCAGTCACTCACCCAGCCACCCAGCCAGTCAGCCAGCCAGTCTCGCCCCCAGACTTGAAGCGAAGCAAGCGGCTGACTGAAGAGTCCATGAAGACCGACTAAAGCGGCGGCAAGATTGGATCGCGTCGTCCGCAGCGTTTTCGAACAGAGTGCGAGAATTGTGCGGCGTGCTTCTCTGCACTCACTCACCCACTCGCTCAAACGACGCACAGAGAGATGCACAGGCGCACACACAGATGCACAGGCGGACACACAGATGCACCACAAATAGCAGAACAAAAACGAGAGAGACAAATAGATGTCGATGTCGATTTATCGCATATTCGAATCGACTGATGTGTGGCGTCGGCATGTGTCGTCTACGGATGTGTGACCAGCTGCGAGAGGGCTACTGACTCCCCCTGGTGGTGGTGGCGGCGGCGGCGCAGGCGGCAGCGCAGGCGACGGCGACCACAGCGGTAGTGGAGTGCGTCAACCACAGCAGCAGCAGCAGCAGCAGCGGCACAGCTTGTATGCACTGTCTATCTATCGCGACGTTCATCCGGCGGCGACGTCGAAGACGACCCGTTCAGGGGAGACAGTCCGCAACGCACCGCAATCGAGAAGAAGTCAGAATCAGCAGAAGAACAAGAAATACTTGACGCAAACACAACGCAACACAACACGACGACGACGACGACGATGATGACAGGAACTACGGAGGCAACAACGGATGATCAACTCGAGACAACAGTTCAACTGGCGCCCGTTTTGCTGGTTTCCAGGCGTCTACTACAGCAGCAGCAACGGATCTGCAACGGAACGGCGTTGTTTTACACCTTGCAAGTGTGAGCGAAACAGCAAAAGCCGTGCTACTGCTGCTGCAGTTGTTGTTTTTGTTGTTGTTGCTACTGTTGCAGTTGTTGTTGTTTTTATTGTTGTTGATGTTGCTGTTGTTGTTGTTGCGTTGTCTTGCGGTTATTGTCCACGATCACGTTTGCCCCCTACAAAACACACTTCACTAGTCTTCGAGCGTATCGAGTGTATGACGTCGTTGATCGTCGTCGAGGTGGAGGATGGTAGTGGCGAGTGAACTGAAGAAGATTGTATGGATGCGGACAGCCTGAACACCACCGGAACAGCAGAAGTGTTGCAGATAGATTAAACGGCAAAAAAGTCGAATTGACTCATCAGTTGGTTATCCAACTTTATGCACATACAACACGTGCTTAGCAACACCAGCAACGCTTAGGACCTCAACGCCAATTAACGTGGTTGTCTACGTGCCGTAAATAACGCCGTGCCCAAGCGTTTGTGTGCTCGTCGTGCTTTAATCGAAACGGATGATGACTTCGGTGTTACCAGTGACAGTGCGGCAGTGACAGAAGCACTCGAAACAGTAACAGCTTCGACATCAACCTCCACCACAGATCGGCCGGCGATCTCTGTTGTCTCTGTTTCACGATTTCTTGTCAGGCCTCACCCTCGTCGGGTTTTTTGTTGAGTGTCGTCGAAGTCAGCGGTGATGGTGTGATTGGAAATTAAACATAACGACAATATAACAGCGAGCTTGCAAACGATCGAGGTCCGCGCTTCGTCTGTCTCTTAGGCGATAGTCAACGGAGAGATGTCATAGAAGACCCTCAGCAAGCGAAACGAGGGGATGACTCCTCTGTGTGCACTCTGAGGTACTTAGCGTCAGCGGATAGACACGAACGTCATCAAATTTTCTTGTTACTTCATTGTACTTCGTTTTTTTTTGGCTTGTAGTGTTGCTGTGGCCGACGCTTCTGCGGAAATACTGCAACAAGTTGTGCAACAAGAACTACTACTTCGTTGTGTGGCGTGGATTATGTGCGTGAATGAATAAAGCATGCTTATACAGAGGCGCGCTCCGGCGAATTCGCCTTACAGTTAGACCAGCGATCAACGGTGTTTCATCTATCGTCTTCTGTGTTGCCGACCTCCCCTCCTGCGTGTGTGCAAGCCAAATTCCGTCAGCTGCCCTGTTGGATATCTACATACATGCTGTGGTGATACACTGTGAGGTGGGGCCGTACGAAAGTCTCGTAGTTGGCAAGGGCCCCAAGCAAAGAGGCCTCGCCGGCTGCAACAGGTGTCTCTGCGTCGGCGACAACCATTCGCACTCATGTGCACAGAAATAGCGGGCCGATTCAACCGACAATTGCCGTAAGGAGGGAACGATGTTGCTACTCACAGTATTAGCTACGCAGGTAGCCAATGTATTCGTCCGATCTAGTGTTTCAAAGCTAAAGCCAAGAAACACGCTGTATATATATATATATATATATATATATATATATATATGTATATATATATATATATATATATATATATATATGCATATATGTATATATGTATAAAACGCCTTTATTTACTAAATTAAGGGTGGAAGGAGGCTGAAGTGCAGGGGAGCCTACGAAGCCGCCTTATTGTGCGATTATCTGGCTATACGCCAGCAGCAAACATGGTAGTAAATCATTTCAGTGCTTGCAATACATTTTTCGGTACGAGCATGCTTTTGTATTTTACTCCTACAATTATTCGGTCGTACATCAAAGAAACGGTCAATCAGATTTGAGCTGTGGTAGTACCCGTGCCTCGTTTTTCTGAAATAACGTTGACAGCGACGGAAGGTTAAAAGCATTCGGCTCGATGTCACATCTTCTGCAGAGCAATGAAAACATTTGGATATAACAATTTGATTATATAGCAGACGCATATACATTTAGATTCTCAGTGATGAAACAACGGAAAAGCACGCTTGCACAAATGGATGTAGATTTGAATTGACCTCTAATATGAGCAGCGAACGATAGATTCGTCGACATTAAAGCGCAACATTTGCGGTAGGCCGTGTTGATCGGAAAAAGCCATGTTTCAGAACGAGGCATTTCGGAACAGAGAGCTTCATCTCATTGTTACTGCACCAGCGGCTAATGGCATCGACAGCGGACTGCAGCGCGGTATGCGCAAAGGGCGAGTCCAGAAGAGAGTATGTTTTTAGGTCGTTAGCCTCAAAAGATATTTAGCACTCGACGGAACATAGGCTTTTATGTCTAGAACAATTATTACGTATAGCAGTGGAGAGATGCAGCTCCCCTGTGAAATGCTAGACGGTGCCAGTCATGGCTCACTAAGAGCTTCACTGCATTTCGCTCGGAACGACCGATTGTGCAAAAAAAACGTCAAGCTATTTACGAATCTGTACATGGGCCTTTATTTTGTCGACAACAAGCCTATGATCTACACTATCAAAGGCACTCTTCTACCAAAAGCGTACAAACAGTATCTGCCGCGTCTCTGTTTCGTTTAGGCCAGGCAAAGACCACTTTAGAAATGTGCCCCAAATGGAGGCGGCGTTTCCACGTGGCATGTTAAGATCCAGATGTGGTAAAAATGTAGAGTTTAAAGGTTTGTCGACGGAGTGACCACATTGACACCGGTGAGGGCTAGGTTTGGTTAGGTCTGCTCCTAGCCGTAGGCCTACTGCTATGCGAGTCCTCTTGCGATGAAGCAGGGACACTCATGGGGGCACTGAAAAGCGCATGTGCCTGAATCCTTGCCGGACCAGGCATTTGGGCAATCCCCCGTCGTGTCGTTGGGAGCTTCGTTGAAAAGGCGTCGTTGCATACCGTCGCGCAAAAGGGCACTCCAGTCGCGATGGGATAGTACGTTGTCAGATCTACTTGCGCAACGGGCCTCGAGGTTCTCCTGAAGGTGGGCCGAGCGGTTTCTAGACTCGCCAGCTCCCGCTGTATCTAGCAAAAGGATTGTTCTGTTCTCTGCTCTTGACATTGATGGAACAATGATAGTGCCGGCCAGGGTCAGTAAATCCGGACCACAAAGTCCCCTTTGAAGACCTGCAGTACGCTTGTTGCTACGCTGCTGTGCGCTGGATGGCAGAGATGAGTTCAACAGAGACTCGAGGCAAGTTGTCGGCTCGATTAGATAGGTCAGCCCCCGAAGTAGGTGGGTGAGTCTTGAGAACGAGAAAGATGAGCTAAGTAAGGAAAGTCCCCGATGAATCCCCGAAAGAAGGCGAGCGGCGGTATGTTCCAGCTTTGATTTCCAGCGCTAGATTACTGCTATGAGCCCTCCGGGGCCATAAAATCAAGCATCCGTTAAATGCCCTCGGCTACTGCATGAACGCGTTCTAGCCCCGCGGCGGGGCTCTTGGGAAAGTTCTTCATAGCCGCCTGAATGTCTTCCTTAGACCCGACAAATGCCAAGGTGTTCTGATCAGTGTCGGCCATTATAGGTCTTCGGAAGCTAGTGGGTGTTTATCTTTCAAGGCAATACGCTCGATGGCGGATGTAAGGGTCGATACAATAAGCCTGGCAGTGCTTAAAACATCTCCTTCGACTAATTTGATACTGGACTGGCGCACGGTATTATTTTTTAATTGTTTGGGAGATGCAGTGCATTTATGAATATATGTGGTAATTACCTCTGAATCACTTCTGCGTACCTCGGAAGATATCGTAAAGATTGTTGCGGATGTTGACTGAGAGGGATAAGACATCGTTGCGAGAGCCGGGGAGGCAACAGAACACACTTACGTCGTTATAAGATAAAACTGCTGAAGGAACCCGAGTAAACACCTCGGCAAGTTGCCAGTTAGATTTGCCTCAAAACAACTTGAATGTCCTCTAAAATATGTGCCAGTTGCAAACGTGGTGGTCGCTATGGAGGAGGAAGTCCTAGTAGCTTGGCTGGTGGGGTGCTTGGCTGATATATACCTTGCTAGACCATGCATTGCGTGTGTGTATATGTATATTTTCTCTAAACACATGTGTGTATATGTATATTTTTTTCAGGACTTGCCGCAAAAAAGTTAACAAGGGAATATGGGATGATAATGTATTAAATTTAATAAATAGTTAATGGTGGGAATAAGGGGTGTGGGGGAGGAAGTGCAGGGAGCAGCCATCTCTGGAAAGTTCTCCGTACATAAGCCGCATATTTATCAACATAATAATATATGTGTAATATATGTGTGCATATATACATGTATATTAATTGATTTGTTGTTTACCTGAGACGAATACGTAGTCCCACATGTCACCCATATCAGGCGCGCATGGAGCGGCAGCATAAGCGGACATGTTGAGATATATGTAAGGTTTTCCCAGCAGTCCTTCTGGCAACATGGTTGCTGACTCTCAGCGGTGTGGAAATCATCTATTATCGATGAGCCGTACTAAAAAAATTCGAACAACATTACGGACCTAACTGGCGACACCCAGATAGATGACAAGCATGACCAACAACCCCCTCCCCCGCCACACAACGATTCCGCCTATATATATATATATATTGTTAATTCCATTCAGTCTCCCCTAAACCTTTGGTACCTAGACGAGCAGTGCACCCCCGGGGATGCACCAGTGTTGCAGGCAGATTTAAAGAGAGTTATCGACTTCCACCTGCAGAGCGAGCTTGAGCTCAAATTCCTGAAATACGAACTTGTTTACAAGGGTCAGCCTCTTCGCCTTCAAGATACTCTTCCCCGGGTGCAAACTCCTCAAGGCAGCCGAAATGACGTTCCTGGGATCCCCTGTAAGGTTCGCCGGATCTCGAAGGCAAGGTTAAGTGCTCCCGGCCGTGTCTGACCAGGCTAACGAGCTAATGATTGACGGGCGTTAAAGGCAACCTGGACCTTCTGAGGGACTTAGACAAAAGTCTAAGGATCAGTTTTAAGCATCTGAATCTAACCTGGTTGATACCAATTGGGCTTAAGCTACTCTCCCCTTAGACTCGGAGACTCGGATATTCGCTCCACAGCAGACTTGGCAGGTATCTGCCACCTTGCATCGCTGCATGTATCAGAGGGCACTGACCGGCACATCAGCCCGCCCGAGGCCCTGCAGGCTATTTAGGACGCCAGCGGGTTTGCTGATATAAGATTCAGGGATCTCGTAGACTTACTCCCCGAGGGAAACAAACATCTAGAGGGGTCCTATGACGACCTCATTGTCTTCAAGAATATACCATCACCAGCAGTCTGGTGCACTAACCGCGGCAAATAAAGCTGGACTGCGTGCGGTCGTCCAGAAAGGAGCCAAAAGTGGTTCCAAGCCACCCGCTACTTAAACCTTGGCACTTTACTTAATCATGAAGGTTTTCCTTCGTTCGTCAATTTCAGGTTAGGGGAAAGGTTAACCGAGGCGCACTGATGTCCGTGCAGAGTACAAATGAACATATGGGGTACCGAGTACGGGCTCTGTTGTTTAGTTTGCAATAAGTCTGCATTTCAAGATAGCATATGATTATAAATATAAATGTGTCATTATAGACAATTTGAACACTTCAGCGACCGTCGCACCAAGCGAAAAAATGCAGACACGGACGGTGCGTCGAGCGGCTCGCTGCGTGGTCTTTAGCGCACGTCTGCAAGCCGAACGGGCAACGACATTGATCGACAAGTTGGTGAAATCCTTAGGTCAAACATACCAAGTGATGATAGTCATGCACAATGTGCCTTATATGCACGTGTTTATTAGTACATGCCATTTTATCCCAAAGCTCCCTGGCGGAGATACACATCTAACTGCGCTACCTATGCCGATACCTCGGTCACTTCTGTTTCTGCCACTCTAACAAAAAAATGCTGAAGTGGTCCTGTAATAGGTGACCTAAGCCTGACTCTAATTGTTTCCACCGCCGGTCCGCAACTAGCTAGAAGGTACACGAAGCGGTTTCTTGCCGTCTTGCGGCAAGTATAGAACACGCTTCATATATACTGTGAAGCCACTTTCTAGCTGGGCAAGAATTTCCGCTGACAGATGGAACTACACTCTAACCAGAGCTAAAGCTCAACATTAAAACAACCTTAACCTTAAAAAGATGCAAGTTTCTAGCTGCGCAAAATACGATACTGAACGAAGGGTTTTCCACCTCCGTAAGCATAGAGGCAATAGACGCCCGACACATGTCGTCGATGTGCTTGCTAGGTTAGGGTCGTCCCTATATAGTATAGTCTCAGACTTAAACACGAGAAGGAGTTATCCACGACATGGTATTACGTCAGCTGCAGATAATACTACGCCGAAACTTAATGTCTTTTGTCTTCCGCGAACTTATTGGTGAGCCTTTACCACGAAGGTAAATTTCTACGTCGCCGACGATTCGGCACCGCGTTTCCGGGGGGGCACTGCTATGTCATCATAGATGACGACTACCCTCCCCCTCCTCCTCCCGCACATGGCGAGCTAACAATATGCAATGAGTAAAGAAAAAGTCAGGCAAAAGAGAGGGCTCCTTAAGGTATCCCTCCTCCTGTTTTTTTAGGAGTGTGCCCTGACGCGATATTCCGGGTAGATATTTAGATCGTTCGCGTTATCGCCATGTGTGCCGTTAAACAGCAGAGTAGGTCTGTCCTCGTGTCAACCCTAGGGTGTGTGTCCCCGCTGAATACCTGGTTAAATAAATTACACAGCTCCTATGCTAAAAAATCGGATGACTCAACCGAATGTTCGAAATAGATCCCATTAGGACCACTACTCATGTAGAACTCAACTTGGGTAGCTCGCGCTAGATCCGCACAACCTCCTCCATCGTAAGCGGAGCCAAATTCATGTAATGTTGCTCCACAGTGAGTGGTGGCTCAAAAGCTGGATCTGGGGCCGTTTGCATCGGGCAGAGGGGGCAGTAATGTGCTGTTGCAGGTGCTCCTTTGGCATGCTGTTGCTTCTATTCTGCCGGCATGCCGGCGGTTTGCGCTTAGATCTGTCAAGCATACGTATCTGCCCCTTCTCATCATACAGGCTACTTTCTATAAGCAGTTTCTTGCAGGTTGCTCTTTGTCGACAGCGTGTAGAGCCTGAGTTCGATGCAAGAGCCCCAAGGTCTTTCTAACGCTTAGGGCAAGGACTCTGTAAGCCAGGGCCACGCCCGCCTTTTCTTCACTACAGCCTCTTGACAGTGGCTTTCAAAACGTGATTGGTCTATTCAATTCCAGAAGCTAATTTCAGCAGATTTTATTCGACCTAACACCGATCTGGTTGTACCCTACGCCGGTACACGGTGCTGTGCACCTCACATGGGCTACATTTACCAAACAGGTAGGACACTGGATCCACTAACACGGGCTTTTTATCACGGAACTACGTACAAGACACAGCGCACTGCTGGCCGCGGCCATATTGCGTTAGTCTCGTAGTAATACCCATATCCCGTATTTGAAAGGGCAAAGGCGCCCTTTCAAATACGGGATATGGGTATGACTGCGAGTTGTTTGGGGTGCGACGATCACCGACACCCGTCGATCTCGGTGGCGTGGTGCGTTCGCCTGCGCCTCGCAACCGGAGAAGACACACAGGTGCGCGGGTTCGAGCCTCCCCGTTGCACCGATTTGTATTTATGGGGGTCCGTCTATGAAGCAATGCGAAAAGCAGTGCCGTGGACGTTAAATCTTGGCTGAGGGTCAGCTCGAGTGCTTTTTATCACCGACACCCGCCCCCCTCGAGCCTGGACGCTAATGCGTCCGCCGCTGGCTCTATGGCGCGCAAGGCTGAACGACTCAAGACTAACAAAGCAGCTTGCCAAGCAGTTCACCAAACGAGTTAATTTCCGCGCCGCTAGTAGTCGAGACACTCGGGGTACCTGGTGTCCCAAAGCATAATCGTCCCTCCAGAAGATTGGCAAACGAATCAAATTGGCGACATGGGCAAGAATATCTTTCGACTATTTATTTCGACGGCTATCAGTGGCGGTCCAGTGCGGCAACGCGGCACCAATGCGGGTACAATGAGGAGCTGCCGCCAGTCCAAGCTCTACTGGCAATGCTGCCCAAAAGCCCTTGCCATCAATATATGATACATTATATTCTAATTTATTCAATTGCTAGAATTATATATATGTAATTTATATACATACATATATATATATAAGAGCCCGTGAGTGCCAGTCGAGCTTGGACTGGAGGCAGCCTTTCAGTGCATCCGCATTGCCGCGCTGGCAATATATATATATATATATATATATATACAGATAGTTCAATAAGTTCTTAGAATGAGCTTTTTAGAATTCGAATTTTGGCACGCTTTCACCGCTAAAGGAACTGCAACTTTTCGACTGCTAGCACTCAATATATTATGGTGATTGGCCGTTGCGATTTCGTTTGATAGCTTTTCCCGTGCAACGTATCGGCGTGATTTTTAAAAATGGAGAAAAAAGAGTTTCGAGTGGTTATCAAGCATTTTTTTTTCAAAGGTTGAAATGCGACCCAAGTAAAAATTGAGTTAGACTAGACGTACAGTGACTCTGCGCCATGTTTTGCCACTGTTTCCAACTGGATTA
Source organism: Dermanyssus gallinae (assembly GCA_003439945.1). Taxonomy (NCBI): domain Eukaryota; kingdom Metazoa; phylum Arthropoda; class Arachnida; order Mesostigmata; family Dermanyssidae; genus Dermanyssus; species Dermanyssus gallinae. Next base: position 256,195 of record QVRM01002672.1, read on the forward strand.
ATGTGTTAAAAAGAGGTCGCAGGAGCACCGAGGATGAACTACGTCCAGGAGGCCAAAAAACGGCAACTGATGAGGAAATCTTAGAGAAAGTGCAAAAAATTCTTGGCACAGATAAGCGAATGAACATTAAGGAAATTATTTTTTTTAATAGCGGAGGCATTAGGGATTAGTTAAGGCAGTGTGCATTTTATCCTATACGAAAACTTGAAGATGAAAGAGCTTAGAGCAAAATGGCTGCCGCATTTGCTCAACGCCAAAAAGACGCGCCTGTTTTGGCTTTACAGCGAAATTTGGCCAAGATGTCGAACAATCTGTCGGATCTTTGGTGCAGATTCATGACCGTCGATGAAAGCCGGCTTCATTACTACACTCCCGAGACCCAAGAAGCATCTTGCCAATGGTGTGCACCTGATGAAGGACCTCCGAAGAGGGTGCGGACAACGGCATTGACCGGAAAGGTGATGGCTACAGTTTTTTAAGACCAACGTAGAAAAATGCTGGTCGACTACCTTGAGAGCTGTAAAACGATCACAGGAGAATATTATGCAAGACTGTTGGACTGCCGTTAGCAAGAACTCATCGTGAAACGGCCCGCTTTGCAGAAGAAGGTTGTCCCGCTTCACCAGGGCAATGCTCCTGCACACAAGTCCCGGCAAGCATCGGCAAAACTGGCCCAACTGAGGTTCGAACTTATTGAACAACCCTCCTATTCTCCAGACCTGGCCCCCTCTGAATATTTCCTCTTCGGACATTTGAAGAATAGTCTCGGTGGAAAGCGTTTTTCCAGCAATGAAGAGGTTAAGGCTGCTGTCAATGCCTATTTTCAGTCTAACGACGCGGAATTCTACTCAAGAGTTATGAAAGCTCTGAAATCTCGGTGGGAAAAGTGTATTGAGCTTCTCGGGGAGTATATCGAATAAGAAAAATTTAAAAACATGATTTGGAAAATTCTCGGTTTTCATTCTAAGAACTTATTGAACTACCTGTATATACGTGAACTCATATGTACAATTACACATTTAGGGTCGTTTGGTGTGGTCTCGCGTAATAATAACAGTATTAAGCATTACTACTGCACTACGTTGACTTTGTATATCGAGTACAGTATACATATCGCAAGGCGGTGAGGACAAAGAACCTCGGCTAGAATCGAGTGATGCCGAAGAGGTTTGCAATTCGACTGTGAAGTGTACATACAAGAAGACGACGACACTGATTGCATTACTTAATTGCAAATCGCACGAATATACGTTTTAGCCAGCAGATATTAGGCACAATTAAAATAAACTCCTTCTATCGTCCGGTTTCGTTGCGACAGGCTTGCCATTCCCGAACATCCATCGGAAGAGAGGACGACGGCTCACCTAGTCGGATGTGGAGTACTCTGAGGTATCGGGAACCACTAATAGGATTTGAATCCGCTTTCGACCCGCCGCTCCGCGTCACATAACTGGACTCCGGATCGCGTTCCAGTGTACGTCCAGGCCCATAGTCGTTCTGTTGAGCGTATGGTGGTGTCCTCGAAATAATAAGAGATCACGAGAAGGGAGAGCGTAGAAGGCATAGCTTGCGGCGGCAGTAATCCAAATCCGTAGGGAGCGCGGGGGGTTAGTCTAGAATTAAATACAGCCTCCTTTAAAAACATGTTTATTATTCGAGCTTGCAACTCTGTCGTTATGAGTAGACGCAAAGTTTTGGTTGGGTTGACCGTCAGCCAAGACTTAACGTCCACAGGGCTGCGCTTTGCATTGCTTCATAGACGGACCCCCATAAATACAAATGTACAACAGTGGGGCTCGAACCCGCGCACCTATGTGTCTCCTCCGGTTGCAAGGCGCAGACGAATCCACCACGCTACCGGACTATGAGTAGACGTGAGAAATGCGAGCCCGACGGGACATAGTGTAGTAAGCTCTAGTGAGTATTATGTCGACGACGCATGTTTTGTGTAGCCAAGTAGTTCCTGCGTCCGCTGCGATTTAAGGAAATATGTCGTGAAAGGTCGAACACACTTTGTTCTGCATTTAACGTGTGCGTTTTAGGTATCTGTTTAGCTAACCCAATAGGTTTTTCTTCTCTTACTGCCGTGGATTCGCCTGCAATGGCGATAGGGCATTCTACTACGATGGTTCATTGCTTGCACAGTATACAAACAACAGCAACGACATTACGAGTGACAGATCTACTTTGATGGCGACAACAAACGAATTTCTGTAGATAAGTCTTGAGCTCCCTGTCGTCACTAGACTTCTTCCACTCACAATCACAGGTTCCAGCGCACGTGCCGGCTTTAAACAGCAAAAACAGCAGCAACAACAGCAACCACTATTGCAAAAGCACTACTGCCACGAGGTGACAATAACAGTTTAGTAACAGTGTCAACAAGGTCTATACGAACAACAACAGTGTCTACACCCATTTCACAATGCCTAGTAGAACGTATATATTTTGTAAATTTACGCCACATCTAATTGCGAACAAATTCAGAACACAGCTGACTCTCCTCGTTGTGTTAGACGTCTACGTTATTTCCCTTTTCAAGGCTCTCTTGAAAGGGGAATCAGAAGGAGGCAACCGCTTCGTTGAGCTTGCGGGGAGATCTCACACATGATTAACGCATGCACATTGTGTACAACCGCATTCTGCCAATTTTTGCCAAACCCAAAATTAGAAAGGGGGCCGCTAAAGCGTGCGAAAAGCAGCTGTGTAAGTAAGTGTTATTTCATGTTCTGGCAAGAAGACCTGGTGCGAAGAAGAGGTGGGGGTTTAGGCGTGGATCCGGCCAGGTCCGCTTTGAAAGGGCGTCTCGGTGGCAGGTTAGCAGGTGCCGCAATGGCAACGGTTTCTCGTTGGCATTGTTCGGGTGACGACTTCATTGAGGTCGACTGCTATCGCTCAAGCGAAGTTAGTGATGCTGATTACGTCGGCTGCGACGGAGGCCGCGGCAATGATGATGGTGATGATGCTGGTTATATCTAGCCAGCGAGTCCGTGAGGTGCTTGATGCGTGGCAATTTGTAGTCGAAGCAATCTGACTAAATGTCATATAGTAATGTAGAAATGTCTCCTAATTGAAAGAAAACCGGCAGGCATGCGTTCGACAGGCGGTAACTGGCTACCGATATGTTTGATGTATATATATATATAAACTGTTATTTGGCTAGTGTCGTGTCAAGTAGGCGCTGTTCAAGAAATGGCGTCATCGACAAAAGGCGTGATGAGTGATGACGACCTCAACTTGGACAGCGCCAACCGCACAGCGGTTTGAGTGACTGACTTTCATAAGTCCTCAGTCATGACCACTTTCATCAATCACCCTGATGATGATGATGGCGATGGTCATCATCATCATCATCCTCATTTTCGTCATCCTTGCGATTTCCGACAGCTGAGGCAGTCTCTTCCACCGTTGCTGACACTGCTCCTATTGTTGTTTTTACTGTTGTTGTTGTTGTTGTTGTTGTTGTTGTTGTTACTGTTGTTGTTGCAGATGCCCCTCTTGGTATTGGCAGCAAAGATCGTGGTAGCGTAGGAAAAAAGTCTTAATAATGGAGCGTGATTTTTACAACTACGTTGTTGCTACGTTATCTAGTAGCGTGTCTGTCAAAAGCTGCAATAATGATCAAAATTGACTCAACACGTCTTCCACACGCCATCGTTGTCATTTAGTTATGAGGAGTGTTCATTCGGTCGTCGATTGGACGTCCAAACAAACAGACAGATCGTTCACAGACATTCACGCGGTCAGGGAGAAGTTGTTGTTGTTGTTGTTGATGCCGTTATTGCTGTTGTTGTTGATGCCGTATTGCTGTTGTTGTTGTGGCTGCTGTCCGTCCGTCAAATTTAGCGGACCGGCGACTGTGGAAACCGTACATGTGTGTAGTGTACAGAAATGAATCGTGTACATGTTGTTGTTGTTGTCGACGTCGTTGTAATTGTTGCTTATTGCTGGCAAAGACTGGCTTCGAGTTCTGCTGCTGGTGAGAGCCTGTCTTGCAATGTAAAAACCCTTGATTTTCTTTTTCGATGGGGAGTGCTGTTACGGTTGCGATTGTTGTTTTGTTGTTGTTATTGTTGCTTATTGCTGGCAAGGACTGGCTTCGAGTTCTGTTGCTGGTGAGAGCCCGTCTTGCAATTTAGAAACCCTTGATTTTCTTTTACGTTGGGGGGTGCTGTTACGGCTGCGATTGTTGTTGTTGTTGCTAATGTAATTGTTGTTGTTAATGTTATTGTTATTGTTGTTGTTGTTGTTGTTGTTGCTGCTGCTACTGTTGTTGCTATTGCTGCTAGAGCAGCCTCAACTCAGCTTATCAAGCAATCAATCGCTCGCGGGGTTCGCTACAATCTCGTTCAACTGACCGAAACAGGAGGGAAATACAGAGAAGAGAGATAGAGAGAGAGAGAGAGAGAGAGCAGGACACGAAGAAAATAGAGAAGGAGAGAACGAAATTTGAGAGAAAAAAACAAGCACATGTTGGTGTACTCGTACATTCAACAGAGAGAGAGGACCCTGTCTTCCCGCCTTTCCTACCCAGTTCTGTAGACCTATCTGTGTCTGGGCCCAGTTAGTTTGCCGGACCCGAATGTCACTCACTACAGGATGCCATGACGTGCCGTGCCATACCATGCCAAGTCGTCTACATTCATGCATGCGCGCATGACGCAGACGAATTCACGCCGCCGCCGGGTGGCGGATGGGGCCGGGTGGCGAAGCTGGGACGGACTTCTGAAGTGAGCCGTGTCTCCAGGACGAGAGCCCTGCGTGTCGGCTGTACCTGCATCGTCAGTAGAGATAGAGCTGTGGTAGATCCAGATGGCTCAAACAACTCCACAGAGCGGTGAATGACGGCGACGGTGACGATAACGGCGGCGGTGGTGGCGGTTTCGCCAAACTCTGCTGGTTCAGCTGCCGTTGTCGTCCAGACAACGGCAGCTGAACCGTTATTATACTAACCCAGCTGCTGCTGCCGCCGCTACCAGCCTGTCGCGTCGCGTGCAGCTGTCACGTCATGCATGCTGTGTTTGTGAGTGAGTAAATGTTTGCGTCTGTACGGAGCAGCAATCATTGAAATAACAGTAATAATAATAATAATAATAATAATACTACTAATATAAGCTAGTAGTTAGCGTAGCAGTAATACTAAGAAAAAAGAAGACGAACGGCACACTGCCTGCTTTACTACGAACACAATTCAATTTAGTTGTAAATGTGTCTAATTGTTGTACATATATATATATACATATATAATATATATATATATATATATATAATATATATATATACTATATATATATCTATATATATATATATATATATATATATATATATATATATATATACATATATATTTGTATATATATATTTGTCACCTGCATTCATTTGCACTATTATGTAGCAGTTCTGGCAGACGTTACCTGCACAGTTGTAAAGCGATATGTGACAAAGCGAGAGCGGCAGACGCTCGCCTCGGCTATCAGAGTCGACTATCTGCTAGTGCTGTGACTACGTCGGCCGAAGCCGCCGCTGGTGTCCAACCAACTTGGCCATCCTGGCCGGAGAGACAACAAATCTTCTCGCCGTACCAAAAACAACAGCAATATCAACAGCAATGAGAACAACAACAGCAACAATGAGAACAACAACAGCAACAATCAGAACAACAACAGCAACAATCAGAACAACAACGAGAAGTGCCGGCCGAGAAGGTCCAGCAGCAGATTGACCGTCGTCGTCGTCGTTGTCGAATCTTTGACGGACAATCGGAACGCGGCTGCACCTTCGCGGTACGAGTCCCGGTTGAGGTGGAACGAAGGACTTCTTCTCTGCGCGACGGGGCCTGTTATAGCGGCGGTAAGCCATAAGGCCGTGTTGCCGCCCGTCTTTACCGGCTATGACGCTCCCCCCCCTCCCCCCGCCCGTCGTGGTCGTCGCCTCCGTTGCCGCAGCAGCAGCAGCAAAGAGGTCGATGTTCTAGCCGGTGTCTGAAGCACCGGCTATTCAATGCCTCAATGCTGCAATGTTTCTCCCGCTGGCACTGCATCACTGCCACCATTACTACTACGACTACTACATTAGCACCATTTTGATCATTTTGTCGCCTATTGTTCGCTAATATGTACCGGGAATGACAACAACAACAACAACATCGAAACAAACCGATGCCACACGGCACGAAACACCGTGCAACGCCGTAGATGTCAAACGAGAAATTGACTTTTTATTTTAAGTCAATCTACTTTCTTCCTGCTGAACGATTGCGGCACAGATATACGCATACGTACACACACACATATTTATATATATATATATATATATATATATATACCAACAATTGTAAGAGACACAACAATAGCAGCAACACAAACTGCAACAAAGGCAGCAATAGCAACGAGAACAGGAACAAGATGCACAATAAAGAACGGCAATCGTTAGCGGGACAGTGCAGTGCAGATAGCCTGCTTGATAAGCAGTTGTGTTTTCATACCCCGCACAGCGCATATATCGGGTCGATACGAGTTGTGGGCTACGAAATCGGGCCCGAGACCTGTCTTTTACTTGACGTAACCAGGAGGAGATTTACAGCAAAATAATGAAAAAAAATACATTTACACGGCACAATTTGGCTGGGCTGGTCAATTGTTTAAGCACTAGTAATCGTTCAGTGTCAATACGTCACTGTATTGACGATGATAAACCGTAAACCACCGCTGGGAGTTAGCTACAATGGTGCTGCCACAATGGCTGTTGGGGAAACTTTAGATATTTCAACGTGCCAACTTATTCTGTCGCAGCTATAAGCACATCCTGATCTAAAAAGGGTAACATGTGCATTTAGGCACACATCTCAAGCGAGTAATAGATGCATCCACCCTTAGACGAAAATGCATATCAGCACATGCCCGCCTTGCAACGTAGCGTTTTTGGCAAAATTCTGCACCTTTTGTAAACACTGCTGTATGTATTTATACATATAAACATGCATATTATACTTACTATCAACCCGCTATCCGTATAAGATATTTAGCCAAGCATATATATATATATATATATAGCAGAGTCCCAATTATCCGTAACTTTCCGCAAAAGACTGTACAAGTCAAAGAGGTACAGAAGAAAACACCGTTGCAAGACAAAAAAAATAAACGTTTTATCGGCGTAAACTAGCCTAGCAGTTTTATCTACTAATAGGGCAATAAGATCAGATCAAAAATAGAAAAGTAGATCTTCGGCCATCAGTCGAGATGTTTCTGCCTATGCTATTAACCCGTCTACGCTAGTCTCTGCTGGACAGACACGCGATAAATACACGATGCGTGTTGTAAGGTTTGCGCGCACATGTATGAATTTTCCGCTCTCGTTGTGTGTTGTTACCACAGATCCTCTACGGATATGCGCGAGCTACCTTGCCTAGTACATATACAGTACTAGTAAAGGCACGTTACGGAAATCATTTGTGTAGCGACACAGAGCATGTATTAGATACCTGTGTTTGTTATACTACTCGTATTTGGACCTTTGAGGCACGTAAAGTGGCAGAATCGTCATACGTCAGATAGTGGGCCGATTTTAGACAATTGAGCTTTGAGAAAAATGTGTCTCTCTTTTGCCAGCGCAGCCCTGCTGTTTTTGGCGGCTTGTTGTTGTGGGTGGGAAACTCCTGTTCGTGGATGTCGCACCCGTACGGGACGACGTCTTCGAGGTTTCTTGACATCAACAGAGAGCCTTGGAAAACACTTCAATAATCAGAATCGTACTGCAGACAGTCGTGGTTGCAGATTGCACTAAACAGTGGAGCCCACCCACCAGCCCAATGGCGTGGTGGGTGCATCCGTCTGCGCCTCGCGACCGGAGGAGACACATAGGTGCGCGGGTTCGAGAGCCCCACCGTTGCACCGATTTGTATTTATGGGGCATTGTATGGGGGATTGCTACCGAGGATGACACGGCAGTTTGAGCCATATGTTTTTCACGACCGTAGGTCAGGCTTAAGCGCAGAGTGTGTGGCGTATCATTCATACGGCACACAACACACATACAATGTGCTTATAGAGAGGCGATCGACACGTGGCGATTCAAGTTCCAACTGTATCGCGAAGCACGACGCAGCTCTAGGCTAGTAAGCCAATCCTAGAGGGAGGTTGTCGTTACTATACTAGTTAGTCCTGAATTGCGGATTGGTGCAAGGGAAAGCGTCCCGCGGTGAGCTTATTTTGCATACACACTTTGAGTAAGCAAAGCTTTTTGCATGCATGTGCGGCAACGTTAAGAAGCTTTCGGTGCAAATCATAGCTAACAGGTTTCGTGCTAGGATTTAGAGGCTATTCAATAAGCGGTTTACAAGTCAGCCAAATCGCGACTGTGACAGCTACTCGATCATGAACTGCAGCAACTTAAAAATCTTTGTATGTAATAATATGCTAATAATATGCTATATATATATATATATATATATATATATATATATCAAGCTTTTTATTTACCTAGAAGGCAGTGATAGTGCAATTTTATAAGCCTTAAACATTTGTTCAGCTTATATATATTCACCATTGTCGATAATTTAAAACTACAATTTTATTTACCGCGCATTTGTCAAATTTAAACATCGACAATTATCTGAACAGACCCAGAGCTGAACGCTTAGTTATACTAGTCGTAAATTATAAATTTGATGAATTTCAGTGTTTTTAAAGATAAATATATATATATATATATATATATATATATATATATATATATATATATATATATATTCTTCCTAAATCTGGGATTGTACAGATTTACGTAAGGAAGTGTTTTAAAGAGGCAAATGTAGGCAACTTAAGCATTCTCAGCATACCACACATCTCTGTACCGCAATAAATACGTTTGACTAAAATATAGCAAGAACGAACAAGATTAACTCATTTTGGGCTCGAAGATCCCTACCTAAATACATTAAAATCATCTGTGGCGTATGCAGAAACAGGGCTTTTATTCTGCTGGTTTTTTTTTCGTTAGTTCAGATTGATTACATTTCACGGAGTGCTGCAATCAACGTGATAAATGTGCTGCTTCTGCTGCTGCAGCCGATCATGCTGGTGTCGCTGGTATGGCTTACGAAAACAAGATCATCAGTATGACGCCAGAAATCAAAAGTGGAGAACGCACAGCCTGGCCACCCTGAAAGGGGTATACAAAAAAAAAACGCACCAATGCCTGCAAGGGCTTGTGGCGGCTTTATAACCAGCCGGTCCGTCTAGATCCAGAAGTTAGCCCCTGCAACGGCCTGCCCGCAACAACATACCATGCAACACCGTAACAAGCCGTCAAGCCTAGAGCCAGAAGTTAGTCCTTGCAACTATATATATATATATATATATATATATATATATATGTATATATGTATATATATATATATATATACACACATATATATATATACACTGTACATCTAACTGCCAACAGACGGACTGACTGGTTGCATTACATGCCGATACATGGCAGTGCTCAGAGAAATTTGTGCGGCCGATGAGACTCGAGAGAGAGAGAGAAGACCTCGAGACGCAATCATCTGGCTGGCAATCTTTAGCTTTTTACTTCGTTCCCCTTGCCCCGTGCCTTGACCGTACGCATTGCGGTATATCGTACCATCGTAAGTCATTTATCCTCCTTTTTCGTATCCCTTTCTACCTCTCTATGTATCTCTTGTTCAAATACTCGCTCTCTCTCTCTCTCTTTAGTACTCCTGCTAAGCAAATATATGTTTGCGCTTTTCTCTGCCTCGATTTCTATTAGCCATTTCTCCTTCTTCTTCTGGTGGTGGTGGTGGGCATTGGGCGTTCTTATCTTTTCTGGTCGTGCTCATCCGCTTGCTGGTCCGGCTCTCACAAGTTTGGCCGTGACCGATTGTTGCTAGCCCCGCTCCTTGCGTGGACCGGGTCGCCGGATTGACGCTTGTTCGATCGCGTCGATTGAGAGGAACAAATGAGAAAAGAGGACTGCTAAGAGAAAAAAGCCAAATGCTTTCTGCTTCTGAAACACGGAACCAACCTCGGCAAAACAAAAAACAACAACAACAACAACAACCGAGGCAGTAGCAGCAGTTGCATACCACCAGAAATGTAGAAAATTTCGTAAAATATTCATAGGCGACATAAGGGTCGGCTCGAGTGATAACCGTTCGTGTTATCATTATATATATATATATATATATATATATATATATATATGTAAACTCAAACGTCGAAGGGCAACACGAGGGAATGCAGAAAATGTACGAAGTGGTAAGGTAGTGCAGGAGAAAGTCGTAGACGTTACTACATGAAGTGGTCGCGATTGGATGGCCTTTGCCATAGATCACTCGCTGATACGCCCCCTCGCCAGCCCCCCTTCCCCCCATTCCCCCTTAAAGTGCTCCCTAAAGCGCGAACATTTCAATAGGATCGATTAGCCGGGCATCGAGAATTATTTCGTCGTTTCCGACCAGCTTTCGTTTCTTCCTGTCGATGTCAATCGGCTCGGTGCGCGCCCACAAGAGATAACAAACACTAACCCTACCAGTACCGCCACCAACAACAACAAGGCAACCCAATGCAAAGCGAAAGGATTGGTTGGCTTTTCTCGCGACAGCGGCGACGTCTCTGCAGCGATAGCCGCATAGTGCTGCTGGGATCGCTGTGTAGATAGTTCTGGCACTAATAAGTATGGCCGGAGCCGGCTAATGCCGTGTGCAAAACTGGTAAGCCATGCGCACATATACAAATGCATAAATATATATATATATATATATATATATATATATATATATATATATATATATATATATATATATTTATTTATAGAGCGTGCACCTTTCTTGCACTTGGATTCTGTGACCGCAGCGTTTCCGCCTGCGCTCGCAAGCGCAGCTTCGACAGTCGACAATACGGCTACGAAATTTGTGTGATTCTTCGTAACGTGAAGAAACTCAGTATCCCTTTAGACGGTTTGTTGAGCCGGCGCTCCCTGACATTGGGTCAGGTCAGGGCCAGGCGGCGTTTGCTAGGCCGAATCACTTGCTGTTCACGTCGCGCCACACATACATCGTCTTTGCGCTTGCGTTGACGTAAAGGCGATAGACAGAGTTTGAGTAACTTATGGCTGCTTCGCCTCGTTTAGTTTTGCACAACTGAGGCTCATTACACGGCATGTATGTATGTTTGTATGTATATATATATGTGTGTGTGTTTTCTGTTTGCTAATAGTATTCTGTCCTATTTTTCATTTTGGGAACAACTCATGCTCTGCACACGCCTTTTTCTGCTAGAAGATTGGCCTTATGCCCTAAGTTCTGTATTAATCGGCTACAAATCACAGTTATTATTATGTTATTTTAAACTAAAAGAAAAAACATTTAAATTACTATATACCCAACAAAGGTAATTAATAAATGAATGAATATTTTAAATTGATCGCCCCGTGCTAAATGATGGGATAGCGTCGAACTGAGCCCAAGTTACAGCCAATCTTCTTCACGTGCTAAATTTAGTACTCACGTACTTGGACTTTCTCTAAGGAAAAACATGCTACAGAACAGATTAGCCAACAACTTCGAAACAGATGTAGAAACTACGCTAGTTTCTGGACTTCGCAAATGCTCGCCGTGTCGAATATGTTTTCTGTGCAAGTTGGCACCTCGTTAGAGACATTTTCTGAGTGTTCGTTAATTTGAACCGGCTTACCTTCATAGCATGACTGTGAAACAGCACACGTGCGTACAAGCACATTCACTGTGTTCGCCATAGTTCATGTATTATGTCCATTTATTTATTGCCTGGTACATGGATATCGTCAGAACAGTATGAGAACTTACTATGTATTATCTACGCATTACGGTTATATGCTTTGCATTGGAAACAGAGGCCTTCAAGGGCGTGTAATATTTCGCGATTGTATATTTGTTAGGCCAACTATCCCGTCAAGGTTTTTACGTTCGATCATATAGAGAAGCGAGAAGCACGGTGGTCGTCAACCACTGCCCTCGGTGAACCCCAAGAAGAGATGTAGAGTAGCGAAGTTAGTAGTTACACGGACATCTCTGTGATGCGACAAGCTGTGTCACCGCAGTGGCAAGGGCAACAAGCGGACATGAACTGTATGAGACCGGAGCCCATTTAGAACGTTGGAAATCTTGGTTTTTGGACCTTGGGGGTGACATGTTCACCACTGATTTGAACTGTGCTGTCCGGCAAAACTTGAGTGCTTCTGGATTAGAAACCGGTGTGGCGGCGTAGTCTAGTGGACTAGTGCGCTAATCATGGTTGTGATCTACCGGGATGTCGCCGGTTCGATCCCTGTTGTTGATCCCTGTTGTTTTCTTTGAGCCATGCTCATTGAGAATAGACCCTAGATATCTTAACATGTCCGGCCCTCGGTGCATTGAACATATGCCTCAGGTTAAGTTCCAAGTCCGTAGGGGGACGGAGGATGGCCTAGAATTAAAAACAACCTCCTCAAAAAATGTTTTTAATTCTAGGATTAGAATCCGGTGCCGGACTCGACAACAACAGAATGACACCATTGGCGTCACCGGCGGCTGACGATACTGAGAGCAGCGGTTTCTAGAACCAAATTCTGGTTTTATATTGGTACACCTAGTATGTATGTATATATATATATATATATATACACCTAGTATGTATGTATGTATATATATATATATATATATACACCTAGTATGTATGTATATATATATATATATATATATATATATATATATAAATACATCTGCAGCAACTTACATATATAAATACACACGATGGTGGATGGCGCATACACAGTTGTTGAAGTCGCTGCTTCTCTTTGTAGAGCTGCAGCATCGTAGACTGTGTGAATAGACAGATGCATGTATAGATCGAGTGCGATGTATGAGGTACGACGTCGTATGAGCTGGCCTCGTTCGTCACCATGTCACGATGAGGGCGAGGGATTGACTTCGTCACCACACTTCGTGCCACACGGCGCTTTTCGTCGTTTGCTTACCATCGCTCCAGGGACGAGAGGCGCCAACACCGCAACAACCGACAGTGAACAAAAGTGACTCGCTGCAAACAGCTCAGCCACCACGTCGTTCAAAATGACAACGGCGGCTCACAGCAACCACACTGTCTCAACCACCCTCATCGCTAGATACACCCACACCCATCGCTAGATACACAACAACAACAACGCCAACAACAACAACAAAAAACAACAACAGCAGCAGCAGCAACAACACAACAACAACAACAACAACAACACCAACAACAACAACACAACAACAACAACAACACCAACAACAAAAGCACCAACAACAGCAGCAACAACAACGACAACAACAACAACCGCAGCAGCAGCAACAACAACAATGACGACGAAAGTCGAGTACTACAAATATTACAGTTGCTCTGCTACAAAGACAGCAGCATCAGTAGCAACACCAATAACAGCGGCAACAACGCCAATAACAACAACAACAACAACAACAATAACAACAACGGCTGCAGCAAAAGCAACAATTGCTTTAGCAACAACAGTGGCGATATCAACAACAGCAATAAGGACAATAGCAGCAGCAACAAGAATAACAACAACAACGATATCAACAGCAACAGGAATAACAACAACAACAACAACAACAACAACGATATCAACAGCAACAACAACAATAACAACAACGATATCAACAGCAACAACAACAATAACAACAACAACAACAACAACAACGACAACAGCAATCACTCCTGGCACTTAGCGAGCCACGATATTAGATAACGGCAACTACTCAACGTGTTAGACTACATCTATCACGAATGCCAAACTGAAGGCTAGGCTAGCCGCGCAAGCTTGACGTAGCTCAGGACAGTGCGTAACGCGGTGATTAACCACCACCTGTAGTTAACTGAAGACGGGAACTCTTCCTCGTCTGACGTCGACGACGACAACAACAACGAAAAACCATAACAACCGAAATTACTACTTTGACTTGTCACACACAAATGGCCACCTGCTGCTATCTATCTGCTCATTATCGCACCACACCATGATCACAGCAACACAGAGTCGTAATTACCAGAAAAAAAAGGTTTCACCTCTTTAAATTAAGAAAACAAAAAACAACAACAGCAGCAGCAGCAGCCACATACAGCCGGTGCTTAGCTCAATGCTCAAACCGCCCATTCAGAGCCGTACACGCAAGAACGCGCGTTCATAACGCACGTTCATTACGTGCCCAAGAAGAAAGCTCTATACTCCTGGCCCAGGATCCCAGCCTAGGAGCCCCGGCAATCGGTCGTGCATCGAGCAGAACTCGTAGAGGGACCGTCACGCATACCACTACCATACGTGGTGCCCGTATGTCTACATGTGCAGAGCGTTCATGTTCAATGAATGATAGGCGACCCAACGGTGTTTGTCAATAGCCGCTGTGTGAAGCTGACGAAGGCTTAGGTCAGCCTGCCTTTGCTGGTGTCAGCAGGGCGGAGCTAATCCGCCCAGTCGGTTTACACCAGAATCCCCACAATCCCCACAATTACCACGGCTTCGTCGACCACAGCTCACAGAAGATATCGCGTTCAGATGATGGCTGCTAGGAAGACAGATGCTAAAGGAAACTTTCTGGAGCTGACACCTTTGTTGTTGTTGTTGTTGACAGAAAGCTTTGTTGCTTACTAACGTGTCAGCCGATTTTTTTTTTGCCGCTGATTTGATTGCTGTGTGATCGATTTTGCTGTGTTAACCTGTCTTACTAAGATTGCTGTCGATATTGTACTATTATTGTTCACGATAACAGGTTCCTGAATGCTCCTGTTGCTGTTAAATTTCTGAACTAGTGTGAACTAGTAATGTTTGTCATTATCTTTGTGGTTTTTGTTGTTGTTTTCACGCTGATGTTGTCTGTAGTTGCTCCTGTTTGAATATATATAAATATATATATATATATACCCTGGTTGGCCCCATGGCGCCCACTTGTCTCAGTGAAGTAATGATGACTGATGATTTCTACTAATCATGAACACGCACGCCACTATCTTCATATTGGGAGAGTCTAAATGTATATTTAGTTTCTCGTTTACATAGTCCTTGATCAATCCAGGATCAACGATTGCCTTCGTAGTCGGAAAGCCGATAATGCCACTGCCCCTTACAGTGAGGGGTACTAATGGTAATTTAACCCTGCTGTTGGTTCGTCTATATTGACTGTATTGCACAAAGTGTAAATGTATTGAAAATAAAACAACACTTCCGGAAGGGTCTTGTTTGTTGGGCGTTTTGCCGCGAAAACACCATCGCTAGCTAGCGATTTACCATTGATATTATCGCTAGTTAAATGAACCAACGAAAGCGACGTGCACATCTTCCCGCCAAAGTGTATCTTCTTGAATTACCGCAAATTCCAGCAAATAACAGGCCTTATACTCAGACCATCATTTTCGTGCAGGTTGTACGTGACCTTGGCGTTGCTATTTCAAGCCACTCCAACAGCTTAATGCATTGTTTCCAACAGGTTTGATGGGTTTGCACTAATTATAGCCAGCCTTGTGCCTGTTATGTCTGCATTAATTTGTTTTATCACGACAAGCTTATATTGGTCGTCTTTCCAGTTCTTGTTTAGCTGGTCGTGGCTTATAGTACTCAGTGATACCACTGTATACCATAGGACACCATACCACGGTATGGTGTCCTATCATGTGGCATGTATATCACATAACACTGTTCGACAAAGTCTGTAACAGTTCTACTATTTTAGTTACAAAGTTTTGAGATATCGGTGTGTGACTTGCTGGATATCATGCGGTCTTCATGGAAATAATGAGGCTGGGGCAATTATGTGCATTTTCGCACTTGAGAACAAAGGTCGTTTGTATTTGCGTAAAATCTATTGTATCGAATAAAGTTAAAAAGTTGTTGCTGACGAGCTGTTCGCCGTCATAACAATCGCCATATTTTTTTCGTTCTGCTTCGATGAAGGGCTTTTTTCTATTGATTCGAACGGGGCGCCATCTGCCTCTGCCGGCGCTCCTCGATCCAAGCTTGAGCGATTCCATTCAGACAGTTAAATAGATGAACGGCGCGAATAGCATTTGATAATATAGACTCTCCATTATTACTATTATTATTATTATGAAGCGTTGCCCAGCGGCGGGAGCTGAGCTAAGCAAAGCTTTGCTAGTAGTGTTCCAGTTGTTTTGTATGCTCGGTGCCGTAGCATCTGGTCGATCTGCGTCAACGGCAGTGAACTGGAGTTAGCCTGGACGATGCTTAGACGTTACTCGACTCGTGACGAACTCCGTGTCAGCCGCTCGAATAGGGTTCATTGCACGAGCACACAAACACACAACGACGTAATCACGTTTCAAGCGTACACGCTGCCAAAAATCTACTCGGAAGCTATAAAGATTACCGAGAGTGTACGGAGAAGACATGTGACTAACTAGTATTGTCTTTCGTACAAGAGGATGTACTGAATTCTACATACCAACTAGTGTTAAGATAATATATATATATATATATATATATGTATATGGCTCTATTATTTGTGTGACATGCATACTCGAGTACCTATGTCACCCTTTTAGATTAGGGGCGCTTAAAACAGCGGCACACGCTGACGCGTTGAGATATCTAAGGTTTTTTTCACCTTTGTGGTGATTTCTGGTCATGGTATGATGACAGCCGTATGCGTGCATTATGATCACTACCTGGCTTATTACCTGGTCCAAATACGGTCTTTCAGGAGGGGTACGAGTTATGCACCTACCGGTTCTGCCTGCAGCGGCGTGTAGAGGATGCCATGCAGTGAAGTGCAAAATTGAGCACAAATCGTTGCACTAATCCTCTCGTTCCATATATATATATATATAAAATGTATAATATCTTTTTATTTATTACAATATCAGTCAATTCCGTTTAATTTGACTAAATTAAACGAAATTGACTTTAATGTATTCGCATATATATATATATATATATATATATATATATATATATATATATATATATATATATATATATATATATATAAATGCATATATATAAAGACATCCCTATGTATATTTGTTTGCGTAGCGTGGTGCTGGTTTGCTGCTGAGAAGAAGAGACAAACCCGTAAACTCACAATCGGCAGCGCATTGGGGGGTGGACTTGTCTTAGTAGTCGTGCTAGTAGTAGTAATAGTTAGTATACGACACGGTCGGTCGCCATCGAAGCCATGCTGAGGCGCGCCACCTCAGAGGCAGAGCGGAGCACGTGGCCGGCCGGCGTCAGGACACAGCGTGCAGACCTGCAGTGACGACGCGACAGCGAACAAGACAGTGCGGGCGTCGTGCGTCGACGCGTGCCCTACTGCGCGCCCTCTTCTCTTCGGTCGATGAATGAGAGGTCGGATGGATAGATGGATAGATGGATGAATGATGAGGACGTCGGCGTGCTAGGCCGTTGCTACTAGAGAATGTATGCGTGCGTCGGAGTAGTAGAGCGACGAACCCTAGCGACCGTGTGTCTGTCCGTCGTATGCTGTGGTTGTGCTGTTGGACGGTCAGAAGCGGCATGCAGCAATCATGATTGACTCGCCACTCCTCTTCGAAGACTATGGAATCGAAGTCGTTCCCTACCGACAGCAACAGCAGCCGAAGTGCTGGACAAAGGTGAGTAAGCTACACAAGCAAACGCGCGCACAAAGGGCGCACACAAAACACGACGCAGACGCCTCCTCGACGCGAAGCGTCCAGAACAGGGGCGTCCAGAACTGCTGGTCGAGGAGCTAACAGGAACAACAGAACAAGCGACGTTTCATCTTCGCGTCAAACCTACATTCATCTACACATAGGTACATACATGACGTCTACGTGTAGCATGTGGACAGGTGTCATGATGTATGTATGTATATAAAAAAAAATATATATATATAAATATATATATATATATATATATATATATATATATATATATTATATATATATATATATATATATATATATATATATATATATATATATATATATATATATATATATATTATATATATATAAAAACATCACCCATCAAGTCCATTGTATATACGTTGTACGTCATGTTAAAACTAGGAGGATGATGATGATGCGCGGCCTTGACCCCTCAAGTAGCGATAACATTCAGTCAGTAACATAACCATTTGGGGTGGGGGGGCATCCGCTACAACGTTGCCGCAGTACAGCAGGACTGCATCTCTGGTTGATTCTTGGTTTCGTTTTTCGCAAGAGCTGCCAGCTGCTGTGCTGAATAGTGTGACTGTGCGTTTTGAAACTTCTGTCAATCGTAGCAGTCAATTTACTCGTTTGTGGACGAAGCAGCAGCCACCGGGCGGACTCCTTCTTCTTCTTCTCAAAAGACCCATTAGTTACGCGAAGCTACTCGTCACGGTCAACTGTGTTGTGACGCTATATGCGAGCTAATAAAGCAGCTCGAGACAATCAGACTGGCAACTACAAACTCAAAATAGTTTTGGATGCGATATACGCATGCGTTATAACGCAGCATACAGAAATAGCTGCCATAAAACTTGTCTACGACGACTCCGATCAACGGATTGTGGGTGGTTTCAGGCTGCAGCATGCAATATCTCGTTAGCAACGATTTCGTTTAACTTCACGTGGCTGTGGCGAAACGAAAGCAAATACAATTTGATGTCTGACTAAGTCAGTCAATAACAGTTAACGCCTACTGCACTATTGCAGAATGTTGTCTCGCCATAGTATTCGTTGATTTTTGAACGTCTTTCAAGCAAATATTGATGGCAAACATTCTAGACGATGTTTTTTCGTGGCATGCAATAGGTTATGATGTGCATATGATGCAGGTTCAAGTGAATTGTTAGGTGCGCCCTGTATTCAAGGCTCCGAGCAGAAGTCAAACGTACCTTTGCGCACACTATTCGGCGCTTGTGTTTGACGTAACGTTTGAGCTTCAGTACACGATTGCGTCTGAATGCTATGCGAACACGAACTAATGATGACAACGACTGCAGCTGCAACAGTAATAATAATAATAACAATAACATAAACACCCAGCGTCTGCTAACTTAAATCAAGCCTCTACAACAAAACCCAGAAGGTAGGCTACGAAATGTCATGACATGTAAAGCCGCATCGTTTTCCTATTGCTTCTACACTACTACTACTACTACTATTACTGCTACCACTGGGAGAAATTGACTGATCGACAGGATTACGTCGACATTGTTCTGTCTGAAAAACTATCTTGCATGTTAAGGCGTGCCTACCTTGGGAGTGCTTCGCTTCAATGATCGACGATGCTCGCCCAATAGATTATTACTTGTATGTATATATATATATATATATATATATATATATATACATGTAAGCATTTTGAAGTGAACATGTGTCCCCGCGCGAACGCGTGGTCATGGGTTTTCTAATCCGGGATTATATATATATATATATATATATATCTCGCTTTTACCATGCCCAACCTTCTAAAACGTTCTCTGTCTTAAAGCCTCACCGTTATCAACGACACAAACGTAGAAAGAACCGGTATTAGCGATGTCGAGCTCAACAGACCTACTTCGACCCTTTGATTGTAATTGGCGCTCGGCGGGATCTTTCTTGATGAGCTGGTTGGGGAAATGCTGCGCCTGAGGCGGTGAAGAGAAATCAGGGCTTAGTGAGCTCATGAGTCACACACTGGTTGGTCACTGCCAGCTGACAGGCGACATATGTGCATGACGCATTCCTCAATTAAATACATGTCAGAGCTGTAGTCACCCTATTCCACAGATTGGTCACTAACACCAGGGAGTGTCAAGCAAGACATGTACAACGCCACCGGCGTCATCCGTCAACCAATCTTCTCTAGCAGATGAAGCCACAAAAGGTCAATCTCGATAAAACTCGACACTTCTCGGCAGCGTTTTAGTGTTTAGGTTAGACTTAGGCTAGAGTAACACAGCCTCCGAAGACTCGACGTGGGCACAGAACACGTCTGCGAGAAACCGGGTGCTCTTGCCTCCTCTAAAGATTTTCACTACCGGGAATTCGGAATTATATTATGTTCATTATCATTGGAACTGCAGAGAGGCCACGCCAAGATGGTGTTAAGTAGTCACCAACACTCGAGCAATAATAATATTATAAGCAATATTGTAGATGATATATAATTCATATATTTGTCATAATAAAAATAATAATTTACTTATTAAAATGCACCCTGTTTGGGTATGTAAATACGAACATGATATATATAACAAACATGGTAAAAATGAATTATGAACATTCTCGCTGAAGCTGAGAAAGCGACATGGATTCCGTACAATCAGGTAGGCGGTATAGGGGACATGGGCCGCCACAACGACGGCATTTGCAGTCCTCCTTGGGTTCATGAAACCCAGCAGACCGGCATAGTAGATGATGAAATAATAATAATAATAAAAACTCTTGTTCCAGTCCTGGATAAAAATCTCGTTAAGCTCAAACGTGCAACATACAGCACACACACTCTTACCGGTATCAAAGCAGCATTGGGCCTTTTCGACCTTATAACCTTGAATCGCGATGCCTAAGCTACGGGGCTTGTCCCGGCTTGACGGGAAACGGGCTAACGGTATGACGATGATTCTCTTCGAGTCGGAGCTGCCTCTGGTGTGAGATGAACCTGTGCCAGATTTCGTCACGTGCCGATTGGTCGGACACAGCGCATTTTAAAGTGGGCACATAGTAGATGAGGCTGAGAGGAGGAAATGTCGTAAACAGTCAAATGTTGGACACGCGTAGATCTTCTTCTCGTTCGCTTTTGAGACGTTAGGCCTCATTTCTAAAGGACCGCTTAATCGCATTGCTTGCACCAATCAGAGTAAAAAACACGGGACATAGAAATCAGGCGAGATTTCTTAAGCAGCGGATCTTAATTTCGATGCAGCAAATCAACGCATTAGTGTCATAGAAATGACGTAGTAGGCGTTTCTCCTGTCGAGACCTCGGATATCATTGAGACAGCGCGTGCCGACTCAACAGCAGACGCAAAAGCACACTTCACGAGGATTAGTTGGAGAGCGTGTCGTCACACTGTAGCTAACTTCTGAGACCGCAAAAAGAACGTCCTTCACTAGCAGATATTACTCGCACCAAGTCTTTTCATTCAGTCCATAATAATTATAATAATGACTGAGAAGGCAGGCAAATCGAACTGTTTAACTTAAGTAAAACAAGTTATTTTCTTAATAATAAATTTATTGATCTCTCTTGGTATGGTTGACCATCTATTCTTAATGGGCACGGCGTGTATCATTGCCCCGGGCGGCGTCGTGGGCCGCCTAGGGGGTTATCTATAGCATGTGCGAGAGCGCACATTCGGCAATTACAGTTTTGAGCCACTGAAGCCTATAGGTCTATATACGCCAGTCGAACGAAGCGCAATGTCTGAAAAATGCAGTGGATGCTTAGTTAATTTCCAGCTAGAGTTTAGGGCGCTCACATGTTCCCATGCATGTTCTCCCGGCGAGAAACAGCCCCATGGTAATTTACGGGGTTGCAAAAGTTCGTATGTCAATGTTTCTGAAATTTGTTGAAATTAAGCATTTCACAAGATCGAACTGGTCGTTCGCAGCGTGTTTTGGCATTTGACCAGCCATGACACCAAACGGCGATGATATTTGGTCTCTCTCCTCCTTGCCGGCCATAGTCATTCCAAAAAGGTGCAGTATGTGGACACGGTGTTGACAGATGTTTCTCGTCACACGTCCTATAGTTTCGCCAGCGAGACAAGATTAGCAGGGCTCGGTTCGTATCGAGGATCATCAGACGTTCGGTGCAAAACGTTTAAGATGATTATGCTTATTATGATGCTGATGGAAATCTTCAGAGGCAGCATACTAATAATAGCACAATAGTTGAATATGAGCTATGTTGCTAGTTTTGGTGAAAATACAAGGAGCGCAGTTGAATTTGAGGTCGATATCGATTGGGGTCAACGTCAAGCCAAGCCCATCATACCAAGTACTCCATCCGTAGCGTTTGAATCCGACTGCTGGCGCGGATGCGTGACTGTTTTCCAAGCTTTGCGCCTCTTGAACAACAATTCGCGGCCGCCCCGCGAGCTGTTTTGCTGTTCTGATCTGGCGGCGGTGAGTTAAGCCGTTGATTGACTGGTACAAGGACACCAATGATGGAGTCGGCGCGGTGTGGTTCCTAGACTGACGCGCTGCCGACACGGGCCAATCGAAGCAATCGAAACAATTCAAACGCGAAGAAGAATAAACAACCAGGAATCATAGTGGGCGACAACTACGTTTAGCTACGCACGTCTATGAAGCGCCGGTTGGGTGGCGGACCAATGCTGCTATCTACCCTGCAATGGAAATGTCTCTGCTATTATTTATTGGTGATGATGGTGTTGATATTTGTATATATATTGATAATATTTTATGGTGATGATGTTGATATTGTTGTTTTTTATTTTGATTATGTTAATATGGTTTGTTGTTGTCGTTGTTGTTGTTGTTGTTGTTGTTGTTGCTGCTACAGTTCCCTGGTGCTCCATCATAATACGTTGTAACTGCGATTACAAACCGCTGATGGTAGTTTAGGCAGATCGGACTGCCATTTGTTGGTCCCTCCGGTCTCATCACGACCACTAACAACAATAACAACAAACCACAACTAGAATAACATCATCATCATCAGCACCATCAACAACAACTACAACAACAACAACAACAACAATATCGATAACAACAACAACAACAACAACAACAACAACAACAAAAGCAACAGGACAGCGTTTGCTGTTGCCAACAGCATTAGCAATGTCTCAGCAATTGGAAGCTGATGTCTGCCCAGCCCAGCGACAGGTCAATCATATTTTTCATCACGATCATCACTACTTCATTCGATGACCCAACATCAACATGAAGTATCGATCGGCCTTCCTGCACCACGCCAGCAGCAGCAGCAACAGCAGCAACATCACCTTTGTTGTAGGGCCAGCCCGATTAAGTGGAAGCACTACAGCCTACGACCGCCACCCCCTGACAAACCACAAATCGATAACCCCCGCCTAGTTCCCTCGTCTACCCCCGCCCCCCCCCCCCCTCCCCCTCCGTCTTGACACCATTATTGTCATGGTAGGCGTCAGCATCATTATTATGATCATCATCATCATCACCCTGCTCCTTCACCGTCTGCCGCCGAAGCCAGTTTGTTCCGCGACCCGGCGCCAATCGGCTCCCGCCGACGATGACAGCTAACATAAGTATGATCGAAAACGTAACGCCGATAGTCGTTGATGTAGTCGACCACCACAACAACAACAACAGCAACAGCATTGACAACAACAAGAGCAGCAACAATGATAACATCATTGACAGCCACAACAACAATATCATCATCATCATCAGCATCATTGACAACTACAACAACAGCACCATCAGCCGCAATCACAACGACAACAACAACAGCATTGACAACAACAAGAGCAACAACAATGATAACATTATTGACAGCCGCAACAACAATATCATCAGCATCATTATTGACAACTACAACAACAGCAACATTAGCCGCAATCACAACGACAACAACAGCAACAACAACAGCATTACCACCTCAAACAATTAACACCCTGTCAACCCTTCTCGATGTTGTTGTTGTACTTGTTTGTTGTACCTGTTTTTGTGAATGTTGTTGTTGTTGTTGTTGCTTGCGCCGCCACTGCTTCTGCTGTTTTGTTCTCAAATTGTTGTTGTTGTTGTCGAGTGTTTGTTGTTCTTTGTAGTGGAGGTGTTGTTCACGGCATTGTTCTTTGCTACTGCTGCGGCTGTTGTTGTTCTTGTTAATATTGTTGCTGTGCTGTTGCTTTTGTTGTAGTTCGGTGCACGTCGTGTTGATCAATAACTAGCTGTTCATTGAACAGCTCGATCGAACAATAGGGTCATCGTCACCATAGTATTGTAGTCGTAACGTCGCCAACACCAATGCGCTTCAATCAAGATTACAAAACAAAGATGTGCCGCTGCAAGAACGATAGACTCACAATTAGAGAGAGAGAGAGAACATAACAAAGAGCACAATATCGAAAAACTGAGGAACCTGAACACATGCATCTATATATATATATATATTTTTTTTTTGTTCTGGGAGGTTTCGGTAATGCATGATGCACATGCGCCACTAGCAGCCTGCGTGACTAGTGTGAGACTCGCAAACCCACTAAACCCGGATTCCTCCCCACCCCCCCAGGCTCGGTATTACTTCGGCATTACATCGAAACCGTGGGAGATATATATATATATATATATATATATATATATATATATATATACATTTCCCACTTTGCCTACTTTATTTGCTACTAACATTGCGACTAACTTGTACAGCAACCGCGGGCGCGATATGGTCCACAGTACCATACTGTTGACTGAAAATCGTAGGATAAGGATCAGAAGAGAGTTTGAAGTGGTTCATCGTCGCAGGCCAAATGCAATATCACAACGCTATGACTATTACACAGTCTCTACCACGAGTACTCGATTTCTACTCAATTTGGAGGTCAATTCGACAAATATCGTCATTTAACGTCACCTGCCTGTTTGTCTGGCTTGTGGGGACGGGGTCGTCCTGGCGACGGCGGAGGCGGACAACTCCTTCATATGTCTACCTACGCAGTCTTCACGTAACCTTCTGCTCGCGTTCCGCCAGGATAACAACGCTATTGCAAATGTTTGACTTGTTGCAACATGCATATATATATATATATATATATATATATATATATATATATATATATATATATATATATATATATGTATGTATATCTATGTATATATATATATATATATATATATATATGTATATCTATGTATATATATATATATATATATATATCGCTAACCTAGTAACAAGTGTACACGCCGAACACGTTTCTATGTGCGTTAATCAATCGAATAGAGATGCGGTTGTTGTTGTTGACACCGCCAAAATCGTCATAGCCCCCTCCTTCTCCGCCTCCCCCCGTCCGTTGAAGTCCGAGCATTTGCCACCACCCTCACCGCAGTCGCGTCTGTACACGTCACAACCCGTGAGGGGTTTTGACGCTGTTGATGGCGCGTCGCGTCTCGCGACGGGTGGCTGTAGAGACCTTTGGTTTGACATTTCGACGGGGCATTTTGAACAAACGAGCAGGGTCTGCTGCTGCTGCTGCCGCCGTCGCCGATCGCGTCGCTCGTTAGTTAGACTGTCGTGCTGCATCAACATCACGAACGTTCTTGAGGCGCGATCAAGAACGCGATTCGCCGCCGTGAATTCTTTGCGCCAGCGATTGCCGGCGATGGCGGCCAATTCGGCGGTTTGTGTGTGTGTGTCGTTTTGCTTTATCTTCTTTCTCTGGCTAACGACATGATTTCTTATCCTATTGTTCTCCTATTGAGCGTTCTCTCTCTATCTCGTTTCCTCTCTCTCTCTCTCTCTCTCTCTCTCTCTCTCTCTCTCTCTCTTTATATCTCTCTCCCCCTCTCTCTTGAGAACGTCGATTTTCCTCCCTCGTCTGAGGCGCTTCTTCAACTCGAATTCTGTCGATCCGCCATCAATCATGGTTTGCGTTGTCGCCACTCATGCCGCCATGGTTTGCGTGAGAGAAAAGTCAAACATTCATGAAAATTGATG
The DNA here is from genome assembly GCA_003439945.1 of Dermanyssus gallinae. Taxonomy (NCBI): domain Eukaryota; kingdom Metazoa; phylum Arthropoda; class Arachnida; order Mesostigmata; family Dermanyssidae; genus Dermanyssus; species Dermanyssus gallinae. The sequence continues at coordinate 281,844 of QVRM01002672.1, forward strand.
TGACCTCTTAGGATAGCATTGTCGTCTCCGAGCAGCAAGTCGATAGTGCGGTAGAACAGTAACAAAAGTATGCGTGTAACAATCGTCGTAATGTGGTAGTAGTTGTAGTGAGTTCACAACTACGAGACAAGATGACGTCCCCGTAACGAAGAGATCATGCATACTTGTATAGCTCGAAGCCTTCGTCGGTTATCATCATAGTTGGTAATGGCGCGTTTCGGAATTTGACTTGCCGAATTGAACGCCATTAAAGTTACTGTGTCCGTTCGGCGGTTATCGTTCAACTGAATTTACATGCGTCGGAATATTAGTAGATTAGTAGTAGTAGTAGTACTTGACTCGAAAGGCGGCATTGCCAGACGTACGTCGAGACACATTTGCTGATAGTATCCCTCTGCGTTATCTATTGCTACCGGTTAATTTTTGGCGAGTTTCCAGAAACGAATTCACACGTGACGAGTATCAGATACACTTACGAACCTTTTCTTAAAAAACGATTATTGCCTGTTTTTGGTTGTATTAATATATATATATATATATATATATATATCACACAAATAAAATACCTGAAATCGTCGTGCCACAAAAACTCTATATTGGCATATAACACGATTCGAACTGAGCACTATACCGAATTGTCACCACTTTTCGCTGATAAACTTTCCATACTAGCGTAGATGAGTTACGGGCGTGTTGCTAATATGCGTTAATTGGGAACGAACGTATTTCTTGACTAAATCAAATAAAGCAAAACGATCTAATTTAAGTGGTAGATATATATCAATGGCTCAGCGGTTTACATAGGATTCTGCGTTAGGGATCTAGAAGACGACCACCAGGGATTAACATTGAACGCGTTATACTTAAAAACATTAACTTACTTATGGAAATATGTTTACCTTGAAGAAATCAATTAGAGTTTATTATTCGAGCAACCTCTGATATTAGCCAACAACGCTTGCTTGTCAACTACCTGGAGTACACCTGTATATATTTATATATATATCGCAACGGCGTAGTATAGAGAACTTGTGTGGTAGTCACGGTTGGCATCTGCTGGTATGTCGCTGGCTCGATCTGTGTTGTTGATCGAATTTACTTGCTGTGCGGTGCTCATTGAGAATAGAAAATAGACTATCTTGCTGAGAGTCAGCTACCACGCTGCCGCAAGGACTGTAGGGGAAACCCCCAAACCCATCACTATGTCCGCTTATATAGCTCTAAGCGCCTCATAATATAAAATAGGTATTATATGTTTTTAGGTTTACATGTTAAGTTGCTGGTTTGGCGCCAAGGAGTGCGGACGTGTGTCTACGTTGGAGACTGACATTGGAAGCTCTGACCGTGAAACACACTAGGGCCCAGAATTACATAAAGAGGGCATCGGAGAAACTTCACAGGGCGGCCGGGAGACCTCATGAAAAAGGCGACGCGTCGCAACTCTCGAACTAACAGACTCCTGGAAATCCGCAAATCTGCGGAAGATGCAAGATTGAGATTGAGAAGGAGAAAAAGGAGCAGAGGCGCGTGAAGGAGGCAACGACTGAGGAGAACCTGGTCACGGTGGTTAAAGGGAGTTGGCCGATGCGGCTGTATAGCACTACCAAAACTATTCATGCTAGCGTTTTGACGGACAGGCAGATTAGGGCGATGGTGCTACGCAAAGGGTCGGCCAAAACCTCGCAGTTGTTGCCCGCCTGACGCTCCAATTTCCAGCTGTAAGCTGAGAAAAGGCCGTCAAACTTGAGAACGTGGCAGTATTTTGAACCTTGGCGGAAATGGTGCCAGAATACGGGCACCAAAAGAAGAATGATTAAGGATTACTAGGAATCTTGTAACCGAAAAACTAGAGCTTCTGTCGGAGGAGCATCGAAGGCTTTTCCAACAGATGATCACGCACCTACAGCGACCTGAACAAGACGCATAGTTTCAAGAGTAGGATCAGACAAGACTCCCGATAGCGATTCGATTTCTAGGACGATTTGGATACAGTCGATGCACCGGCAGACTAGTAGTAAGAAAAACCAGAAAAGCTGACGCGGAAGAGAGACAGCGTGGCGAAAAGAGTGGTTGTCCGAACGGGAGGTGGCACCTACGCCGACATTCTCAAAGACCTGAAAACGAAAGTCTGCCCAGACCCATTTGGGGTACAAGATCAGGTCAGGAGGGCGGCTAATGGAGTGTACAGTGAAAGAGAGAAAAATGGGCTGGAGGATGTAAACATTTGCAATCCGGTTAAATGTGTCAGCGAATGTGAATGTCGAAGCCTAGCAAAGGTTCGCACGGATGAAGATGATGCCTCGCGACCTCGGGCAGGACGCCTCAAAAAGGAACTGGAGCAAGCCGTCAAAAGCTAGGTTCAGGACGAGGGAGAGACCCTACTGGAAAATAGACGTCTAAGTGCGGGGTGGCAGGGCATTCAGCGAACTCAGTGGCATGTCCTGAATACAGAAAAGGGGTGGATGATCTGCAAAGGAAGCAGGTCCACCAAAAGACTGAAGGAGGGTACCAATTGTCCGGTAACAGTGTAGACTAAGGCGAGCCTTGAAACGGAAGAAATTGGCTGGAAGGCTAAACGTGCGACAGTGTGTTAGAGATGAGCTGGGGGGATGAATTCGTCGCTTATGCCGACAACCTAGCAATGTTTGTCACCGCAAGGGACGCGGAGCTGTTGGAGGATCGAGCAAACGATGCTTTGGAGGAGGTCAAATTGGTCAATCAAAATTAGGTGAAAATCCCGCTACCTAATGCTAGCCTGCAATAAATAAATATATATATATATATATATATATATATATATATATATACACAGAGAGAGAGAGAGAGAGAGAGAAAGAGTCTCTACCTGATATCTGAAGTATTTTTTACTAAGACAACTAAAAGGTTCTCAGTTTTACTCTCAATAAACAAATCTATCCAGATATCCACTAGTCTAGTATGGTATGAATCATGCAAATGGCGATACAAACGGAAACAATTGTATCGCCGTGGACCTCCTGCTCACCGACGGTTGCTTTCCACAATTCTTCAATTTCAAATAACCAGTTTTGTCGGTCCAGCGTTTTCCTCCTTGACGGTCTAAGTCCTACTTGGAAAAACATTTTGATATGCTGCTACTAAGATGTTTTGATTGACTGTATATCCTACTGCGGGTGTATATATATATTTATATATATATATACAAACGTGGAAACACAAGATTATTAGTTGGCTATTTGGTTTATAGTCAAAAACGTCGTGCCAAAATGGCGTTTTAGGACAAGCGTTGCTTTATAAGTGAAAACGAAATTAATACGTTATCTGTGACACGTACGAGGTGTGTTCAAAAAGTATCGCGACTTTTGAATTTTCGCGGGTTACGTATAATCGAATTTCGATTTTTTGTGGCGTTATGTTGGTACTCATGTCTCTTACTTATGCCGACAAGCTCGGCCATTTTGAATGTTCACTTAATTGTTGACAGCTGCTTTGCTTGCACGTGTTTTGGATCGTCTTCGATTTTTACCTATTCAAAAAAATGGATCAAAGAACCTGTATCAAATTTTGTGTGAAAAACGAAATTAAGTGCGCAGATGCATTCCGAATGGTGACTGTGGCATACGGAGAAGCTACCTTGGACCGAAGCAACGTTTATCGGTGGTACAAAATGTTCTCAGAAGGCCGAGAAGATGTGAACGACGAAGAGCGTGCCGGACGCCCGAGCACTTCAACAACAGACGAAAAAATTAATGAAGTGGAGAAAATGGTATTGGCCAATCGTCGAATCACCGTTAGAGAAGTTGCTGAGGACCTAAACATATCGATTAACTCGTGTTATTCGATTTTTATCAATGATTTGGGCATGAGACGGGTCGCCGCGAAATTTGTACCAAAATTGCTCAATTGCGACCAAAAACAGCATCGCATGAACATTGCTAATGAGATGTTGGACTCTGTCCGCGACGACCCAAATTTGCTCCAGAGGGTCATAACTGGTGACGAATCGTGGGTTTATGGTTTTGACGTGGAAACCAAAGCTCAATCATCTCAATGGAAGCTGCCGCACGAACCAAGACCGAAAAAAGCGCGCCAAGTTCGGTCGAATGTGAAAGTTTGGCTGACAGTTTTCTTCCATTGCAGAGGCGTGGTGCATCATGAGTTCTTGCCACAGGGTAGAACGGTCAATAAGGAATATTACCTGCAAGTTATGCGCAATTTGCGCGAAGCAATCCGCCAGAAACGTCCGGATTTGTGGAAGAACAAAAATTGGCTTTTGCACCACGATAACGCCCCTGCTCACACATCGTTGCTTGTGCGCGAGTTTTTGGCCAAAAACAACACACTAATGATGCCGCAGCCACCGTATTCCCCAGATCTGGCCCCCTGTGACTTTTTCTTGTTCCCTAAACTGAAGAGGCCCATGAAAGGACGACGTTACGCTACGCTTGACGAGATAAAGACGGCATCGAAGGAGGAGCTGAACAAGATAAAAAAAAATGGTTTTTTGAAGTGCTTCGAAGATTGGAGTTACGGATACTGTTTTGTTGTTGTAATAAATAGGCCTGATCGATACATTGTGCGTGGATAGATTACACAGAGAGTACAATCTGTAGCGAGTATAATATGATTTTTGTTGCTGCTGTACCTTATAATCGAGTTTGCTGCCGGGGAAGCGCGATGGCACCTCCCGCCGTTGTAACACTTTATGTAAAATAGCTTAGCGTACTTAAATTACTCCAAAAGCTCTCTTCACCCCCATTGTATTTTCATGTTGGCGTTTTCAGTTCGATTTTATATGTATAACAGTGAAAGGAGTATCCATTTACCTTTTTGAGTTTCTAAAATGTTTGTAATAAGACCATTTCTGCTTGCGCTAATCAACGTTAGTTGATTTGCAGATGTGGCAGAATTTCGTTCTGAGCCCACACGGCATGTTCTCTTACAACCACACATCTTGAAAGCTGATGTCCGGCCAACCAAATAGGTGTAACATCTTATCATGATTTCATTTCCAGCCCCTGAATACGACATTTCCGTTCCCATTCCACTGAAAAACAATTATATTTTAACAAATGCGACGGCTGCGTAAACGTATTGATAATTCGTTTGGGACATATATAGATATAAAGAGAGAGAGAAATTAAAAAAAAAAAAAAATATATATATATATATATATATATATATACGCGTGTCAAGTATATTAGCGTTCTTTAGTTGTATGTCAAGGACACTACTAATCATGAAAGGCTATTTAGAATCGTCCTTGCGATGAATGCAACTGAACAGAGTCATTTGACCTCGTACAAATATAGAATAGGCTCTTTTTGTCCCTACGCCAGCTTTAAGCAATATGCGCGACGTTTGATGAGGACCGCTCTTACGCATTTAAACAATCTCTTATCCAAAAAAGCCGTTAGGGTCAACTACTTGGAAGACACACTTGAATTAGAGTTAGTCAAAGCAGCTTCATGCCCTCAAAATTCTGTAGAAATTCACATTCAACTGAATGTGAATCGGAAGTCGGACTATTGCTAGATTGGGGGCAGCTCGAGGCTTAGTGACGCCGGCATTTAGATTACAAAAAGAACGGCTCATTTAGAGACTGCCGTGGTAGTTTGTATTACGAAGCGTCTAACGTCCTGAAGGTCTGAACCTTGTTCGGAAACAGATCGGTCACCAGAAATCGTCGATGAACGAGCATCAATGGGGTGTGATAACGCAATACGTCTTAACACTTAACAGGAAGTCCAAGCCAGCAGCGCCTACAATCTAGGGGAAACGTACATCGTATCGAATAGCAACAGCTATTAGCGCAGTGTGACATGACGCGGCGTTATCACTAATGTTGGTCGGCGCCGGAAAAAGTGCACGTTCATCTATAGAGGGTCTATGTCTCGATCGTTACAAGGTAACAACAACAAGAACGACGACAACAACAACAACAACAGTAGCGGCAGCGGCAGCAGACTTAATCAGAAAACACGCGAAGAAGTCGTTTTGTTTGTCATCCTTCACCCGTCCGTCGTTGCGGGGGGGGAGGGGGCGTGCGCGCGCGGGGAACGGGGTTGGTAAACGGAAGGGGGTTGCACCGCACGTTGAATGAATGCTGTGCGCGGACTTCTGCTGCTGCTGCCTGCGCTGAAGGTCAAGGTCACAGCCGGCAGTCACCCCAATAGCTTCGTCGGAACAATGGCGATGGCGCATGGTAGCAGACGACCTTCGAGGTGCTTGCTTCGAGGGTGATCAGAAGACAAGATCTTCTTGACAAACAGAGAGAGATCTTGAGGCGCGGGTAGACGGGCGGCTGTACGACGACGACGACAACGACGGCGACGCTCAGGTGACGGTCATTTCAGAGTTCGGGGGTGACAGACGATCTGTATCGTTTGTCATGTGTTCACGTTCAGGTTAATGATCGTTCATTTATATCGGGGGTCATGCCATATGCCTCGTACATGTGGGGATGATGTTGACGCTAATCATGCTGGTGATTATGAGGATGATGACGAGAAGAGGTACTGATCGCTATGCAAGTGTCCATACGTACACTGCATCGCGCGTACGTATACGGAGTAGGACATGCATCCATTGAGCTGGTTACATTATCATGCTCAATTCAACTAGAATTTCTTCATTTTTGTCCCTAGCATTTCTCAAGTCAACGGTCAGCTAACAGCACCTAATACTCTTCATCTTCATTCGCATATTATAGTAATTGTGGTTTCGTACGAACAAGAAAATGTTTGTCGTTCCGGAAACAGCATTTACGAGTTCTTTATTGACGAATTCGAATTGCAACAAACGGCAAAATAATTCAGACTGCCAAAGCGAAACATCTAGTTTTCTATTTTAATGGTTATTTTATTAATATACATGGCTACACGAACGGTTAGTACTAACGGTCATACTGTTGAGGAAGCAGTCATAGTAGACGTAGCAGTTTTAATATTCATAGAAGTAGTAGCTCTTCTAATAGCTGTCCTGCGCAGACAGTGAAGTTTACCTTTACTATATATTATAATCAAATTTAATTAAAACGATGTTTCTTTTATACCTGCACTAGTCGGCCTGACTCACGGTGACGCTGAACGCTGGATTACTGAATTTTAGCACAAACGGCAAATATGCCTTGTGTTAGCACTACATATGCCTCAGCATATACATGGTTCCCTCTCCTCGCCTAATCAGAATTTCATAAAAATAACTCAGGCTCTTGTTAGGTTAAATACAAGTTCACCACAACCTAAATAGCCTCTGGTTATTCGATTGCCAGACAATAGGTTCACCAAAGGCAACACTATCTCGCCTCGGTGTACGCAAATAAAACGCCCATTTACTAACATATTTATATTATACGTATATTGGAGAAGGTTGTAAGTTACTTTATGTTCTGGAGTAAAAACAAATTGGTAAACAGCGTAGACCGACGCTAGATGAGAAGAGGAGAACAAGTCTCGTTAAGTCATTATATGTTCCAAACAAAATTAAGCCATTATATGTACGAAAAAAACATACCGGGTGTCACCGGCTCGACTCTGTTGTTGATCAATTCTTTAAGCGATGCCTATTAAAAATAGATGATAAATCATGCCGTTAAGTCAGCGGTCATGCTGCCACACGGACTGCTGGGGAAACCCTAGATATCTCAACATGTCCGGCACTCGGTGCATTGAAGATATTCCGCACAGTGAGTTCCAAGACCGTAGGAGACGGAGGATTGTCTAGAGCTGGAATGGCCTAAACTCGAACAGGCCATACAGGCCACACACGGCTAACCCAGCGTATCGGCCCAGAGACGGGCAAGTGAGCACGGCAATAATTACTAAACAGCAGTAATTACTAAGCAGCTGTATTTACCAATAGGAACTTCCGTCGACCCATTGATGAGTGGTCATGACATTTATGGATAGGCAGCTACCGCTTTGCTTTCATCGTACATGTCATACCAAACGGTCTCTTCCACATACTGATGATGAATACTAACGACTCACTGAGGGGTCTGAAACCTCATTGAGTTAGGCTCTCATCTCTCTCTATAGAATGACGTGTGAACACGCGCGTGTCTGCAAAGTTAAGCCAGGTTTTCCGCGTGGCGTGTTTACAGGTATCATAAAATATTTTCTTCATTTAACGTAGGAAGAGTATGGCAAGTTCGGTGGTCGAATCTCGCAAGGAAGGCAACTTCATGCTTGGGCGAACGGCTGATCGGACCATGAAACTCGAGCCCTTTGCTCGACAGCAGCTGCTAAGCAAGGACTATCGTCGCATAGCGGCATTATTGCAAAAACGGGGTTCGTTTTTTACTTTTGGCTGGATTAAACAAAATATGGAAGCTGCAGAAGAACGAAAGCCCGAAGAATAGCGAAACTATCCGATTGTTGGCAATTGCCATCAATTGAACAATTTGTAATTATTCATGGAGATACAAGTGTTTTAGTAATCACTGACTTAAATATCATAACTGCAATATTTTACAAATAGAGGTATGTGATTTTAGATAATTCTTTGCACGTTGTGTATTTAATTTAATTCACCTATACCATGCGTTCACTTTATGCACTTATAAATATTGACTCGAACTTATTATGCTTGTAACATTCTGTGGAAAGATAGACTTGACGAAAGATTACTTTTATTGCTAGTAAAAGAGATTTTGACTTGACCTAATCTCCTCCTACATTGCTTGGGTGGACTTAGGTTTGTTGACATAAACGTTTGACTTTAAAACCTCAGAGAAATGCGTCTAAAGATATAAAATCGCACGTTTCAAATGACCAATATAAATCTATATTCCTGGTCGCCTAAACTAAATATTACACGACTAGGGAATACCTTGTGCAATTCTGCAACTGTCTCGTGTGATATATGGCAAGTGGCACAGCCTGCTGAAGCCACACGTCTTCGAGATCCGTACCATTCAACTGAAAAAAAACTGAGTTAACAAACCCCATGTGCTGCTCGAAAGTTGCATTCTTGAGCACGATGCCGATTGGATATTCCAGGACTCGCGGCGAACAGCCGTGATGTTTTTTGTTGAACGGCCATATGTTGATTGTTTGCCATCAAGAATCGACACTGTTTTCTTGATTTGTCCTATAATTCTCGTCACAGTTGATGCACTTAGATAGACGCATTTTGTTTACCAAGGATTGGACGCAGTTTTCGAATTGTGGCAGTCAAATGTTCACAATACTTTAAATAATGTTAAGCCATAAGAATGCATTGTTGAGTCGAATAGCGATCCATTTTCAACCAAGGTGCTGTCTGCCATCAAACTGTTCAAAAGTTAAACTGTCTAAGTACAGCAGTAAAAATGACGCCAAATTTGACCCCCTGGATATTCTTTTTATGGGGCCGTCTTCTCCGGACGGCAAATTTAATTTCAGTAATTCTTTATTAAGCTTGAAATTTCCATAATCACACAAATTCAACACAATTGTAGCCGTTCAGGGCATTTTGCAGAAAAGGCTATCGCCCGTGTCTGATATATATGCAGACCTTTAGAATGTACACATGTATATACAGACATATACAGAGTAAATACCTATACACATATAGGGTGTTTATTAAATGGTGAGGTCGTGACCTATTTAGCAGGTTTTCAAGCTGTATACAGAACACGCCATTTCTGACTCCTTTCTCACATCGTTTAGGCTCAATTACATTCAAGCACGTTTTAATGTTGGTCGCTCATTCGCTTGGTTGTTGTGAGATTATTAGCGTACACTTAACTCTTTACTCCCCACAGAAAGAATGTTCCCGTTAGGCGAGAGTACCCGTCCGTGACGCTTCATCCTCAAAAGTTCAACACTCTCGCCGGCTGTGTGGCCTATGGCACCATCTTGTCGGAACCAAATTGTACGTGAAATGATTCCGTCCGAATTCAGCAGCAGAGTTCGCTATTCACCGCGGAGTAAAACAAATATAAAGGGAAAATAGAGGCTCCGGACTGCCATATAGGGCACCGGACTGCCATATAGGGCATCCGTGACGGGCTCTTCGTGAGTCACGTGAGGGTTTTCGGTTGCCCAGATGCGACAGCTTTATTTATTCGCACGTCCGTTCAGATAGGAATGGGCTTTGTGGGAAAAGATCGTTTCCTTCACAAAATTGGCGTCACGCTACATCATCTCAGACGCCCAGTTAGCAAAGTTCCCGGCCGCTCCTGGTCTCCTGCGTTAGCTGAATTTTATATAGATCCGCTATAGATCCGACCTCAAAATACACCAGATTATCGTGCGCGAAAGACTCAGTTGTTGCGCACGTTGGCAAAATGACGTTTTCGGGCAATGCTCCACATTGCCGGCCAAAGCGAATCTCAGATTTTGACGTTTTTGTAGATAGCAGGTCACCTTCCCGTACGTGGGCAACCCTATTCCTGTGCGTAGCGTGAAAGCCCTCTATAGAAAGAAAAACCTCATCCCCTCAAATAAACACAATTCCAACACTCCCATCCCATATTAGTAAATACCATATGTGGAGATGGGTGCTATTTGTATTCCTTAGAGAGCTGCTGTATGAACCGAACGTATATGTTGGCGAATATTTGCCGCAGCTGAGATGGTGGCCTTCCTGACCCTCTCCTGGATGTGCTCGAACTGCTGTCGCTCGCTGACAAAGTGATCCCTAGGTATGTAAATTTGCTCACAAAATTTAATTCCACTCCCCTGATGGGAAATACGTCATCGCTGACCAGGCGGCCGCATTTCATGGCTACTGTCTTTCCCTAATTAACCTCCAAGCCACTCTCATTGATGTAGATGTTTTACCCTGAAAAGGCTGCAACCAAAAATGGCCACATCAACTTCAGTGGAACGAGCGCTCCAACTTTGCAACAACTTTGCACATGACGTACTAAAGCTGTGAAATTATGGCACACGTTCACAAATGGTGTTCTCACAAGGCTGGTTACGTCAACCGTAAATAGCAAGAATAGCTCGCCAGCATGCCCATACAGAGTCTCCCATTTCATAAAAATGTTCATACTCTCTATGCGTTTCTTCCGTTGAGTAACGCTCAACCTTACATTTGGCAGCCCTAGCCTTTCCTGTCTACAAGGTGAGCAGATAGCGGAGCGGACAGAGCTGAGCTTATTATTCAAACACTATATATATATATATATATATATATAAATATATATATATAAATATATTTATAGCTTGTTATTCAAACACTATATATATATATATATATATATATATATATATATATATATATATATATATATATATATATATATATATATATATATATATATATATAGATATATTTCATACAATTTATACAAACTGCATAATCTTAGCAAGTATCACGTGTCGTTTCTGAAATAATGTTACTAAAAAGTAAGTCCTGATCAAGCTCTGCCAGTATATCGAATAGCTTGAAACGTGTGGAACTCAAGCCACTCGACTGAGTAAATGGCGGCGTCAAAAGTTAGAACTCCCTGAAGACCCACCTGAGAGCTAGGCGCTTTGACAAAGAAGACGGTATTGTGATGCAGAGATTAAGCGTATCCTTTCAAAAGATTTTGCGGCCGGGAAGTAGCTTCTTGCAATTTAAGTGCGTTGCGAATGTGGAAGAACTTTTTGATGATATTTTGCACTGTAATGTCGGCCTTTCAATAAATATGTGGTAAGTCCAGTTCCACTGTAATGTCGGCTTTCATTAAATACAGTGCAATAAATACGTACAGTGCAAGACATAATAGCATTTCATGTCAGGCACTTGCCATAGTCGCGCAATCACGTTATTGCGCCATTTTTGGTACGCAGAACTGGCGCTGTAGGTTGAGCCAATTGTTGTTGGTCCATACTAGTATCCGCAGCAGGTCTCTAAGGTGCGTAGCCTTTAGTTTCTAGATTAATGTAGGTAAGGGAAGTCGGCAAAATAGTTCTGTAACTTTGGCAGAAGGGATGGCTCTGAAGGATGATGACATTGTTAGCTGATTCGGTTTATTCTGACATGGCTGGAAATTATCAACTACTCCAGAACTGGTACGAACTGCGTTCTCTCGTATCTTGCGCGCAGATTAAAGTTTAGCAATTCAGGTATAACTTCTTTATTAGAGGTACAATTTCCGTTTTGATCGCCCAGGTGTAGGTCGGTACGTGCACAGCGCAATACATATTTGAGTCATGGCAACTTTAGACTATGTGTCTAAATGCACAGTGTCGCCTTAAGATCCCATATTGAGATAGCTTCTCATGTGTTTCAGGAAACCTTATTTGCCACTCAGAGCCTGAAGCATTCTTTGTCTACTCACTGGGGTCACCAGTCAGTCCATTTTGTCCTTCTCCAGCTGTTTGCAGAAAATATCTGTCGGATCACATTTACTGCAGTTGATTTTTAGACCCACTGGCAATGATAGTTTTGCTGCGTTAGGAGAGAACGCCTTTCTGTCGCAATTGCTTAAATTGGCGTATTTCTCCTACATTCCTATACAAATAATACATTGGCCGATCCACCGAGTGTTGCCTCTTTCATATACCAGATGTTAAACGTATTGCCTCTAGGGAACGAGGCCTAAGCAACCAAGGCTAAACAATGCGAGATCCAAAATGAGCTTTTCTGCTTTTGTCTTACCCTTTACTGTTCCCTTCTGACGTGGTGTGGCATTAGGGCGGCTGTTTTGACCTCTTCTACAATGCCAAAACTATCTTTGCCGCCATCGCTAAAGGGCGCCTGCAGGTCACATACCGTTTAAGGCTATATTTCCTCTGAAGGGCTCTGTAGGCAATTAAGAGGCATCGAGTGTCACTCCGTACATCCTTCGTTAGTACTCGTTCACTTCGTTCACCTCTGTGTTGAAGACGCATTAAAAAAAAATATTGCTCGGTAGGGCTAATGCCCGTGTACGGTCTTTCATGTCATGACCGATTTTTTAGTCCACTTCGGCATTCACCTTGTCTAAATTGGGAACCATGAAAACAACTTAAGAGTAGCCGGTTTGGGTCTTCAACCCTCGCGAAAGCAGAGCAAAGGCTTTGCCACTAAGCCATCTTGCTCGGTGATCCAGCATATGTTTTAGGATATTCGTGGGCGAAGGCCATCTACTCGAAGCTCTGATACTAGCGGCTTCTTCAAAAATCCGCATTGCACAGGTAATCTCCCTGCGAATGTTCTCAAGGGGGAGGCGTCTAAATGTTTTCTTTGTGTTGGGGTCTATGAAGGCTACCCTGTCGAAAGACATTAGCTGAGTTACTGCATGGCTTATGACGCCGAGCGGACATGCGTACTAGGTCGTAGTCGTTCTTAGTTCTGTGTAAGTCGAGAGTAAAGTCAGTTATTTTACTTCTTCGGGATAACTCGGATTTTCCTATTCTTTTTCGATCGTTCCTCTGTACCCGACCCGCCTCTCTTTTAACAGTCAATAGCCGTGGGTATCTGTAGTCCCCTTCGACAACTCACTGGGCGGCAGCCCTAACTGCGTTCTTCTTTCTAGTTAAGGCGGCGGTCCGCCGGGCGCCGCCCTTGCCTTTAGCTGATTCAGCAGTCGCGTCCTCCTCACGACCTCTGAGGACAATGTCGTTTGCTGCACGTTCCATTAGCTTTGTTTCATCAGGCTCCCTCTCCCTCTCTCCTATTCCCTTAGTCTTTAGCTTTCGTCTAGAGCGGTTTGCGCTGATCGTCTTTTAGACGTGTGGTACCTAACCGCGTGCAATCGAGTTTGTCGTTCCGGCACCTAATTAGTGTAAACCACGCGCTTAGGTGGTACGATCTCTGAGATGTGGATTTCCGCATGTCAGTTGTAATCAAATGTCCGCTTGCGTTCGCTGTTTGAGCCGGCTAGTCTAAGCACTAAGTCACTGTTGGAGAGCTTGTCCAGATCCATCACTATCACACGTTAGGCAGCCAGATTAGCTCCCAATAGCAACTGTAGATAAGGGGCGGTGACCCCACGACGTAAGTACACAGCGTTTGAACATCTAAAATGAATCTCTCCCACCAATAAATAGTTACAACTTAGCGGAGCCGTCGCTGCGTGCGTTCACCTTTGTCAGCACGAAGCAGACGATTGTCATTGTTGGACAAAGCCACGATTGTTCATTCCACTTCATTTTTGCGAGCACCAAAAGGAGGCTGAATCGCAATACTATTAAGTGGAATTTTCTTTCAATGCTCTTTCGTTCTGGTCAATTAGCAGTACTTGCCGAGTAACGCGTGACGAGCAACTACAACATATCTGTGTATGCATGCGTAAAACACGTGTAAAGATAAATTTACAAATATCATTTATAAAAAAAAAATATATAAATATGAGTCTGTTTACATAGATACAGTCTATTCACTTGAACACGCGAGGGATGCTTAATTTCATATGTAATATTACGTATCCGACATACCAAATGTCTAATGGATAAGAATTTTTACACATGTACTTGCTTAAATAGAGTTGAAAATGTACGTATCAAACTCGCTATTTACCTACAACGCGATGAAGCCTACAAAACACATTATTTCCTAATACTATCGTACGCAATTTGCAAATTGGCGTTTCCTTTGCATCCTGCAAAAAACAACAAGTTTAAGGTATGCTTACTCGGGCACGCAAAGTATATGGTTTGCCGTTTTCTCTTTGGCTAATTCGTGTAGGCTTTGCACTACTAAAGGAGTAAGAATCGAAAGACAGCCTTTAAGGGAGTTGGGTCGGATTTAGTCTGTCTGAGATTCCCGGTATTGTTTTCGAAACTTTAGTGCGATTTTGTACCTGTCTTTATATAAAACTTTTATTTAATAACACCCTGATCTAGATCCAAATCGAAAGGACAAGCTTATTCTGATCGAGGTTCCTACGTCTCCTCTGTTTTTGTTGTTTAAATGAAGACCTTTTCAACCAACACCATGGTCGTACTCTCTCCGGTGGCACTTCAAACTGTATCATAGGCATGCACTTCAGAAGTTTAAAAATGTGATTTTTAAATTTTACCTATACAGAAATTTCTAATCTATTTGTTCCAGCGCATAGTGGGCCTCGTTCCCTTGTTGACCCATTGTGTTAATTTTGCACCTCTCTTTGCGGGGCATTCGCGAGCACCTCAAAATGGCCAACAGAAACTGCGCAGTGAATGAATGCCACATATATAATCCGAATCAAGAGCTGGAATTTCACTTATGACTTCTTTAGTATTAAGTCCGATACGGATAAGGGGACTAGTGCGCTAGGCATAGTCTACCGGGGTGTCGCCGGTTCGATCCCTGTTGTTGATCGAATTTTCTTTGAGCGATGCTGATTAAGAATAGGTGATAAACCTGATAAACCATACCGCTGAGAGTCATGCTTCTACAAGGACTGTTGGAGAAAGCCTAGATACTCAGCATGTCCGGCCCCTGGAAGATGCGCATCGATACCTTGAAGATGCGCATCAGGATGAATTCCAAGCCCGTAGGGGACGGAGGATGGTCTATAATTAAAAACAACATCTTTAAAAAATGTTTTTAATTTTAGTGTCGGGTCGGAGAGGCTGTTTGCAAACAAATCTAGTAAATCTGGATTCTCTCGGTAGAACTAGGGCACCCCAGGGACACATTTTTGGGCTGTTTTGTTTTTCGCGCGCAAACTGTGAAACCCGTTCTTAACTTTGGTATGCTCTAGAGCTAAACGTGTTTTTGCAGTTCATTGCAACGTTCAGCGCTAACAGCTAATCCCCAATTGGGGCGGAAATTATTATTGTGCAAATGTCCGATATCACTGCATCATCTGTTCTATCTACTAAATGTTGTCATGCTATCTGATTTCTGCACAGTAGATAAAAACAGTGAAACTTTAGTCTTAACGTAATGAAGCTACACTGTGTGGGTCTCTCAGCAGGCCTGGTGGCTCTCTGGTAATCAAAATGCCACCGAGTTCTGGACAAAAATCATGGGTACCTGTAACTTTGCTGTATCGTACCTTTAGCAGTAGTTCTGAAACAAGTGCTTGGTATCGTATAGAACCTCCTGTAGGTCCCTTCTGTTCACCACCAGTTCTACAATATGCGTTAAACATATAATTGCACGGTTGACGTGCATATATAACTTCCATATATATATATATATATATATATATATATATATATATATATATTGTACAGATCTCAAAATATGCTACCGGCATAAGGCAGCATATAACCCAAGATATCAGCCATCCAGCCAATAATTACCCTTATCGATGAAACTGTGTGGTGGCGGCTGCTAGGGCAACCATTCGGAGGTTCCATCACGCCCTTTTTGATGCTAATTTCATTTAATCAATCCTGCTCTATTGCCTGATATCAATGAGAAATAGTTGATAAAAGGTGAAGTATTTTTGTGCTAGCATAGAATGAGAATGTGATCTGAATGGATGAATGGATTCGACGTCCCTCAACGCCAACAATGAAAACCAGCAAAGTACGGAGCAAAAACCATTCTTTCAACGCTTGCGAGTGACAATTGCGCAGTTCTGCTGATTCCACCCAAATCTTCCGTCTCCACTACGACATCTCTATTCCGCACCTAGGGCAACTTAAGTCTCGACGATCGTATTCTTACCAGAGCCGAGCAAAAAACAATAACAGCAGCAGCTTCTGTGCAAGCTTAGCCATAGCTGAACAATAAAAAAAGTGGTTGTGCAAACGCTGAGTCCACAACATTTCAGTCCCTTACAGTCATGAAAGCACGAGCCGTAAACACATCTTCACAACCGCCTGTGTATGAACGTACATCGAGAATTCTTAGCGCCCCATTGTCGTCCGGGCTAGTTCTTCACAGGCAGCATAATGCTTCAAACATGCGCAGGATGTCACGCCGAATAATCGACGGCTATCCCGTAGCTATCAGAGTGACCTATCGTACGAATGACGTAGTGAATGTACAAACGTGCGAACGACTCGATCGTCTCATTCAGCAACGATACAGATAGTCTATGCGACTTCTCATCATCCTGGAATGCCTCTTCCTTGGCCGGTGGTTGGTGTTGGTGGTGGTGGTGGTGGTGGTGGTGGCGGTGATGGTAGGAGGACGAGAGACCGATCCTTTTCACACAACCCCAGAGGTCACCCCACAACAAGACCTTGCTAAGGGGTGACCTCTGGGGCGTCTCAAGGACGCCTTGTGGCAGCTTTTGGCAGCTGGCACGCATCGTTGTTAGCAGCAAAGAAAACGGTGATGGCAACCAAAAACTCGTCGATAAGGACAACCTCACCATTGTACGTATCAACCTTAACAGCACCAGCAGCAGTAGGCCTGAGAACGACGATGCAAGCATAAGTTTGCTGCTACCTTAACACTGCTGTTATTGGCTTAGATTAGTTTTTCTTGTATATTAAGACGACGTGGCGGTCTTGTAAAATAAATCCGTGGAGCCGACGACCTTGGACTTGCTATTTGCTATTGTTGTTGTTGCTGCTGCTGCTGCTGCCGCTGCCGCAATCGTCGTTGTTGATGTTATTGTTTCTGTTCGACTACGAGAACAATCAACAATGCAAGCTCTTCTGTAGTGATTCAACGTTTTCCTGTCATACCGCAGACATATAGCATAGCGATTGTGTCTTTTGAGTGAACGTGATTGAACCTTCACCCTACGTGAGCTATCCGGGCACTGCACAATGGATTCCTTACTATTTCCATATAGGCGTGCTTGTTCCTAGCCAAGCTATCAAGCTAGCGTTGAGATCGCGTCGTCGACCGGCGCTGGCGTCAATCGACTATGCTCTGGCGTCGGAACTGCACGGCAAGCCCTCTTCTCTCTTGTGTCTCTGTCTGGGCGGCGAACTTTGCTGGCAGTCAATTTCGGTCCTCAGGGTGTCCAGTCTGCGGTCTCAGAGACCAACGAGTTGGTGGCGGTGATGTTGGGGGCCAACTGTTGTGTTGACGGCCGTATATGACGAGCGTGTGGGTGTTTGTGCACGTTGTGGATGCACGATGAGAACAATGATGGTAGTGATTCGTGCACGCTCACTTGAGTGCATGCCGGTCAAAGACGACGACGACGACGACAACAGGCGCCATGGCATCGACCCATCCGCCGAGTCGGCAAAGTGTTTCGAGAGTGTTTCGCGTTCGGGAGAAGGGCCACCGTTCATCTGCATGACAACTGTGGTGAACACCGCAATGACGCTGACAAAACTAACCAGGACTACAGCAGCCAAGACCACCACGTCGGATGGTGGCTCAGAACGATGGCCTTTCGACGATGTCGACCTTCGTTCTGCGTCGCGTTATGGTTGTTGCTGCTCTTGTTGTCAATCGGTAAGCATCATGAGCTTTATTGGTCAGTAATGATGATGACCTGTATGATGTTGGTTTTTTGGTTTGTTGTTGTTGTTATTGCAGTAGCGCCTGTAATTCTTATTATGGGTATACTTTGTATACAGGCCAGCACGATGATTCATTGTACTGTATCATGGCCTCGACACTGACAACAGTACACGTCGCCCCCTAGCTCCGTAGATTCTCTATTTTGACTTAGCCCTCATCGCGCACATTGTGCGCTGCAGCTTACGGCTTACGAACTGCCATAAGAATTAAGGACTGAGGTTCAAACTCCGAGCGGATGTTCTCGCACTCGAACTGCGGAGACTCGGGGGAGAAAGACCGGGTACGAGTAACGCCCGATCGTTATAGTGTGATGGCGTCGTGACAAGACGTCGTCACAAGAGAGGGGTGGAGACGGCAGACTTCATCCCGCTTCCCGTTTACTTTGCTGCATTGGGTAATAGGCATAATGAGGATATCTCTGTTCCTTCAAATAGTAGAGTGCAGTGCGCGCGTGGCGCCTTGGACTCAAGTTGAGCTCGAGCCGGTGTCGGCTTCGGTCTTCCTTCGAAGGAGAACGAAGGTGAAAAATACGACTTGGATGGGAGGTCAGAGGAGGGAGGAACACAGGTCTACTCGACCACAGACTTTCAGACAGCAACCAGCTCCTATCTGCGTTATCTGCTTGCTAGCGACTACACTATACGTGCCAGGTTCCTACCCACGCACCTAGGCTAGAATTCTATAAACAAACCAAGGTTCTTATCTGCGTACTCGTCAAATATAACCTACGTACTTCGGGTCCTGCCTACGTATCTCGGTTCCTACCTACGTACCTCGGTTTCTACCTACGTACTCGGATGCTACCACCAATGTACTTTGGAGGCTACCTGCGTATATGTACCTCGGATGGTACCAATGTACCTCGGATTCTACCTACGTACTTCGGATCCCACCTATGTACCTCGGATCCTACTTTTTTTTTAATTGGAGGTTTGGACATCGGGTCCTACTTATGTAGCTCCGTTTCTACCTATATACCTCGGATCCTAGCTACGTACCTCGGATCCTACCTACGTACCTCGGATCCAATTTACGTACCATGGTGCCTACCTACGTCGCTAGGTTCTTAGGCACGTCGCTTGACATCCTACCTACGTGCATACACCCCCTGAGTAACAATCAAAACAAACTGTATTGCGCCTGGTGTGCCCTCCGCCCCCAACCCCGCCTCGATCCGAGAGAGGCGGGCACCGTTTTCGAGACGAGCCGCCAGGTGGCGCCAGGTGGATGCTCTCTCGGTCCGCTTCTGACAACGGCGGCGACGACGACAGGGCGCCGCAAATGGTGGTGGTAGCAGCAGCATCAGCAGCATTTGTAGTGGATGTTGTAGGTAGTAGTAGTAGGTGGTCGTAGTCGAAAGAACAGCGGACATCGCGCAGAGTGGTTTTTCAGTGGTGCTGGTGGTTGCCGTACGCAGCTGTAACAGCAGCAGCAGCTGGCTGGCAATGGTGGCTGGTGTGCGTAGCAGCAGCAGTAGTAGCAGCAGTGACAGCATCACCACCACCGACGAGGTCGAGTGGCTGTTGTCGTTGTTGTTGTTGTTGTTGTGAGGGTGAGATGCCGACATAGTAGTGAGATGGTGGCCCTCGTAGCAGATCGAGATTCGACTACGAACGATGGCGCACACCGATTGACGACTGGCCGCCAGGAGCTAACAAGCATAGTTACAACAACAACAACAACAACAACAACAGCTACTACAACAACAACAACAGCTACTACAACAACAACAGCAGCAGCCGCTGGATAGCCGAGATTACAGGTAGACAGACATACAGACGGACGGACAGACAGACCGACCGACTGGACAGTAGACATGACTAGAAGCTTGGCAGCCTAGAAGCTAGAAGCTAGACATGAAGGCAGACAAGCTTGAAGGTAGATAGACAGACCCGAAGCTAGACAGACAGACTGTCAGGTAGACAGACATATAGCCAGACAAGTAGGTAGACAGGCTAGAGCGTAGACAGACAGACGGACTAGAAGGTAGACAGAAAGACTAGAAGGTATACAGACAGACGGACTAGAAGGCAAACAGACAGACGTAAAGGTTGACAAACTAGCAGATAGACAGACTAGAAGGTAGACAGACTAGAAGGTAGACAGACTAGAAGGTAGACAGACTAGAAGGTAGACAGACTAGAAGGTAGACAGACTAGAAGGTAGACAGACTAGAAGGTAGACAGACTAGCAGATAGACAGACTAGCAGATAGACAGACTAGCAGATAGACAGACTAGAAGGTAGACAGACAGACCGTAGGTGAACCGATAGGTAATCAGGCAGGCGAGTAGACCTATAGACCTGCCGACACAAGCCCGCAAACACAGACGCTGAAGGAGAAAGGAAGAGGTTGTCGCCGCCGCCCTTGCCGCCGCCCCCACCGCTAGACAGATGGACAGACAGACAGACAGACACACAGGCAAATAGATGGTCGATCAGCCGGCCCGTCGGTCGCTGGGCTCTGCTTCGGCGCGCTCGTCGTTCCTTCAGCACGGCGTCCGTGCAGGGCCTCTGTCTTTTACCGACCGGCCCTCAATAGGTAGGAGGTACTCGAGTCTCATAGTCTCGATCTCGGCAGCCGTGTGGCAGATGCGTGAGCCCATGTGAGTCGATGCAGCCGTTTGTTGTTGTTGTTGTTGTTGTTGTTGTTGCTGCTGCTGCTGCTGCTGGTGTTGTTGCTGTTGTTGTTGTTGTTGTCGTCGTCGTCACCGTCGTAGTTATCGACGCCGTATTGTTGTTGTTGTTGTTGCTGTTGTTGTTATTGTTGTTGTTGCTGTTGTCGTGGTCGTCGTTGTCACCGTCATGGTTATATTATGATTGTTGTTGTTGTTATTGTTGTTATAACTGTGCTAGTCCTGTCATCGTTGTTTTGTCAACGATGCGTTCTCCTGCGGCCGTCCTGTTTTCGTCATATTCGTTCTTCTTTACTACCTGTACCTATCTACCTTGCACCCTCAGTTCCTTCCACCCTTTCATCACGCTATTATTTCCCTCTCTCCATTCCTCTGTGCCGACCGATGGTTGCTGTTGCCTATCATCCCGAACGTCAATCTGTGGTCGGTCGATCAGTCAGTCAAGTCAGCTGGTCGAGATTGGTTGAATCGTTCGGTATCCGTAGACTACGTTAAGCTAGCAGCTATACGAGAGAAGCATTGGATCGATCTCCTCCTGCGCGGCCCCCTACCTAGCGTCCGTCTGACATGGTCCCGCATCATCGACATCCATTCGACTAATCGACACACGGCCTGACGCTTCCACAAGTCAGCTGCTCTCTGACTTCAGCTGCGCCTGGTCTACGTCGTTGTTGTTGTTGCTGTTGTTGTTGTTGTTGTTGTTGTTGCTGTTGTTGTTGTTGTTGTTGTTGTTGTTGTTGTTGTTGTTGTTGCTGTTGTTGTTGTTGTTGTTGTTGTTGTTGTTGTTGTTGTTGTTGTTGCTGTTGTTGTTGTTGTTGCTGTTGTTGTTGTTGTTGCTGTTGTTGTTGTTGTTGTTGTTGCTGTTGTTTTTGGCATTAATTATCCTTGTCTTTGTTGTCGTCGACATTATTGTTGTTATTGCTGGTATATTGTTGTTGTTGTTGTTGTTGTGTTGTATTGTTGTTGTTGCTGTTAATATTGCCGTTTCTGTTATTGTCGTCGACGTCGGCGTCGTCGTCGTCGTCGTCATCACATCGTGGTTGTTGTTTTTTTAGGGTTGTTCACGTAATGTCCAACTCCACTCAGCTGGTTGGTGTCATAGAATCTGTTCTAGTTTGCCTAATTCTCCCAATCCCGTGCGAAGCGACAAGACACGCAAACGGCCCAGCGTAGGTTAGACTGCATCCTGCGGCGCGTAACTGCTGTTGCTGCTTCTGCGGCTGCTGCTGCTGCAACGGGTAGGGGCTGACATTCTCTGTCATGCTATACGCAATGTCCTGACAAAGTCCGTCTCACAGTTAAACAGCCAGTACCATCATGATTTAGTGACTGACTGGGTCTGCTCTTATAGTAGAACAACAGCAGTAGATAGAGTATTAGCAGTGAAAGTAGTAGTAGTAGTAGTGATAGTAAAGTGCTAGTAGTTCAATTAGGAACAGTGGCTATCGGTACTACCAAGCAACTGCATATGGCTTTGAGCATTAAGGATAACAGTAACAACAACAACAACAACAACAAGCGCAATAACAGGAACAACAACAACAACAACAAGCGCAATAACAGGAACAACAACAACCACAGCAACAACAACAACAACGACGACGACATGATTCTGCCGTAGCCGCCGCTCCCGGCTCTACAGCAACAACCTTCTGCATAGATCAGGCAGGGGCCTCATGATTGTTGGACAGTTTGCAGCTGTGTTGGCCCTACGATAAAGCATCGACGAGTGACTTATAATAAGTTAGTTACTACTGCTTCTACTTCTACTACCACTACTACTAGTTCTACTGTGACAATTACGACTACTTTAACGAGATACGTCTAAATACCTAAATACTGCCTAAATAAAGCAAGAGAAAACAAGCTGAGCATAACGTTTGCGTGGGCTCCCTTGAACTGGCAAATCGGTGCAAGCTGTTGGTGGTCTAGCTTCCATCTAAGTTAAGCAACAACAACAACAACAACAACAACAGTGACAACAAAATAACAATACAATAAAAACAAGAGTCACAACAATAGCAACAGCCGCGACAGCAGCAGCAACAACAACAACAACAACAAAAACAAAAACAACACCTCGTTCTCGTTGAAAGTCAGTGAAAAACTATTCACTACTAAGATTACTTCTACTACTACTTCGGCGACTACTGCTTTGAGTCTTCATTCGCTTCGTCTAGTTCGAGCAAGCAAACTCAGCTTGAGGTGGCTGAGAAGCTGTTAACACTCACAATAACACACTAGCAATCACAACATACCGGCAACAACATACCGGCAACAACGTCAACACGTAACAGCAGCAACAATAACAGCAGCAACAATAACAGCAACAACAACAACAGCAGTAACAACAAGCAAGACGAACAGCAACAACCACATAGACGACAAACGTGATTACTGGTGTTGTTGTTGTTGCTATTTTTGTTGTGATTACTATAGTTGTTGTTGTTGTTGCAGCGACAACAGCAGGCAACGCAGTTTGTCACTCGGGTGCTGTGCTGGGTAACTATCACAAACCAAGCGCATCGTCTGTGTGTCTCGATTTTGCCCGCGCTCAAACGCTCTTCGTGTTCTTCACCACCTCCTTGACCATCGAGATCTTCTTCTTGGCAGTACTGTGGTAAATAGCGATTGGTAGCTGCTGCGGCTGCTGCTGCTGCTGCTGCGGTGGTGGTAATGGTGGCGCTTCCGGCGTAGGCAGCCGCGCAGGCTGCGGCCTGCGCTGATGACGTGATTATCGCCGGCCACAGAACAGCAGGCTCAAAGGCTCGGACGCACCGTAACAACTCTCGGAACAATTTCTCGACGAGACGCAACAGAGAAGAAGCCCGAGCAACGGAAAAGACATACGACTTGAACTATATATATATATATATATATACATATATACATATATGTGTGTGAATTGAGCGAAAGGGACCAATAGAGTGAAGGTAACAAGAGAGACAGAGCAGTCGTCGAGAGACAGAGAAGGAAAGGAAAATAGGAGGAAAAGGTGGTGGTGGCGGAGGAGGGGGCGCAGGAACACAACTCAGTGGCTGCACTCGGCTTCGACTCTAGCTGCTCGCTGCTTCTCTGTGTTGTTGACGACGGGGGAAGCGCCGCCGCCGCTGCCAAGAATCAGCTGAATACTCAGCGGGCCGAGGTGGTTGGTGGTTGATTTGAAGCGGCAGGGGCAGCGCTAGACAGTTTCTCACCGGGTTGTGGTTTTGGCTGTCGAGTGGGCGTTCGGGAGGGCGATCGTGTGCCTGGGTATTGCTGTGTATATATCTCGTATGGCGTATGTGCGAACGACGCAACGACGACGTCTGTGCGACGAATCGCAGTGAGGACTCGCGCAGTGAGGAATCTCGCAGTGAGGAATCGCGCAGTGAGGAATCTCGCAGTGAGGAATCGCGCAGTGAGGAATCTCGCAGTGAGGAATCGCGCAGTGAGGAATCTCGCAGTAAGGAATATCGATCGGATGGATACCTACCTACATACCTGGCTCAACTGTGTGTGTGTGTGTGTGTGGTGGTTGTTTAGTTATTCTCAACACGGACTACTGACTCTTGATGAAGCGGCTTTTGGGCACTAAGGAGAGATTTCCGCCGCAGGATGTTCTAGTCCATCTTCGGCTCCTTGTGTTTGTTGTCTATAATCTAGTCAGGCGGTAGCTAAGTTGTTGTTGCTGCTGCTGCTGGTAGTAAGGATTGTCGTCGTCGTTGTCGTCATCGTCGTCATTGTAATCGTCTTCTGATTCATCTCCAGCTTCTTCGAATTCTTCTTGTTCCATATTTGCTTCATTCACATTGGCCACCACCACCAACCTCCAGTGCTTGTGCTTTTGCGTCGGCCTATCGTCCGGCCTAGACTTGACCGTCAAGCGCGCAAGTGCAGCTCGCTACAGATCGAAACTCGAAAATGCACTCGGATTTGTCGACAAAATCAGCGGCCAGCCCGACATTCAACCATCAGTCTGACGGCTGATAATGCTCTTCTTCTTCTGGTGCAGGTGTGCATTGCTGCTGCTGCAAAAAAAGTTTCGGCAATACGGCAACATCAAGTCGATCGATTGATAGCAATGACAGCCAGATCATCACCAGTAACAGCAAATGTTCATCACCGTAGAACCTTAGCCAGCCACCTATTTTAGTTGTTGTTCTGGTTGTTGTTGTAGTGGCTCCGATTTTTGTTGCTCGAGTCGTTTTTGTCATTGTTGTTGTAGTTGTTCTCGTTATTGCAGATACTAAGCTAGTTCTGTCTCGAGTAGTTGTTGTTGTTGTTGTTGTTTTGATTGTTTTTGTGGTTGGTATTATTGTTGTTGTTGTTGTTGTTGCTGCTGTTGCTGGTTTTCTGTTCCTCTTAGCAAGCAACGGTTGACCCTCTTCTGTCGTATTCTGTGTGTTCTCATCATATTAGATACTGACGCTCATCATCGTACTGACTAACTTAGTGTACGTTGTTGCCACTGCAGAAGTGACAGCATCTGTAGGTTTCTGTCATGAAAGAACTAATAAATACCTTGAGGCATGACTTTCTCACCCTTCACACTATACTCATGTGCTAAAGTGCCCGTTGGTAGTGAACGAAAACAACGTAACCCTTGCGTTGTTGTTGTTGTTGTTGTTTGTTGTTGTTAATGTTGTTGTTGCTGTTGTTTTTGTTGTTAATGTTGTTGTTGTTGTTGTTGTTGTTGCTTTTGTCGTTATTGCTGTCGGTTGTCACTGTTGTCGTATCTATCTCGCATTATTAATTTTCATTGCTTTTTCTAGATTATGAATTCTACGATTGGTACGGACGCTGCTGCTGCGGCTACTTCTGCTGCTGCCAGGCGATGAGCTTGGATTTCTAGCGCATTAAGTTGAGCGGCCGTAGTAGTAGTTGTTGTTGTTGCTGCTGCTGCTGCTGTTGTTGTTGTTGTTGTTGTTGTTGTTGTTGTTGTTGTTGCTGCTGCTCCTGCTGTTGTTGTTGTTGTTGTTGTAGCAGTTGTAGTTGTTGTCTCCGCCGCCGTCACCGCAACAGGCCAACAGCTGTCGATAGGCCAGTTGTTGTAGATGTTGTTCTTGTTGTTGTTGTTGTTGTCGCCGCCGCTGCCGCTGCTGCTCTGTATGGGATGAGCGCGTGCGTTATGGCCAGCCGAACGAACTATTATAATAGCTAGTCGGTAGCTAACCGACCAACAGATCGGCCTTTAGACAGGACGCAGGCCGAGAACGATAACGACATCAGCAACAACAACAGCAACAGCAGCCGCCCCTGTGGCTGGCTGGCTGGGCGGCGCTGCTGCTGTTGTTGCTATAGTTTCCGTTCCAACTGGTACGGTGCGATTATTATGTCTGTTACTAGAACTAGACATACTTTGACCTAGACTACTATTACTACTACTAATACTACTACTACAGCACTACTGCTACTGTTATGACAAGGCTATGACAAGTCGAACGAACTTCGGCTGTCGGCGGCAAAGACCGGCTCGTCCTCAACCTCAACCGTGCTGCTTGTCGAGCCCGGTGGTGGCGTGGTGGGTACTACACTCGTCTGCGCCGGACGAGGCACATAGGAGGTGCGCGAGTTCGAGCCCCACCGTTGCACCGCACTGATTTGTATTT
Organism: Dermanyssus gallinae; assembly: GCA_003439945.1. Classification (NCBI taxonomy): domain Eukaryota; kingdom Metazoa; phylum Arthropoda; class Arachnida; order Mesostigmata; family Dermanyssidae; genus Dermanyssus; species Dermanyssus gallinae. Next base: position 308,325 of record QVRM01002672.1, read on the forward strand.
TAGGGCGTCCGTCTATGAAGCAATGCAATGCAACGAACAGCAGTCCCATGGACGGTAAATCTTGGCTGAGAGTCAGCCCAGAAAGTATTAACCGCTTGGCTGTTCGCGTCACTACTCAACAGCAGGCTCAAAGACGTGTCCTGTCTTTGAGATTCACAACATTAGTTCCGTTAGTAGCCAGCTAGAATTAGAACATTAGGCATGTATGGCAAAGTGAACTTGGCAAAATCAGCCTAACGACGGCAGCGGGATTTGGCCGCGTCCTTTCTGGCCATGCTCAGGTTCATCGGAGTCTCTGCTGCTGCTGCTGTGTCTGTTGAATGAAGATGGCCCTTGACGAATGGTGACCCTTCATCCCATGTCTCTCCATCGATGCATCCATCCGTCCAGTCCAGTCCAGCTCAGTCTTCTAGTCCAGCCGCAGTAGCTGCATCATTGCAGCTGGTGCAGGCTTTACTACCTACGGCCAGTGAGGACAAACCGCAAGCGGCGCCATACGTCACCATTTACGACCACACCTCGGTTTGGTATCGATCTTTCGTGTTGAGATCTTCTTGCTGACGAGCTCCGAGTTCCTGTCTGCCTCTAGCTGGACTTCTGTCTGTTCGTCCGTCCGTCCGTTTATCTGCCCGGCTAGAATTCAAAACACTTTTAAGGGGGCTGTTTTTAACTTTAGATCATCCTTCGTTCCTTACGAGCAGCTGGAGTCGCCCGGAGGCATACCATTATCAATAAAAGCATCGACAGGCGGACATGACGACTGTCCGAGATGCTCTTGCAATCTCTGTGTGTGTGTGTGTGTCGCGTGAAAGCGAGTTGATCTATTTAGGCAAATACAAATTAGGGCTTGTGGCCATTTCCTGTTGTCGTTGTGGTCATGATTGGTGCTGCCGTTATTTTGTTGTTGTTGTTGTTGTAGGTTGTAGGCTTTGTTGCTGTTGTTGCTGTTGATGGTTGTAGGCTTTGCTGTTGTTGTTGTTGCTGTTGTTGGTTCTAGGCTTTGTTGTTGTTGTTGTTGTCATTGCTTTTGTTATTGTTGTTGATGTTGTCCTTAATGTACGATTGATACTTTTCTTCTTCTCCTTTTTTTCTTCTTCTTGTTTTACCACACACACACACTTTTACCGTTTCAATTTAGTAATTCGAACAGACGACGCTGAATTAGTTCATTAGTGCTTAGCAGCAGAAGTTGCAGCATTGGATACAGCAGCGATTGACAACGACAACAACAACAACATTGGGCCCCAGTGTGATTAATTGACCCCTGGTTGCGGCGGCGGAGGCAGCAGCGGCGCGGGTGGCAACGGAATCGCCCACAATAAGGCTACTATTACTACTACTACTACTACAAACCTTTAGAATTTCCAAGCAAGCACCGCCAGGTCTCTGGCCGGAACTGTAACGGTGGCGCCGCCTGCAGCCAGCTGGCTGCCGGCTGCTGTAGCGTTGATGATGCCGTGCCGCGGCAGCGGCAGCAGCAGCAGTAGCGGATAACTAGCTCAAAAAGGAAACCAATCACTGTTTCAGCTTTCTGCAGAGAAAACTGCAAAGCCAGCTGCTTTGCTTGAGTCGGCTGTGTCGGCTCGATCGATTTGTGTCGTTGTCGTCGTTTTGACGCGATTAGCTGCGGGTTGTTTTGTTGTTCCATCCCGGGATGTAGTAGGTGGATCGCTTTGTTGTTGTTGTTGTTGTTGTTGTTATTGCTGCGTGGTACTGGCGATGTAGCGGGAAGTAGTAGTAGTAGCTCGTGTCCCAAGCAGTCAATGATTGGGCTCTCGAGAAGGCGGCTGGAGTTCGAGGACGTAATAGTGATCCTCAGTTGTTAATTACTTGGTCTGTTGTTGTTGTTGTTGTTGTTCGAGTTGAGTCTCATAAGCCGTTGTCGTCGTCGACAACGACGCCGATGAATGACAGAAACGGCAATAATAACAGCGGCAACAACAATAACAAAAACAATGGCAACACCAACAAGTCACATCAACATGATTGGTAATAGTAACGACCTGCAGCAGCAGCAACAACAGCAACAACAACAACAACAACAATTGACAGCCGGTGTTTCGCGGCGATTTTAGCAGATAGCCCAGGTCGGGTTTTGCTGGGCCTGGCGTAGATGTGGCGGTGGGGGGGGGGGGGGAGGTGGTAAAAGTTGATAGGGTAGACGTGAAGGTTTTGCGGTGTTAGACCTTTACGCCGTACCCTCACTAGGTCGACTAAGGCCATAACCATCTGCATGAGTAACGTCAGTATCATCGTTTTCCTATTGCTGATTACGCCGTAGATGTACGCGAAACGAAGTAACAACGACACCGCAATGATAGTGGAGCGGAGTAGCTAGCTTTTGTCAAAAAAAAAAGCAAGCGTCCTTGAACTCCGAGTGGAGCAAATGAGCGCAGGTATGATTGACGAGGGAGGGGACGGGCGAAGATGAACGTGAAAGAACCTTCGTTGTTTTGCCTGCTGGCTGGCTGACCGATCGGTCTTTGATGGTCCCCCAATTCCTAGTGCTGATTCGACCCTGCACCGGCGCCGACCTTGACGTGTGACCCATGGCGCCTGTCCAATGATGGAACGAAGGAACGTTTCTGTATTCGAATAGTCGGGTGGGCGCAGAGAGCGCAGGGATATATATATATATATATATATATATATATATATATATATATATATATATATATATACATATATATACCGAGCAAGATGGTGCAAGATGCAAGGCAATGATAGTGGCAAAGCATTTGCCTTGCATTCGGGAAGACTGGGTTCGAGACCCAGACCGGCCACTCTTATATTGGTTTGCATGGTTTCCAACTTAGACAAGGTAAATGCCGGAGTGGATTAAAATTAGACATGACATTAAAAAAACCGTACACGGGCAATAGCTTACGGAAAAATTAAAAAAAATTATATATATATATATATATATGTCGAACCCGGTGGCGTGGTGCATTCGCGTGCGCCTCGCGACCGACGGAGACACATAGGTGCAGCACGGGTTTGAGCCTTTGCCGTTGCACATTTGTATTTATGGGGTACGTATTACGAAGCATGCGAAATCAGTCCAGTGGACGTTAAATACTAGCTGGGGGTCGGCCCAATAAAGCTTATATATATATATATATATATATAGAAAATTTAAACTGCACTGAGATAGCATGGCTAGCGCGGAGTGCCCCGAAGAGAGAGAGGGAGGGATGAAGTAGACAGTGGCGTAGTGGCTAAAACGTGGTCATCTAGGTGTCAATTAGATTGTTACCCTGTATACTACCTACCTGTATTACCCGCTAACAAAAATCATACCAAACTGTAACGACTCTATCTCTAATGTTAACTCTGTATCCAGTACCGCACGTTGACCTTGCATACAATTCCATCTTTCTACACAATAACTGTTTCTACAAAATAAGCATATAGATTGAATAACAACAACAACAACAACAACAACAGCGGCAACAACGACAAACGACAACAATAAACAACAATAGCGGCGACAACAATAAACAACAATAGCGGCAACAACGACAAACAACAACAGCAACAACAACAACAACAAGCATTAACATTACACTAATACTGTGGTCTGTATAATGATATAACAACTAGTAGCTAAGGACTATTTAGAATTAGCAAAAGGTAACAGTAGGTGACAAAGTTTTATTGCAACCAATCGTAGACGACGTCATTTCATTTCGCCCTTGCTGCCGTTGCTTTGTTGTTTTTGTTGTTGTTGTTGTTGTTGCTGTTGCTGTTGCTGTTATGATTATTGCTATTGGTGTCGTCTCGTTGTATCGACATTGTCCTCAATGTTGTTATTGGTATTATTGTTGTATGTGTTGCTGTTTATGTTTATTAATATCAATTGTTGTATATGCTGTTTTTATTGATATTGTTGTTGTTATTATTGTGTTTGGTTTCTGCTGCTGCTGCAGCTGCTGTTGTCCTGCACTGTCCTATATAGTATTTCTGCGTGTTCTCGTTTTTATCTCACTGTTCTTTTTGTTTGTGTCGGATGTTTGCTTACTGCGTTATTCGCCGGATAGGGCCGCATCGCCGTACGGGGAGCGGTCCAGGTACAGCGTGGGACGATGGCACCTCAACCGTCCCCACAGCCGCCCGCACCGCCTCCTTCAGACACGTCCGGTGCGCACGAGATCGCGCGAAAGACATCGCTCCAGCCGTCGGTACTCTCCATCAACGATACCATCGGTAACCACACCGCACTAACTAATAATATATATATAACATGTATATATATATATATATATATATATATATTATATCGCGATGTACACGTTTATCTTTTCCACTTTTGTTGCATCAACTTGAATAGCATTGTTGTAATTAATAAAACCCACCAAGCCGAGTCAGGGAAACAGGACAGCGTCTTCCTAAATTCTCGGTTGAAATGCGCCACGCGAGGGTACTGTTAATCTGGTTCGAGCGCGCATTATCTACGCGGGTTGCCAAGAAGCGCTTTCGTGTGAGAAGTTCAGCATCAGTATGGAAAACGTGGCAAACTCGCTAATTTGGCGTGTTGTTCTTATTTGAGACAGTGGCCGACGCAGAAATTCACTCGACAGACAGTTAGTTATATTTGAACCGTTTAGAACTTTCGTAGAGAACACGAATTGTTTCCGAGTGCCTTGTCTCGTATAGAGGACGGGTGAAACGACACATTGGTGCCCGAACACTTGTATAACTTTTTGGCCAAATTTAAAGTTGACGCCATTATCCTGGTATAGGGTCGTCCCGATTCGAGAGGACTGCCCATGGTTTGTCGGCGTTACTTTTTCGCATGACCGGACTCGAACTTCGGTGGAACGAAATCCCAATGATAGCCCATTGTGTAAGTGCAGAGGTTATTTCGTGCGACGATAAGACGTGCAGCACCTCGTTATGTGGGCCTGTACGCCTCATAGCTGCAGCTGTTTTTTCATAGCAGTAACTTAAAAGTAAGTAGATCGAAATTGCTCTTTATCTCAAAATACGTACAATGAAATGATTTGTAGGATGTTGCGAATATGACTCGTTTTGGTGTTTCCATTATGTCAGGCACGGATGCGGCACGAACTCATGCAGGGCTGAGTGAGCAGGATCATTAGATTTTGACACACACGTGGTGCCACACACAATTCCCTATGAATGCACAATATGTTTTTAAACTTTATTTACCGGACGAGTCCATGCATTAGTAGAATTAACTATTTTTGTCGGCGAAGTCAGGGCCCAAGCATAAATCCAAGGAGAAGGTTCTGGTAGTCTGTTGTTGTGAGTAGACACAATACGTGCTAGTATTAAAAACATTTTTTAAGGAGGTTGTTGTTAATACTAGACTATCCTCTGTCCCCTACGGGCTTGAAACTTAACCTGAGGTACATATCTTCAATGCCCGAGGGGCGGACATGTTAGGATTCTAGGGTTTCTCCAACAGTCCTTGTGGCAGCATGGTCGCTGACTCTCAGCAGGTTGTTTATGTTTTATCAGCTATTCTCAATGAGCATCGCTCAAAGAAAATTCGACCAACAACAGGGATCGAACCGGCGACATTCCGGTAGATGACAACCATGACTAGCGCACTAGTCCCCGACCGCGCCGCCCCTACGGACACAAATGCGTGCTGCCTGGCCTTGATGCTTGGAACTCTAAAACGTTCGTTTTTATAATTATAGGTGAATTCTCCGGCGAGGTTCCATGAACCTCGTCAGACAAAATCTAGAGAGAACGTAGAGTGGCGTCCAACGGACGACTACGTCAATCGTAGAGGGATGTCCTTCGAAAACAATATATACATCTTTCCGTTTTTACTCGACCGACACAGCGACAGATGGAATTTCGCTTTGGCTAACTTAATTAAAATTGGCATATGCTACTCTGCGTTGTTGCTGTCCCAACGTTTGCTTCTCCGCTCTGATCTGTCGCATTTCAGTCATGACCGAAACGGTACACACACTAGAATTTCCAATTCTAATGGAATTGTTCAATGTACCATGCATTTGTACATGAGATCGTAATGTAAGCGTAACCAGACAGTAATTATTATTATTATTATTATTATTATTATTATTATTATTATTATTATTATTATTATTATTATTATTATTATTATTATTATTATTATTATTATTATTATTATTATTATTATTATTATTATTATTCGAATAATATAACCGCAATAATGATTACCAATATTAGATATATGATGATTTCTGTTCACTTGTTTCCTCTAGCACTTGGATACCAAAGTCTTTATTAGTCTCTTATCTTCTTAGTGCGCGTATCCCTTCCACCTCTTACAGCCAAAAGTTAGCAGCAATTCTGTTGTAAACATTATCTCAAATTTGTCTACTGAGATGGCGCCCGACCCGCTAGGTTGAGTGACGCCGTGCCGACGTCGAGATGCGGATTGCCTGGGACGTCTGGAAGTCAGGATCAACACATAAAGCATCGTACAACTGCCTCCGTTCCATCCCCATTCTTTGTGATTTCTTGTACGTGTATCGTCTAGATTATTTTGTTTATTTTCTTTGCGTTTTGTTAAAATACACCCTCCTTGATTGTTTGTCTAAATGTGAACATACCATATATGACACACACACAGTAAAGTCAGTTTATGAGGTAATTCTCACCGCTAAGCTAAGAGAGCGACATGGATTCGGTGGTACAATCGTTGAGGTCGTATAGAGGGCATGAACTGCCACAAGTACCGGGCATTCGTACCCCTCTTTCTCTCTGAGTCTATGAAACCCGCCATACCAACATGGACATAGCCCAGAAATAACTTTCTACGGGCAATGGAGGTCATTTTTATTGGGGATTGGTCGAGCATTCGTACCGAAACGTATCTAGAGCAAATGGTAGCGGCCTATGACCTCCGTGATATGAAAAATGAATGAAACATTTGTACCTCCTTCCGTTCACAGTTCACACAATTAAGGAGAGTCGCACTTTTTTTTTATTATAAGACGTCGTCGTGTACACGTGCATAGCCAGAGAACTTGCCGCAGCTGCGGCAGCAGAGGCTGAAGCAAAACTGAACGGCAGCATCCCCGATGTGGAGATTTGTATCTAATTAACAAATATGCTTCAGTATCAATGCGCATTAGTGGTGGCGCACCAGCGGTTGAAACTTCACTAGTTGCTTCTAGTAGCTTCCGAGATCGCTTTCGTTTCGATGACTCGATTATTATTACTATAGGCAGTACGCATATCTCTTAGCATCTTTCGTCATCTAACTGCGACTAATGTGTCGTTTGAACGACGTTGGATTTTTTGCGAGGGTTTGGTGGATTTTTTCACGAAGACCAACGCTATTGCTGCTGCAACAGGTGAGGGCTTAGTTCCCCGCAATCGTACCACTCGTCACAGGCAAGCGTGGCCACAGACGTATGCTTAGGTGTCTTACTATCTCACCGGGGAGGTGACACGCCTATATACATATATATATGATTATTCTATGATTATTGTAGGTTATACAATAGAAAATATTGTGATGATTTATTAATCATTTACAATACGTTTGCACACTCGGCAGTGCTCGCCTTAATAAAAATGGTGGTAAAAAGGTGTCACGTGAAGTTAAGAGTCAGTTGTCCGTGTCCTTGCTTAATGGTAGCCCCCGCTCTTATGGACCCGGTGCGAGCGGTATATTCTCAAGGTTCCTTGCAAAGTTAAAACGGTGAGATCCATAAGATTCCTCTTCGTGACGCCGAGCCCCAAGAGCGTCCTCGCAGATTCGGAGTCCCATACACCACTCATAGAGATAGTGATGGCTCCGAATCTGCGAGGTTTTTGCGGGTCGGGGAGCGCCGCTCTATATATATATATATATATATATATATATATATATATATATGTATATATAATATATATATATATATATAATCGAATGACGCTTTGACGGTTCCATTGCTTTACGACGTGTACACAAAACGATAGCATCTCCCCTCCCTCCAATGAATATGCGAATATCGATGTACTCGGATGTTTTGGCCAGGGCTCTCTGTGCTTTTTTCTGTGCGGCTTGTTTGCGACGTAATACGATGTCTAGTTTAAATAAGCGACCGAAGTAAACGAAGAGCGGACAAATTGCTTGTGAGGACCATTGTGAGCAGAGCAAGCATATCGTATATATATATATATATATTTCAAGGTTCTCCTCGATGAGCCTGAGTAGCGACGGGGTGGTCATTTGTATTTGAATGTCTCATTTGAATCGAGCGGCAAATTGAGCAAAAAAGCACGCCGTGGTGCCGCTTCCTAACCACTATTGGCGGGATTCTCGACGCTTGACGCTCATTTAACTTTAATCCTCTGCACGTTAGGTACGGCGAAAGCATTACCAATGATGGTCCAGGCAGGCCGACGATAGCAGCCATACGCGCTCAAAGGGCCTACTCATAATTTTGTCGTTACACATGTATAGATTGTGCTTTGTCGGAACAATCCTAACGGTATTGGTCACTGGTAAAAAGTGGTATCACGCAGTGCCACACTGCAAGTTGTACCTTGAGTATGGAGAACGCCGCTGTTGTTCAACGTCAACTACACCGACTGAATGAAGCTCGCATTTCCATTGGTACAATGGAATATCTCTCAACACAACGTCGACTTGAACCGCTCGATCATCGCGGACGCAGGGGTTTATCGAGCAGAGTACCGATACAGAGTGATCATTTACTGTTACATTTGCAGTCATTGTAGCCTGTCGTTGTTTCGCCGTTAGTCGTGTTCATGTATGGTTATGTGTCACTTGCCAATTGCCAATGTCCGGCGCTGCGGGCACGCGCGTTAACAACAACATAGATATTGTAGGTTCCTTTCTGGACGATTGTTGAAGGTGCTGACGGGTGCCAAACTTGCCATCAGCTACAATGTTGTACATTTGTTTGACTCAATTGTTTTTCTGTTGTTTGCCGCCGGTAGTATTGGTGAGGATCGACAAAGTTAGACAACTGCCTAGCAGCTCTCATCTGCACGCAGAGACGTCTGACGGGTCCGCCGTTGTTGCCTGTGGCCTTCAAACAACACTCGCGAACCGGAGACAAATTTGCAGGCCCAGCTTGGTTCTCATTAGAGCTCGCTCGGTGTCATGTAGATCAATGTGTATAGAAACGGGAATTGAAAAAGAGAGACATGGAAACTGCGTTTCTTTTTATGTACAATCGTGCCTGTTCGAAGGGCCTATGTCTCCAAAAAAAAGGGCAACGAGAGGATGCTTTTCTGAAGGACGAGCTAATAAATTAGTTAATTAAGTAAGTAAATGAGCTAGCATGTAGCTCAATGGTGCACACGTGTTGTCTACGAAGTTGCCTCTTTGCCCATCTGTGAACGTCTGTGAAACGTGGCTATTGCAGTAAACGCGAAGGCAAGTGTGCTCGTATCGGTGTGCGTATTCCTATGTTTATGCCGGGGTCTGCGGCAGCGACCGTCCAAGTTGAGGGACAGCCTTGAGGAGCATCATCTTGTGAGGCTAACGGTTTGCCAGCAGTCAGCATATAATAGGGTGGCTTAGTGGCGAAGCCGTTGCTTTGCAGTCGGTAGGCCGTGGGTTCAAGCCGACACTGGCCACTCGTAAACTGGGTGTTCTGATGGTCGCTCATTTAGCCATAGCCGAGAGAGGAACGAAAACACAGAACACAGGGTAAACGTATGACAGTGAGGCAATGGTGCATGACTATTTCTTGATTAATGCAAACAAATAGTAGATCGGCTGTCTCAGGATCATGCAATCCTTCCAAGAGACGCAGCATCGCACAGGCAACCGCTACAGTTGTCGCTTGACTGGAGGAAATCAATGTGTGGTATTCAATTCATATATAATATTTAAAATGAACAAAAAATCATATATGATATGTAAAAAGATTAGAGGGGAGAACGAGAGAACGATAGAGAAATATATATATATATATATATATATATATATATATATATATATATATATATATATATATATAATAATCAGTGTAACCAAATAGAAACATCGGTGCTGTATTCACTGACATGGGCTTACTCCAGCAGTCTTCGACAATCTTCAACCGGGCCCAAAAAGCGTTCGCCGCTTATAAAAGTCAGGCCATTTGCGGCAGCTATAACAGTTGGTTTCAGTGCGCAGCAAGTCTCAATTGTAAGTTTGTTATTTGTAGCCAAATTGCAACATTAGCTTTGTTTAATTGCTACGTGGTCAATAAAAATGCTATCACACACTGTTTCGAGACGAAAATCCCTACCACTCCCACCACATAACAGTTACAGTTATATAACAGTTACGGTTGAAACAGTACGACTGGTCTCGTATGTATGGCGTGGTACAGTGATACCTATGCCAAATGCATGTGAATAAACATGCAGCGTATCCGCGTGGTTCAAAGTCTCCGTATAGCGGGTAATATGCTACTCTGTGACAAAATGTCACCAGAAAAAATGGCGTGTCTGCAAGGTTCGCTTTGTATATCTGCTGTAAGTGATTGGGTGTTATGTTTTGATGACCAAAACGGTACATACACACATATATATATATATATATATATATATATATATATATATATATATATATATATATATATATACATATACATACATATAACGACAGTAAGCGAGAGAAGGAGAGACAGGGAGTTATGAATTTTCCAAAAAGCAGTTATGATGTAGACGCATCACCGAAACCACCCCATACGCTGGCAGATGTCCCCGCCTCGTTTATTTTGAGCCAGGTAGATATCAACCACAAAGTGGTTGCTGCGAAGTTAATGCTGACAGAGGCACCTTAAGCCCTGTTGTTGTTAATGTTGTTGCTGCTGCTGCTGTTGTTGCTATTATTGTTGTGGTTATATTATTGCTATCGCTATGCAGGACTCACGGGGCGCAGCTGGCGTGCTCCAGAATCATGTGACATTTAAGTCGGTTGACAATCATCTCGTAGTCGTGTATGTGTTGACCGAAGTATTTTCTTGTGTAGTTTATTTATGGCAACAGCATTGTCGATTCGCTGGATTGCTGGCGCCTGATCAACATCCCGCTCTCGTCGTAAGCGATTTCGCTGACATCCGTCAATCATCTATATGTATACATATATGTGGGCATGTTGGATTCTCGCCAGCAGAAAAAGCGACGAAGGCAGACTAGAAAGAAGAGTCAGGATAGTGTGTAACAACAGAAGTGCCAGAAACAGTACCCAGTGGACAACATAGGATGCGGGGGTGTTTTTGTTGTCATTTTGTCTTTAGCTTCCTAGTCGTCTTGGCTCGTTCGTGCCTCCACCAACGTGCCGGCGATTCGCTACTGGAAATAACTCAAACAACAGTTACATGAAGCTAGCTGAGAGTTAGACATCTATCACTCTGGGACGCGGGTGTTTGAGAGCGGGAAATAAGCGTGCAAGGGAGGAGGAGGAGGAGGAGATCGTATTTTCTCCGTACATTTCCGTTATTAGCTGGTTCTTATTGCGAGGCAAATACTACATAATGCTATGGTACATGCTCATAGGCTTGTGCGTATCGTGCATGGTGCATTGTGTAGATAGATTAGCCTCGTCTAGAGAGATCATCGCTTCGTATCGGAGTGATAGAAAGATGGCCCTAGATAAATTTCGCTTATTGAATATTGGTATGGTCGATCTCTCTCTAGAGAACCTCCGAGACAGGGAGGGCCTATTGTGTCGCCTATAGGACTTCTGCGTTGCTGCAGATGTGTGGTACCTCGTGCGCTATCCGCTGTACAACGCCGAGAACAACATGTAGTCATGTAAAATAAAACTTACGGTTGTGCTTCTTGTTTTGTTCAATTTTGATTATGTTGCTCTCATTCTGTTCATCTGACTTCATCGATTTGTGATGGTTGTTATTGTTGTTGCTGTTGTTGTCTCCGTATTGCTGCTTTTCTTGGTTATGGTCGTTACCTCCGTGTTGTTGTTTTGTAGGGTCTGTCTATGCTGTACAGTTATTCGCTAAATTTGTCTTCGATTTATTAATGTCTATGCTGTACAGTTATTCGCGCCTCAGTCAAGCACTTGGTCGCATCGTAGCTGTTTATAATCGGGACCAGTTGTGGCCGGTAAACGCCAGAGCCGGTCGAGTCTCTCTCTGTGGCCCACTGGCCGAATGGCGCAGCACACGACGGAACATATGCTCTGCGATAGTAGTAGTAGTTACGGGGGAAATTAATTCCTATCTGATAAATCATTTCATCTCAGACATACCGCGGCAATAAAAGCCATGCCCAATGGTAGACGAAATTCTTTTAGTTCAGTCGGCAAGCAGCCGCTCTCTTTCTCTTTCTCTCTCTCAGTGCTTCTCTTTCTCTCTCTTAGTGCTTTGTGGTTCCGTATTTAATATTATAAAACGTTGAAGAATTCAAAGCATTGCCAGCCGAACGTTTCTAAAGACGAATATTCACGCCTGACTGAAGAAGGCGATAATTTGTTTTTGATATTCAAAGATATTTTTTTCTAAAATCGCAAAGAATGGAAAAAATACAGTCAGATATATATATACATATATATATATGGTTCTGACATCATATTTATATACTGTATTAATACAATTGATAACTTTCTGCCCTTGGAGTCGATACGCAAGGAGCCATCTATCTCTGTTGATAGCAGGGATTACATCATAGGCAGGCACGACTAAAGTATCGGGCGTGCGTCACGGAGTCAAAACACCATGTAATCAAGACCGTCGGGTCAAGCCCACTGGGCGCCAAATTTGGATTTGTCTATTGGACCAAAAGTGGTGCTTAGTGTACACCATTGCTTCCGTGCAAGCAAGATCTAAAGGATTTGGCAGAACAACTTGCTCCTTGCAGCAGTACGGCTCAAAAACCACCCTAGTAATTCTTTCGCTGCGATGCCCGATGGCCGTTAATGCTGGTAAAAAATGTTGTTATTTGTTATTTGTTCCCTGAGTGCATCACACCGCAGAACAGTATGCTCCACGGTGTCCGCCTCTACAGAGTGACATAGTACGCAGGTATCGCTGATGGCTTCTTAATCTTTGACATGTAACTCTGGAACTGGCGGTGTCCGGTAAGTACCTAAGTCGTCCAGTAGGAAAGTTCCCCGTGTCGGCGGTCGTGCCACACCCTGAGGTCCGGTATCACTTTCTTAGTCCAGCTCCCTGTGGTCACACCGGGTTTCACCTGCGCCCATTCCTCATTCTAGGCCGATAATGTGGCACTCCTGGCCCCTAGGGAGATTCAGATCTTCATCTACATACATTTTACTTCTTTCAGCCGCTAGGAGGTCCCATGGCAGCATCTTGGCTAGGACCAGGAGAGCTTCAGTCGAGATCGTCCGATACGCCCGGCTTACCCTGATTGCTAGCGTTCGTTGAGTTGACCGCAGTGCACCCCTGTTTTTCGCCGTCCGCAGTGTCATGTCCCCCCAGACCGAAGGCAATAGCTTTGCTACTAAGCCACATTGCTCGACTTATCTATATAGGCGTCAATTAGTCAAGGGTGCAAGATAGGGTATTTAGTTAATCAAGCCTCATTTGAGGCTAAATGCCCTACCTCTGAATCAAACACGGATAAACAGATCACCTTTCACGTGTTTTTCCCACTCACATAAGTGTGCGGCCGAGCCGATCTAACCCGTTTATTATTAAACAATTACAATTAATGTACGTGCAATAAATTATGCGTCCTACACGAGAACGTGGGTGGAACCGGATTGCTGTCCAAAGGTGCGTTCAGTTCCTACGGCGAGAACTGAATGCGCCTTTGGACTTCGCGAGGCGTGCTTCTGAAAAAGCGTATACGGTGTTGTTGTTCATGGAGTCTCGTATCGTTCACATCCGAAATATGAAAAAAAAGCAAACGATCATTATAATCGCGTATTGACAACGATTCGAACAAGTTTAACGAACATTTTACCAAGGCTCGTCCGAATCTCACTTTTTGGAGAAAGAAGTTGTTTAACATCGGGGCAATTAAGTGTGTGGGCAATCCTAGCCCAGAAAGATTACTGACCTGAGCCTCATTAAGAGTCCACAGTCCAGCGACTAGCACATATTCCGAAAGCGTAGATATGTTTATTATTTTTTTAAACTATTGCGCTCTGGAATGTGGGATCATTCCGATTATAGAATGTAGGATTTCTAAAAGAGGGGGTGTATATATAAAATGGGTATATATATATATATATATATATATATATATAATTTGCATGAATGCATACGTGCATCCGAGCAGCCGTCTCCTCCCAGCGTTTCTCCTTTCCCCATAGGGCACTGTTGAAAGGGTGGTGTTGCTGCTGCTGCAAGCATATTTGATTACGGACGCATCGCCTGCGTGCCTGTACGCCTATGTATTACATAGTACTGCAGCTGTTGTTATTGTTGTTGTTGTTGTTGCTGGCAGTGTTGCGGCGACGGCAGCGGCCGCGGCGGCGGCTTGACCATTATGCGTGGCTGGTGGTCTGTCTAGCTCTGAGTGCATGACTGACCTACCTGACTGACTGTGTCTCGTTGTGTCGACTGTAGCCACCGTCAGTTCGCAGGTTGGTAAGTCACCACACGAACACACAGCAGCAGCCGCCCCAGAGAGAGAGGGCAGCGGGAGATATATATATATATAAATATAATATATATAGAGGGAGAGAGTGAGAGAGCAAAGGAAAAGCATAGAAGCATACTTCTGTATTCTTCTATGCTCAAAGGTAAAGAAGGGGAAGAAAGAGAGAAGAAGAAACCGAGAGAGAGAGAGAGAGGAAGAAGCAACAGAGGAGGCGGGGGGGGGGGGGGGAGGGGGAGAGAAAGTCAGCAACATAAAGAGAACGTACAGCGGTGTATGAAGAATGCTCGTACTTGTTGTATTCGTAGCTGATACGTCGAAGGCCGGTGGGGGGGCGGGCGGGGGGTTGGGCTTGACGGTAGGTTAGGTGATGAGCGTAGGGGTAAGGGCTGCTAGGTAGGGAGAGAGGGGGGGGGGCTGGCTGAGGGGTACATAGGTGAATGGAGGTGTGCTGCGTGGCAGCTGGTCGGCCTTTTCGAGTCGGGCTTTCTCTTCGACATTCAGCGCCTGTCCATTCTGTCGGCCCACACGTCGGGCGTGGCGAACAGCAAAGCCTTCGAGAAATCCAATTACGGCGAAGACCACACCGGCGCGGCGGCGGCTGCAGCGGGGGTGCTGTGCTGCGTGCGACGAGGGTGTGCTGCACGCCGTCGTAGCCACGATGCCGCCGCTACTCCAATGGCTACTGCATCTAGCCTAACATTACTACTACTACTACTACTACTACTACCACTACGACCACAGCTTCTTTTGCTTTGCCATTCTATCTACTGCAAGTACCGCGCCAGTAGCAGGAGCTCCTTTACTATTACTTTTACGTATATGTTAGCAACGCTTCCATCTGATCGACTTTCGCGTTTGCTTTATAATGGATGGTAATGCACCATCTCCTTTTTTGGTTTGTTGAGACATCTGTGCTCCTTGTTGCCTGTTTTGTCCGACTATGGCCGATTAGAGTCTACTCCGGCATTCCGGCATCCGTGTTAGATTCATCTAAACTGAAAACCATAAAAACCTCAATCTAAGAGTGGCTGGATTAAGTCTTGAACCCACGACCTCCCGTCTGCAAGGCAATGGAATTGCCACTGAGATACCTTGCTTAGCTTTAGTGAACCTTTACTAATACTACTACTACTACTAATAACACAATCGTTTTTTCCTAATTTTGAGGTAAGAGGGGAAAGTGCTTTTATGCACACCTGGTAGTGATAGGGAACTCGATCCCGATGTTGTCGGCATAGACTCCACTTAAAAGACTTTCACCTGAAGGCCTTTCGACGAGGCGAGGAACACGCGCCGTTTCTCGACAATACTTAAACACCTACTTTCTCTGAGAAATTGGGTCAGTGGGTTAGACAGTGATCTCTCCCGCATTTCGAACTATCCCTTCACTTCTGCGATAATGTAGTGGAACCAGAAACCCAGCCTGGGTCTCCGCCCATCTTTTGTTCCATGTGTCGATTATTACCCTGAGAAAATGAGAAGCCAGCTCGACGGATCGCAGTCTCCAGAACCCATACTTCCATGGGATCTGCCCGGATAATACTTGGACTGCAGCGATGGCCGGAGGTGTGTTGCCTCTTGCCATCTTGAGGGACAACGGCCTCTGCGTTTTATCCAGTAGTTGCTGGCATCCAGCCCGTGTAGGGCTACGCTGCCACAGCGGGGCTGCATTTAGCATGATAATATCTACTACTGCCATCAGAGGCGTTTTCGGTCGCCAAAAGCGCCTAATGTGAGCGGGAACAATTTATAGATCTGTTATAGCTTTGGTGGCCTTAACAGTCGCGTAGTGCACATTTGGGGTACATTCAGTTAAATTGCGGCCGTTTCTGCCCGTACACAATTTTTTTTTGTGTGGGACGGGCGGGTCAGGTGGCAATGTATTGCAGGATGCAATTTGCTGTCCTCGCCGGCTTCCCGGCATAATGCAACGTAATTACGATAGCTACATAGATACATTTTTGGTGTGCTGCTTTCCAGCTCGTGTCTTCTTTTCATTATGCCACCAGCCTGATAGCTTGCTCCTGATTACGCTCATCTTTGAACATGGCGGCAACTATGTTCGTCACCGTTATGTCCGGAGCAGCTATTGTTGCTGAATCCTGGCGTACATGTTTAAGTGCTGGGCCTAGCAAAATTGTGTGGGCCAAGTCACCCTTCTTGCCTGTCTCGCACGTAAGACACTTGGCGTCCGAAGCCTTGCCTATCCTATTGACGTGTTTTAAGAAGCATCCGTGCCCCATCAACACTTACGTTTCGATGGGGTTTAGGCTCCTGGTTCATCCTCTGCTGGTTTGGTCCATTCCTTGTGCCACTCTCTAAGCGATCTCATCTCTAGACCTTGGTTCTAAATGACGACCGGTTCTACTTCACAGAGGTCCTAATACAGAACCTCTCCAGAGGTCCTAGTATAGACCCGTGTGGGGCGCCGGTAGTCAGGGGGAACTTTGTGTCCCCGTGAGTGATTGATCGGCAGCCTCTTGCGGAAGCCGAGCGTGCTTATTGTGTTCGTTCCTTGCTCACCCTGGGCCACGGTATCAGCCTGATTATCGCGATATAATGGCCTCTGTCTCAACTTCTCTCATTGCAAATGTCTCAACTGTTAGGTATGTATGTATGTGGATTCATATTGCTAGTATTATTTGCGCCCGCTCAGGAGTTTTCTCTTGTTTCTCTTCACCTTGACGGCATTTGGTCCCTACGTAGGAGCGGCGCACAGGACGATGGACTACGCTACCAAAGCGAGAAGTCTTCTATTGCTTTTCGTTGCTCCGCGTGTCCTCGGCAGGATCTTGACCAGACTATATGCCAGCTTTTCTGCTTTTGCGGTTACCTTATGCCACCGGTGCACGTTACTCAAGAGGGCCGCATCTAGTGTTACACCCAGATATCGGGCGGAGTCGCTGGTTTTTATGGTCAGCTGTTTAGTGCTAGGCGGATGTCTCCGTGCCTTATTCGGCCCGTAAGGAGTACAGCTTCGCTTTTTCCGGGTACGCTAGCGCGAGGCCGTGCCCTACTATCATGTCGTTTAGCATATCGATGACTGTCTGTGCTGTGAGTTTAAGATGACTTCTTCTGATTGACTCCTTGTAGCATGTCCCTCATGGGCTGTGGCCGGGGTGACTAGGTCGTCCGCGTAGGCGACTGCCTGCTTCAGTCTGCAGAGTCTCAGTACGTTGTCGTACACTAAGCTTCAGAGCAAAAGTCCTAGTATAGACCCCGTGTGGGACGCTGGCAGTCATGGTAAACTCTGTGTTCCCGTGGATGATTGATCGGCAGGCTCTTGCGAAAGCCGACTTACATTTATAGTGTTATTGAATTACATATTTTTTTTTTCGGGCTGATTTCAAGCTAAGATTTACCGTCTACGGGACTGCTTTCGCGTTGCTTCGTAAGACGGACCCCATCAATACAAATGTGCAACGGTGGGGCTCGAACTCGTGCAGCTATGTGTCTCCTCCGGGCGTGAGACACAAGCGAATGCACTAGGCCACCGAGTCGAATTACTTGTCAGAGACCGCCTGTACTTCTTGCAGTTCCGCCGTTAGCCTTATTTTTCGTTAGACCGTTTCAAATGCTTTTCCCAAGGTATCCGGAAAACATACGTATGCGCTGAAGTCAGTGGGCGGGTTTCCTGGTTTTCTCATAAGAGCCGCCGGGGTAGCCTGCTTCCACGCAAATCCTTTCTCTCCAGAGTTGGTCCGCCATTTATTTAGAGATTTCCGTTTAATCATGAAGACGAATCTTCATAGCTTCCGCCGTCTTCTAATACAACTGCTGGTACTGGTCTTACTATTACTACTACGACGAGACCATTTCTACAATTTTCGCGCCCACTAGGCGAACTTCCATTCGCTATACAGCATCCTATGACAACAATACGGAATGAGACAAGACGACTTAGTACTAATGGAGGAAGCAACGCGTCGTTGGCGACGTTCGACGATGACGAGGTGGTTTACGGACGGTTCTCGGGGCTCTGGCGTTTCTCGAAGTACTCCTCGCGGGGGTGCCGCCGTTGTTTTGGCCAAAGGCGTATCGACGCTGGTCATCAATACACGTCCCGTACGGCGGTGTACGATGCGAAAGCCGTGTCAGATTAATAATCGCAGCACTATTAAGTATAACAATATATATATATATATATATATATATATATATATATATATATATATATATATATTGTTAGTACTACTATCATTCTAGTTGAAAAAAAAATATTTTGGGGCTGACTCTCAGCAGAGATTTAACTTCCATGGGACTGCTTTTCGCATTTTTCATAGACGCACCCCCATAAATACAAATGTGCAACGGTGGGGCTCGAACCCGCGCACCTATGTGTCTCCTCAGGTCGCGAGGCGCAGACGCATGCCACCACGCCACTGGGCTCGACACTATAATTCTAGTTAGCACAAAGGAACGAATGAGTACTATAGAACTCGTGGGGCTATTGTGCACGCAAACCGAATTACCTATAGTTGGTTTGTAATAATCAGTGATATTGTTCGAGCTTTTGATGCTGTTATTGTCGTTATTATTGTCATCGTCTTTGTTGTTGTTGGTGTCATCGTAGTCATTTTTGTCTTCTTAGATTTGCTACGCAACCACTACATATTATTAGAAGCAAGTCGGTCCCAATGCGTGTATCCTATATATATATATATATATATATAGTGGCTCAAACCCCATTTGGCCCGACTTGAGAAGATCGTTGAACTTTTTTAAATATTTTTTTTCTAATCGAAGTGTTGTTACACCATATATGACTGGCCGGGTATTAAATACTTCGCAAAATGTACGCTTGTAAGAGAACCAGTCTTTCGCTGAAGGTGTTTGGAAGACAAGTCTGCGTCCTTTGAAGATCAATGTTCTAGCGAAAAAAGGAAAACGTGATGCCGCGTTTTTGTTATATTTTACGTTCGGCACAATAAATGTTTGTTATTACGCTCGTAAAACACAACCAAATTCAGGACAATGCGAGAAATTATTTTGTCATCAAATTGATGGTGATTCGACACATGGTATGCTTACCGGAAACGGTTTTCCCCGTCTCCGATGTAGGATTTCCACAGAGTCCCATGTTAACAAAGGCAGGGACACATTAGCGGCTGTCGTACGGTCTGTATCTGACTCCTTCTCTTTATAAATCGATCTCAGCCTCCAGATGTAGTGCGCCTCAATTGCGACCACTGGCCCTATCCCGAAGGAGAACCCTGACGGAACTTCAAAGACTCGCTAAAAAAGGAACTAGGTCTTGACTCCTAAACTTAGAAGTTTCTTCGTTCTTCCGAGGGGTTCCGTTGGTTGGCGGTATGCGACATGTTAAATCTGATGTAAAAAAGCATTGGCTAAGACTGACGTGTTTCTGTTAGCTGTAGACAGAACACGCACAGAGTGACGTCGTCTGTGGGTACTCAGAATCCTTGTCTTACATTCTCCACCACGCATACAACATGAGTGGACAAGAAAAAGAGGAAGCAGAAATAGCGTGGCAGACTTTGAGAAATTCATGATTATCTAGGATTAGTTGAAAATATTCAGAATGAATATTTGGTTGCTTTTAAAGGCCGCGTCATTACGTATATCCCTAATATTATTCATATGTTAACACATTTAATTTGATGTTGACTCACTAAAATCACCATTCACGCATATATATATATATATATATATATATATATATATATATATATATATATGCACACATATATTTAGCCTGGAGTACCTATTACCCGCTAGCTCAACCATGATTCTCCATTGTATTGGTTTTTCGCTTGCTGGCGCTATTTGAGTGCAATCATTCGATAACAGCGTGATGTTTCCGCACCGCCGAACTGGCAGAGTAAATTTAGACTTGTTTCATGATTTGTTGAAACATTAAACTTAAAAAGTCAAAAAGGCATTACGGCTCACTAATTTGTATATGAATAGTCTGCATTATGGTGGTCCATTATGAATATATATATATATATATATATATATATAGGTTGTCCTTTAGATTGGTAACACGCATCTCTTTACTACTACCGCTGCTTCAGCATATGTTGTGTGAAACGGGGGGTTGGCTTTTGGATCGACTCTCCTGCATTCGGTTATCTCTGTTCGTCTCTCAGTTGACCGCATAGAGGTACCGCTCAGCATTCTCGCTATGTGGACTACTTAGGTTCACTGCACCTCGGCGTTCCGCAGCGCGTGTCCCGATGGGGACAAATCCACAGCATCCACGAGGTATTAGTGTTGCTTCTGCCGCTATTCAAGCCATTGAACGGTCTCTGCCAATTGATTGCAGGCAATTTACCAGACTTTCTGTTGGGCTACCTCACGTTCCATAACAAAGTTGAGCTGAGCAGACAACACTGATGCTACTAAATTTCATGTCGTTGTTGTTGTTGTTGTTGCTGCTGGTAATATTGTTGCTTTTGTTGCTGTTGTGTTTCTTTTATTGCTGTTATTGCTGTGGCTGTTGTAGCCGTTCTCGTCGGCGACATCATCACTGGCGCTGTCGTGTGGTATGTGTTCTTATAAAATGACAGCCGCCTTCCCTTCACCTAACGAGAGTAAACGCGCGCCGAAGCCTCGTCCATGCATGCCAGCGCTTTCAAAAGAGCCATTGAGGTACAGCGGGTCACGCAAACATATTTACGGATTTAAAAGGGCTGAGTCTGAGAGGCCTTATTTCCCAGAACAGGGGCCCTTTCCTCTGTACAACCGCGGAGCGGTGGCGAGGTATACTATTCATGGGTCGGGTTACTTTACATTGTTGAATTCGTGTTGTTTGTGCATGTTGGCCGTTGAACTGTTTCTCTCTCTCTATCTCTCTGAATACCTCGCTAGATGATGGTTCCGCCCTCATACATCGTGCCTCTCCCCCTCCTCCCGCCATTTGCTCTCTCGTCCTCACGAAGGTAGGCAAGGAGGCATCAACAGGTCCCTGGATTACGCCGCAACAACTACGTATACCTTCATTGAACAGGGTTCAGTCGATAGTAAAGGTTACACCAAGGTCACGCGCTTGCAAGGTTGCTATTCCGCCTCCACACACACCTCTCGACTGGCACCCACCGCGAGCAACGCCCCTCAGCCTGTATGGTGGCCGTTGCAAAATTATGCGGTGCCGAACTACAACGACAATTACAGCGAAAACAACGACAACAACAACGGTCACAACAATAACAACATTGACAACAACATTAACAGCAGCAACAGCAGCAACAACAACATTAGCAGCAACAGCAGCAGCAACAACAACAACAACAACAGCGGCGTTGAATCTGGACAAAAAGTAAGCCATCGTTAGTAAGGGTCAATACAGTTGAGGTTGTTGTCGAGGCTGATCGAAGGAGGGCTGCGTGTTTCGACAGTTCGGTGCCATTCCTGTCGCCGTAATCCGTCCACGTAGGAACAGAGACGCAAAGGGGTACAGAGGGAGAGAGCGCGCGGAAGAGAGACTGCTTAAGTCTCCCACCGCGGTCGCTGTGCTGGCGGTGGAAGGGGTTGTGATTTTGCGCTCCGCTCGGCTCGCTATGCGTCGGCCTTCACGAAGGCTTATCCCGGCCACATTCACCATATGCACACGCAAAGTTTATATATATATATATATATATACACACACCATACTTGGCTATTTAGACGTAGAGCGCCATCTTCTTCATTAGGCTCGTCAATATGAGCCGGCGTCGGCCTAATACAACGCCTACCTGGTCTTTCGTGTCTCTGCGCGTTGTCGTCCGCCCTCAATCACCGGTATCTTATCACCAGGATGGAGTACGAAGAGTTTTCATCATTGTTCTGCCTGTAATTAGCTGATTCATCGTTCACCCGCCCTGTAATTAGCTACATCGGGTGCCACGCATACATAGTGTACAGGCCCGTGTAGTCTTAATTACTACTACTACTATAAATCCTTTCGGGGCTGACTCTCAGCCAAGATTTAACGTCCATGGGACTCCTTTTCGCATTGCTTCATAGCCGGACCCCCATACATACAAATGTGCAACGGTGGGGCTCGAACCCGCGCACCTATGTGTCTCCTCCGGTTGCGAGGCGCAGACGCATGCCACCACGCCATCGGGCTCGACACTAATACTACTACTACTACCACTACTATTACTACTACAAACTTGTTTACATGCTACACGCACTTATGTTTAGACAGAATGTGTACTCCAGTACAATCCAGTGTTTCATATGTCACTCACAAACCAATATGATCATTAAATGAGGCATGAGGCACGAGTCGACATGAGGCGTTGAACATGACATGCACAATGACCGTAGGCTGCGGAAACGATTGTGCGTACTCGCCACACAGTTTCAGACAAACAAGTAATGGGCTAGATGTTTCAACACAGGTTGAAACCGCTGTGATGAATGAGCCTGCGTTTGTGAAGTCAACATATGATGAGGTGATTATATTAGCCTGGAATTAAAAACATTTTTTAAGAAGGTTGTTTTTAATTCTAGACTAGCCTCCGTCCCCTACGGGCTTGGAACTTAACCTAAGGTATATCTTCAAAGCACCGATAGCCGGACATGTTAAGATATCTAGGGTTTCCCTAACAGTCCTTGTGGCAGCATGGCCGCTGACCCTCAGCGGTATGGTTATTCATCTAATCTCAATGAGGATTGCTCAAAGAAAATTCGATCAACAACAGGGATCGAACCGGGGACCGGTAGATGACAATCCCCTAGACCACGCCGCCACTAATTATATTAGCCTGGTCTTCAATAGCTTCTGTGTGGCAATAGTGCGGCGACAGAAGTCTCGTTTCGCGCGACTATTACGTGCGTAGTGTTACTGGGCGCTAGTGGCTGTTCAGAAGGAATCTAAGTGTTCCTGTTATCTGGCAAGCGCATGTTACACTGATCTTCGTTCAATGTTAGGAACTCGAAAATAGACACTCCAGTAGTAAGGCTGATCACCTACAAAAATATGGTCATTCAGCTAATATCGTCTCAGTATGCAACAGCAGCAGGACCTTGCAACCTAACAAGGCGAGGGGGGGGGAAGCTGCCCTGCGCAACGCGGGACATGTGATACCCTTCCAGACCTCAGAACTTTAGGTGTGGCGTCTTAACATGTCTGAGCAATTTTAGGGGAATTTTTATTGATTTGCTCCGCGGTTTAGCGTCTTGTAAGCAGTGGACGATCTCGCTGACCAATCAATAACCAACAATTCCTAAAAACATCCTCTATGGCGCCGTAAGACCGCTACGCTGCTTACATCCAACACTATGCTATAGAATGATTAAGACAATTATTACTTTGAACTCATATGCGTGTTACCCTAGCGCGCGGTGGTACGACCAATAAAAATTGGTATATGTACTTCGGGCTAGTCCTTTAAGAAAGGGATACCATTGTATTATTTAACTTATTTTCACTAGTAGTGTGTTCCGTTAAACAGATAAGCTCGTTGTCCCTTGGTGTGCACGGTAGATATTAGGTAGAAATCAACCCATCGACTTGGCATGTAGACAGTATCGTATAATAGAACGAAGGTGTTTCGGCTAAGACTGCAGCTTGAGTAATGACAACTAGACACCGCATACCTAGACTATCAAGTCTAAGATGGCCTAGATAACTTCCGCACTAAGTATTAATTATCTGGTTTCGACGGGCATAAAGAGATGCGGTTGTTTTCCACGTCTGGGTATGTTTTTGTTATAAATGTGTATATGTATATATATATATATATATATATAGCTCAGCTTCTTTTGAACCCACTGCGCACACACCTTCCGGTCCACCCAACCTGTTGTGCACAATTGTCCACACTATTGCAACGCTGATCCCGGCCATTACTGCCAACACTCGCATTGTGGCACGCCGATTACTTCCTACTGGAACGCCGTGATGTCCTCACACGAACACTGCCGCGTCAACTGGACAGGACACACAAGGCCCCCGTGCGTGGGCATAGGACACTCAACTTGCGTTCCTCGCTGGTCTCTCGCTATGTTATTCCAAAGCGGCATATTCAAATGCCAACCAGTTTGGTTGTTACGACGATTCGTACCTTTTCATTCGAACACACAACCTATAGTGATGGCCAATAGCAGCAGCGACCAAAAGCAAATTTTATAGGAGGTCGTTTAGGTATATATATATATATATAACTGTACTGACACAAGGAAGTCAACGAGCACGACGAGCCGCTGCTGTTAGCTAGCACTAACGTTGTCGTGTTCGCTGTTATGTTTGGCTCTCGTTGTGGATTCCCGGGTTCCAGGTTCGGAGAGGGACATGTGCAGGATCTGCCACTGCGAAGGAGATCCCCAGCTACCGCTGATCTCACCCTGCTTCTGCTCGGGATCGCTCAAGTTCGTCCACCAGGCGTGTCTCCAACAGTGGATCAAGTCGTCCGACACCAAATGCTGTGAACTCTGCAAGTTTGAGTTCATCATGAACACCAAACTCAAACCCTTCACTAAGGTGTGCTTTTACTTCAACTGTCTGCCTGAGATGTATATATATATATATATAGATATATACATTTTTTTTACATCGTTTACCCCCTGCTATCCTGATGGTGTTACACACGCTAGAATTCATCTGCGCAGTTTAGTGCCTCAAGTCTAGCAAGTTGAGCAAAATCACGAAGCACAGTTACGAACGCTAACAGTGACGTGTTGTTGTTGTTGTAAGTACTATTGCTGTTGATGATGCTTATTGATGAATTGCGAAACATCTGGCAACCTGCTCATTTGTAAAAAGTAGAACAACAACAAGCGTGATGACTGGCGGATACTCCCAATTAAAAGTCGAAATACTCTTGGGAATAGACAACAGCTAATACAGATACTCTATACATGAATAAATGCCGAACCTAAGCTAATATATATATATATATATATATATATATATAATAACTTAGCCACAATTACGCAGGTCTCTCCCTATTGTTAAGAACATTGTTAAATCAACAGAGGACTAGCGAGACGATGTTTGACGCCCCTTATCGCTAACTATCGTTAATTATCGCCACCCTAATGTATCCTGGCGTTGAGATTTGCAGTTTGGGGTGTTAAGTGTGATGCGAGCCTGGTAGAGCCAGACTCTGAGCAGAGGTTCTGGGCCGGCTGGTGCCCGGACTGAAGTTCTACAACTATATTGGTCTTGACAAAGGATCTTATCATCTCCTGCCGCAGCCTTAACGTACGTTAATGCGTACATACCTGTGCACAAAGCGGGTGAGCGGCAGATGATATGTGGGAGATACAGAGGCCAGGGCAGCAAATCGCTTCAACAGTTGTAGTACCATACATTGGTATCGATTCCCTACTCTTGAAATAGATTCCTCCGCTCGCGTTGGGCGAATGGCACAAATATACGTAATGAATAATCCGCTTTCTTAACATGCCGCTTAATCGGGATATATTCTACTAAGTCACGCGATATTGAATCGAATTAAAATTCATTAGAATATTATTACATATATCCTAGCAGCAACGAGCGGAGCGTAGCTTTCTGGCTTTGTTTTGCTTAGAAGCGCCATGCATCAGCTACACAGGCCAACGGTGGCGGCGTTTACAATTAAAGACCTAATTATATGGTTTAAAGTGGTGAACATATTACGAACTGCTTATAGTGATGACGCAGTGGCCCGATGTACGCGTGGTATCGTTGATTTTGCGACGGACGTCAAGAGACCGAAGTCGACCCCCGTGGGAAAGGGCCTTCGACGTCAATAACAGAAGAAACTATAGAAAAAGTTCGTGATATCGTACTCAACAATCGCCGAATTTCAGGGTGATTGCTGAGGAACTGGAAATATCTTGTAGATGAGTCGTAACATTCTTGAACGCTATTCGTTGCGCCAGAAGGCTGACGGCAAAGTTCTCTCCAAAAATATTAAATTTGCTGCAAATTAACGCCCGTTGGGAAATGTCTGGATTGAACCGTCAAAGCATAGCAGAAGACCCTGGATTGCTTCATAGAGTGATTGCAGGAGATAAGTCATGATTATATATATATATATATATATATATATATATTTAGTCGTTTTGTAAGGTTAATGTCTATGTACGGTTATTCATGTCATGGCCGATTTTCAGTCCACTCTGGCATTCACCATGTCTAAATTGGAAACCATGAAAACTAATTTAGGTGTGAAGTGGCCGGTTCGGGTCTTGAACCCAGACGTTCCGAATGCAAGGCAAAGGCTTTGCCACTAAGCCATCTTATGGTTGCGACATTGAGTCCAAAGCCTAATCTTCCCAGTGGTGCTTCTAAGTAGGGAGTCGGTTGAATAAATTTAGACAGAACGGATCCACTATCAAAGTGATTTTGACATTTTTATTAGACTACAAGGCAATCACCTTTTGCCACCTGGTTCTAATACCTCGAAATGTTAAGAAGATTACGGTGGAATGTCCGACGCAAGAGGCCTGAGGTCTGGGCCAATAACTCTTGGATCCTCTATCGCGACAACGCACGGGTGCACACCGTTTTTGATTTCGGATTATTTGATGAAAAATTCGATCTATATATTTCCGCAACCTGCCTATTTGCCGGAACTGGTTCAAGTACTGAGTTTTCCAGTTTCCACGTATTTAAAAAAAATTAAAGAGACAACGTTTCGAGGCTATAGAGGAGATTAAGAAAATCCGCAGGAGCAACTCAACTCGATTTCGAATGACGCGTTTAAAATCTTTGTTTATGTAAAAAAGGTAAACATTTTTGAAGAGTGGGAAAATGTGACGCAGGTGTATTGCAAAGGGCAGGAGCTACTTTGAAGCGAACAAAAACACTTTGGAAGGTGAAATAAATATTATTTTCGATCCACCCTCGTACGCAGGCATCTCGGACTTTTTGTTGGTTTCATTTCATTGAGAAAAACATCCTCGGCGAATGGCCGAGGACTAACAAGCGAGAGTTGCGCCTTCTGAATAGCCGCCTCCTGGTTTGAGCTGAGTGGAACGTCGTTAAGCCTTCGAAGTGGCTATGTGCTGTGAGTACCTGAGTCATATAGGATGTCTGGAATCAGAACCTTTACTTGGGCCCCAGGTATCCCGTCCGGTATGGCGTACAATAAGCCAACAGACCAGAGTTTTACCCCTTTCCGCTTCCTTCCTCCCTGACGCTTGTGACGTCCCGCAAGCGACGACATTAGTTGTCCTTCAGGTCACAAGGAATCGTGCCAGCCAGTGCAACAAAGTGCTTTGTAGGCCATTGTAATCCGCAAAGCATGCTATGGACCGGCGTCAGTGCGGTTATTGGCCATACCGGGGCCTCGAATAACATAATCGACTTGGTGTACCGACATAGCAAGGCGCTGCCTCGATTCTTGCGGCCTGAGTGTATTCGGCATTAATCGGGCAATATCGTATGAAACTTTGGTGGGTGTCTCTGCAGCCAAGTAGGGTGAGGTGTACCCCACAAGCTTTTGTCAAGCACGCTATTAAATGCATAATTTTTAACGGTTACAATAGGGCGATCTCAGGGAATTGGTCTAGCGTTTTTATCTTAGCAATGACTTATTGTTGTATATTACTTGGTGTCCATCGGAGACATGTAAGCGCTCTTATAGTCCCCGCGACTCATATTACAGTTTAGTTAAATAACCTCACATCGTGTCAGTCGAGCTCTGAAACTTGGCTGACCGCTGATCAGCAAGCGGAGATCGCTGTCCTCTCTTTTGCGGGTTCTTTCGTCAGAGGACGGAGCTGTAGCTATGTGCATCTACAGCAGGCATGGTTTGCCCGTCCGAGACCTCGTCTTCCGTGGGCTCAGCGATGGGCGGTGGTATTCTGGGCAGGCCGCAGACTTGGCTGGCCTATTCAAGAAGCTTTCTAAAGCCCCTTGCCTTACCTTGACTAGTCATGTAACACGGGGTTGCCCCTGCAGCTATTCTGTATTCTCTGAGAGTTCATTGGTTTAATTAATACTTTGGCAAGCGTAGCGCCACGTGGACGCCAACTTTCTTTCCGACTTCCCCTGTTACTCCTGGTAAATGTGAAACCACATTTTTCCAGACCTTTTAAGGTTATATTTAAGGTTAGTCGAGTCTTTATTCCGGCTATGGGGAGCTGAAAAGGACTATCTTTCAGTATGCTTGTGCACTCACAGCCGAAATATCTCGATTCGTCAGGGAGCGAGTCGCTGTGTTGCCGTCCAACGGCATCCTTCGTCTTATCGGCCGCAACTATATCTCTGAAAACAAATCTCAATTTCTCCGTCGAGCTCCTGACAGCGGTAGCATATTCATCAAACTAGCAGTAATCTTATATATGTCTTGTATTAAGTGCAGTGTTTAAGCTAGTCACGGCCACTTCGATTTATCCACTTCGTCCGAGTCTCTTTCCGGTGCGCGGTGATTGCCACCGGTTTGAATTGCTTGTTGCGATGCCTGGCCATCTTGGCCGGGCTCATAAGTCGACGCCTTGTCCGGCCCCTTGCATATAGGCAACATAAGCAATTCTATCCCAGAAGGGTAGCTGTGCTCATCTCGGTAATACTATGCTCCCGCGGCAAAAAGATTACAGACCTCGGACCTCAATTCCGGGCTAAAGTTACTACTCGTTTGTTAGCAGATACATGAAAAAATACGCAAAAAACAGGTGCCCGGGTCTGGCCTTGAACTAGTAGCGTTGAGCTCCTAGTAAAAGTATAACTATCTCAAGTGCATTCACTACAGCGATGGACTGGGGGACATCCCTGAGCACATTGTTCTGAGGTGCCCAGTATCGGCGGGCCGGGCGCACCATCACTACTTTAGTGATGACACCAGCTTAACTTATATGACATCTGCAAGAAAATGACGCAAATGCTCTTCTATTGGACGGCAACATATTAAGTCGTCAAAGCTATCCTACAAAAGAAAATCCAAGGGCCATCTCCTATGGCGCCCGTGTCTCCCCAAGGGGCTCCCGGGGGAACCCGACGTAAGGAATCCGCCAGACCTAGTTGGCGCGCCCCGATTGAGTAGATTGATGTGATACGCAAGCAGTCAGGTCGGGGGACGAAAACACGAATGGTTCTTGCTGGTTCGACGCCCCACACTACCGACCCACGTTTACAGTGGCCCTCCCTGCCCCGGCGACCGTGCAAGCAACCACATTTTCCAGTTAGTCCTCCAAAAAACTGTCTCAATTCGGTATACTGCCTTGACATTGACGTCTTGAATGCATCCTAGTTTTCATGATTGTAGTAGTAAATAGGATCCCCGCCAAGCGATTAAGTGCGAGTCTTGGCGACTAAAACTGAGCCTTATAACAGCCTCATCGCATTCTTGGTAATAATGGGTAACAAATATGACTGTTTCTTGAATCCCTCTCTCTCTCTATATATATATATATTTTTTTTTGGTATGATTGTTTTTCTTTCATTCCACATGCGTGGCGGTTGTTTGATGTCATGTGTCTTGTTTGTTGTGCTGTGCAATTGTATTTGTATCTGTGTGCAGTGGGAACGCTTGGAGATGAGTGCTCTCGAGCAGCGTAAGGTGCTATGCTCGGTGACCTTCCACCTGGTGGCGATTACCTGCGTTCTGTGGTCGTTGTACGTGCTTATCGAGCGGACGTCGGAGGAGATGCGCGAGGGACAGCTCGATTGGCCCTTCTGGACAAAACTCATCGTTGTCGCCGTTGGATTTACCGGTCAGCTGTTGTCGCTGGTGCTCGTGTTGCTAGCGCTGCTCTTCTTCACCAGCTGAACCACTCTCTATCCTTCCTCTATTGCTATGTATCTTTTTTTCTGTGTACTGATCATGCCTAGCGACGTCTTGCTTGTTTTCTTTTCCTTTGTCTTTTTCCCATCTCTCACCCCCTGTGTGACCCACAATAGACTTTTCTTTCACCCTAGCCCTTCCGTTCACAACAAACTCATTCAGTTTCGCCTGTTGTCGTGTTTGTTTGGCCGCCTGTGAAGTTGCTAAAATAGTCTTATTGTTTGTGATATCAAGCTTACGAGCGAGTGCTTATATAAATAAATAAATATATATATATATATATATATATATATATATATATATATATATATATATTATTTTTTTTTTTGATTTATTATTCGCGCGCACATACGTATATAACATATACAAAGTATCGTTTTAGAAATGACAAATGACATCTCTAAGACCTTCATGCAAGATGCTAGGACAGGCAGATAAAGAATAATCAAGACGGCTGCCAGTATTACCGATCATACTTATGATAGGGTATAGGCATTGCTTTCGTGTCCAGCACTGCTCAAAATGAGCCTACATAATACAATTCTGCTTCATAAGCCTATGAACAATGTTACCTTACATAGAAGATACCGTACACACGTAACACTACAGCAATCAGTTTCATTGACACGTATGCACCCAGTGTGTGTGTGGTGTCCTACGTTCTGGTGAGTTAAATGTATTAACTTAACAAATTATTTGCACCGATTGGACGTAATTATGCATAATAAATTTGTGTGTGACGAACATCACGTTGAGACCTTATCCAGGTTTCTTAAATGTTGCCAGGTAACAGCGGTTGTTGCTGTTGGCATGATGTATCGCTTTTTTCCTATTTGCTGAGCTATTGATGCCCACATGAAGATCGACCAATGGTTGTTGGTGAGATCTTCGGTCACGTTCGAGAACGAGTGTCCATTATTGGCGTACTTGCCATAAAATCTCGCCAGCCAAACCGTCACGATACGATCAAATGTGTAAATAGTCAACCTCCCCCCATCGACGGACAAAACAGCACGAACTGAGGAAAACGATCCAATATAGTGCCACAGTGAGGCTACGCGTTACCTCGTGCTTCGACTTAGCCATATGTATTAAGTACTACGATTTGTGTTGAACAATGTGCCATTGGGGCTAAATAATGAGCAATAATGAGTGATATGCATGCAAACTGTTTTACAGTGTCAGCATGCGATGCCAATCTAATCGGTCTCGCTTTGGGATTTTCTTTCTGCAGGTGGCCTGGTATTTATGTATGTTCAGCTGCGAATGTACCTGCAGCTCTTTAAGCGTTGGAAGGCGTTCAACCGAATTATCTTTGTGCAGAATGCGCCATCTAAGGACAAGGACCTCCCCACCGCAAGGGATCTGATGCCTGTAAACATCGTTATACCTGACTCTGCTGATTCAAGACAACAACCACAGTCACAACAACAGCAGCCACAACAACAACAGCAACAACAACAACAAGAACTATTACAACAGCAGCAGCAACAACAACAACAGCAGCAACCACTTCAGCAAAGTACTTTACAGCAGCAACAGCGGCAGCAGCAGCAACAGCCGGCACAGATAGCCAAAACATCTTGCGATGACACCAGCTGCACCTCGCCCATCTCAGAGGACCTCAACACTGATCTGGGTAGCCAAGGCACGTTAGCGCCAGACGAACCGAAGTTTCCCTTCGTAAACGTGTATAGTATTGTAGCTATGCCTGGCGACAACCTAACCCTAGCGGCGGGAACGGAAGTGTTGGGGGTTATCTGGAAAACGAAGGCCCCCGTCAATTAGTGAGGCACGCTACGGGAACACTTCCAAGTCTAGTTCAAAAATTCCTATTTCCAATGCGTAAGCTAGCCGCGTTTTTACGCTTGCTTATATATCTGAAGCAGTTATCACAGCCCCAAGCTGCGTACAAGCGCGCCCACCCCATACGAACTGCTGCAGCGTCTACGCTTCATAAGGACGGACAACCTGGGCGCCTCTTTTCGATACATATATGTTTATATATGTATGTATGTATGTCTGTATGTATCTATATGTATATATGCATGGCCTTGCGACGAGTTGGGTCCCGCCAGCCTGGAAGCGTACGAGCAACAACACGCCTCTACGAATTAATGAAAGACACTTAGCTTAGCACGTGGATGGAAATTATCCGCTGTCCGATTTCAGGGCTTGTATAAGCTATGCCCTGCTAGTTGCTGGTTCGTTTATGTGCAGGCAACAACACGATACACGATTTCATTCTCGCCTCTGTTTTTCGTCCCCCCTGTTGTTGGCACCGACGTCGGCGACGCCCCCATCTGGCGACGTCACATGAACGCGCCTTAGTACTTGCTTGAAGATAGCAAGCGGCTAGTAGTGTTATGATGACTCAAAAAGGGCAGGACTCTACGCGAGCGAGCTCCTCATCCATTCATATCGGTATTGGTGGTCTTGGCGGTCACGGTGGCAGTGAACACGAAAGACATGAGCAGAGGCAGGGAAAGGGAGAGAGAGGGGGGGGAGAGAACAGTTTGGTAGCTGGTATGGCTGGGGGTTATCGTCTTCGGGGGTCTTCTAGTAGGTAAGACAATCATAGCGCAATTGCGCAGCGCAAAGCAACCGACGACTAACATCTCACAGACACTATTTTCGGAAGGTTCTCCACACATCACTAGCTTCCTGTGGGTGGTGCTAGAAGTCGGTCGACGAAGGCGCATACAGGACGGCACATGTACGTCACAGACAAGAGATTTACGGCGCTCCAACGGCTTCAACTTCAAAACAGTACAGCCTCGAACACGAAACAGCTGCAGTAAACTCGCTGAACTTGTCGAACACGAATATTGTTTCACTCAGCCAGCCCTGCCAGCACCAGCAGAAGGGCATTCCGAACACCAAGCCTATTTATTATCTGCGTGGATAACGAGTCGCCAGTACCAGCCAGCTTTAGTAGTAGTCATTAACCCGATATGCGAGTGGAAGAGTGGAGTAGTCGAAGTCGTGTAATTGCCATGTGCTAGCGGTACGACGTGTTCTCGGCATTAGATAGCATTGCCGTTGTGCTGAGTTTGTTCTTGTTTTTCCGCTGCACGAGCCGCAGCAGGGCAGAACGCAAAATGCACCCGGCGGCCTCCTTCGTTCTCACTGCAGCGTCATATCTACGAGGTGACTAGACAGCAATATGCTAGCACGCGATAACGTTCCTGCCTACGTGCCCGCCGTGATTTTTGCCCATGCGGTCACCTTTAGGAGGGATTCTATGTCCACCGTACCAAGATAGACGGGGTACAGCTTACGTGCACAGCGGATGTAGTGAATAAGAAGAGAAACATTTGGCTACTTCTGGCCTTCAGACCAAGCGCGGCGGCGCGCTGTTCGGCAATGTCAGTCACGTTAGACAAAGCGGGCGTCGTAACGGCCGTCAGTTGCGTTTTTCAATTGTCGGCCGTTTTTTGCCATACAACAAACAGACTTTAGAAGAGAAAAGGTCTATTTATTCCATCGCAACTAATTGTGACGCACGTCGCCGACATTGCGTCAGTTGCACACAAACAAACCTTTGAAAGCATAATCTAGTCGAGATCGAATAATGTACACAAGCAGGGAAAGCAGATACATGTACACATAGAGAAACACGTTCACTCATAGCAGCGAGAAGACCTTCTTCAGGCAGCAATGATCCTTGGTAGGCCAACGCATTATGACATCCAATGTTGTGTACCTTATAGTAAAAATGATGCCTATGAATTCAAGCAAAGGGAGCGAGAGAGAATAAAGATGAGAAGTCGTTCGCCCACCATTACGACAGGAATCCCTACGATACGTGATTTGTCTGTAATTCGCCTGTACAGCACACAGAATCACGGCCAAAAAAAGAACCGAAAACACGTTAAACTACCTGTAATCCAGCAACAAAATAGTAGCGTACTAGGGATAAATATGTATATGCGGGAAGTAGGTGTATGCGTAATGTTATGGCGTAGGCCACCGGAAGGTTAGTTGGCAGTCGTGCTCTATAGGCAAGAGAAAATACGCGGAAAGCTTAAGATCGCTTAGGTTTATGAGAAAAAACAACTCACTGAGGAGCCATTAGTGAGTTTAAAATTGATTGTCAATTCATAACGAAGAAGATCCGGCATTACAACGGCGTAGGTCGTGACTATAACAACGCATAAAATTAGCGATCAGGTGCAGTCCAGGAGAGCTATTTGGTCTCTCGTCGCCTCTCTCCCCCGCCTTGACTCCTGCTCAAAGCAGCTAACGACACAGTGTGGACGTCTGCATGACTGGAGGCCCGACTGTACGGACGGATGAGTTTATATCATTATCGAAAAAATGAATAAAGGAATTCGATGGGGCATGGTGGGTGGGTGGGTGGTAGTTGCGTGACTTGTGTGCGTGCTCCGGGACAAGCGGTCCCGGATCGGCTAGATGGTGATGATTTCGTGATGCCTAGGTAGTGATGATGGTGAAGAAGTCAGGGCGCAGTGCTTTGCAGGTGCTGCACGGTTAGGCTTTGATCGTACAGTGTACCCGGTGATGACGCTAATGACGACGATGATAATGATGATGATGATGATGATGAGGATGAGGAAAAAGACACGCAGACGTGATAGTAATTACAGTACAGTGTAGTCAGATATCAGGCAATGCTTGTGGTTAGCGTAGTAGCAGTCGCAGTAGTAGTAGTAGTTTTGTGGATGAGCATGTCAACAAGACTGAGATGACAATGAATGACGATTGACAACGACATGGCCTTGGTGTCGTGGTCGTGACACTGACTGAAGCAAATGTTAACGCCGGGTATCGGTGAAACTCGCGTGTCGATCCTCTGATGACGAGCGAAGGTATTGATGCTGAT
Organism: Dermanyssus gallinae; assembly: GCA_003439945.1. Lineage (NCBI taxonomy): Eukaryota > Metazoa > Arthropoda > Arachnida > Mesostigmata > Dermanyssidae > Dermanyssus > Dermanyssus gallinae. The sequence continues at coordinate 343,353 of QVRM01002672.1, forward strand.
GATAAACATGTCGGCCGCTGCTGCTGCTGCGGCTTAATAGAAGCGAGCTCGGCTTCCTGCTGATATTGAGACGGTAGTATTGATCAATACTGCTGAACAGCTGCCTATATTTGTCATGACGAAGATAGCTGTGTCGATCAATATTACTGATGATACTGATGAAACAAAGAGAGGAAAGAACAGCAGGGATAAACGCAGCAGAAAGTGGTAACATTAGTGCTTAAGGTAGTAAATCATATGATAATGATGATAGTGATGATAATGATGACGATCTTGATGATGATGATGATGATCTTGGTGTATCTTGACCGCATGATGACCGATAATTATCATCAATTGTGTATTTATCGGCAAGCAGATGACGATGCTTTGACAGCTATCTGCGTGATGTCTGTGCAGCTGATGCGTGAGTAGCTAGATCCGGGTTAACAGCGGTATCTTCTAGTTTGATTAGTTGGATGCTTGGAGGAGACTATTATGATGATTATGCGGCAGCGCCAATCACGACGACGGCGGCGACGACAACGACGACATAAATGTTGTCGATTGCAGCCGGCTAATAGTGCAACTAAAAAGGGATTACAATGCATGCAGATGTTTTGAATCCTTAGCTCTTCATTTTCTCTCTCTCTCCCTCACTTTCTGCCTGTTTGACGTCTCACCAAAAGCCTCCATTCGAACAGGCCACAGGGTCGCTATTTTCTGAGCCACGTAGTCGTAAAGAATCTATGCGGTGAAACGAACGCAAACCGAGGGCAACTGCATTGACAATAATGTAGAGGCAGAGTACGACCAAAATGATAGAAACAACAATCACAACAACAACAATAGGAGAAAGTCGAAGATAGTTGCTTTAGCAACCCCTGGGGTGGTCCGAAGTTTCAAGTTTACACACACACACACACACACAAAGAGCTCGTCAAAGATGGCGCGAGCAGACAAACAAAAGAAAATCACGAGTCCAGAAACTAGGCCCTATGAAAGAAAACTCTATGTTTTCGTATCTTTTCGTCTGACTACCAGTGACCTTAAGTTAATCATTTAGTACATCGGCTTTGTAGAGATTAATTCTCTAGTCAGATGTTGGAGCCGCGCTCATCTAGATTTATTGCGCTCTTAAATCGAATTCTAGAAGTAAGATTGTAAGTTATGATTTTGTGTTAATTTATTTACCTCCACCGTCGAGCGTTAGCTCTCTCTCTCTCTTCCTTCAGTGGTTGTGGCAATTGTGACGCAGTGGTAGATGGCGAATTTTTATTATCTGCGCCTAAGCGTTTCTTTGTTTGTCTATGTGTTTGAAGCTGCGTAATGAATCGGCGCCGTACGACGCCGTACACGATGCCAACAGTATGATCATGTTATTATGAGTGACGAACGTTGCTGAGCGACCTCTGAACAGCTGGAGTCCTGTCGCCGCGGCCCGGGCGCCGTAAGCGAGCAGCAGAACCATAAACTTATCGAACCGATAAAGGCAAACGGCCGGCGGCGGGTTCCAGATGATGTCAACAGATGACCAGCCAACAAAAAACATCAACTAGGTTTTTGTGTAATGTAAACATTCGAATGAGATGATTACGCTCATAGCCGCTGTCTTGGTCATTATATGTACCTGTATATATTTATGGTAACACAAACAAACAGACAAACGAATGAATGAATAAATTGCATATTGTAAAAATTCGTCGCGTGTTTGTGCTTTTAGATACCCATGTAAAAATAT
>QVRM01002673.1:0-41189 GCA_003439945.1 Dermanyssus gallinae
GCTTTGTGCGTGTCGTGATACCTTGCGCGTTATGAGAATGAATCTATGCCCGTACTGCGTGCGTAACCTAACAAGAAAAAAAACGTTGCAAGCGCTCTTTATTAACGTAACAGTAAACCTTATTTAACTAGCGCCTTACAAGCAATAGAACTCTTCTCAGCTTGTTTCAAACGAATTAACTTGTTTCCCAGTGGCCGTTTGCAATATGACTGCATTTATGTCATTGTAGCTGCTGTAGCCATAATTAAGATCGTGCGTGCATAACTATCGTGCATATATATATTTTTTTAAAATTTTTTTTAATACGCGTATGTAAACGCATGCATAAGGTTTAAGAAAGATCTTCTTTTTTCCTGTATATCCGAAAATGATGACAGATTCAAATGCAACGCTACGAAACAACATATATGTGGGTATATTTGAAGTAGTCATTCAAAGGATATCACGAAAGGCCTGAGCACAACACTATCCTTTTGTTTCGCGAGCCGAAGGGTTTCTTGTCTCAGAATTCCTGTAGCTGCGACAAGACCATTCTGCACTGTGTCCTTCAGTTCATCGTCCGACTGGAAGCACTTCTTTTTTTTGAGGATATTTTGTTAGCGGACCGAACTGATGAAAGTCGCAGCGCGACATGCCCGAACTGTTGGATGATGTTCAAGCCGCTCCCACTTGAACTGCGTCATTACACTTTGTGTGACCCTGGAGACGTATGGAGACACGTTGTCGTCGTAAAGCAGAAACTCCCTCTGTGAGCAGCCTAGGCCGTTTACTCTTGATGGAGTTGCGTAAGCTATAGGACAGTATCACTGTACATTGTGTGCTGATTAAGAGTTTCGGACCTCGGACGTCAACAAATTCAACATCCCCTTGACTGTTAAGGCTCATTTTTCAATTTTTTGAGGGCATGCTTCTATTCTATGCTGTCTCGCTTTGTCTCTGGCTTGATGTGTATATATATATATATATATATTATATATATATATTATTTTTTTTTTAATTTAGCGTCTTCTAGAAACTCTGGGATCTAGTATAGCTCGGTGAAAACCAACTTTTCCATGGAAGGGGGCGAAAGTGTCTTTTAAAAATGGGTATATAAGCGAAAATTAAAATACAAGAATTGCAAAGAATTTAACTTCTTGAGAATTTTCTTCATATAGCATTTATTTTCCTAACGTGAAACGCAATTTAGCAAATGCATTTTTTTCCTCCAAACATGCAGGTATGATTCGTTTGTCGATAGGATAACGGGGACTCTCGCAATCGCAGATTTAGTAAAGATATATCAGGACAAAAAGATTGATACAATTACTTTTGTAACTTCACTCTCATCTAAAAACTGCGTTCCGCCGCCCCTTGTTCCATAGGAACAATTAAGTTTTTTCCGAAGTTGTACTAGAACTTAAAGTTTGTTGGACAAATTCTGGGAGACCCTGTATATATATCCCTGTATTTAAATAAATAATAATATAATAATAATAATAATAATAATAGTAATAATAATAATGGCATCCTACGTATGTTTGTTTAATATTGGCCTAGGTTACAATTAAAAAAGGCTTGGTAAGTATTAGTACGTCCAGTCATAAATGGTGAAAATCGGCAAGATAGAGGTGGATTTATACGTCCTCAATCGTGGCGGGTGCAATTGGCGATGTACGGCGATGCCAAGATCAACGAATATCGCTCCAGACGGGCTCGGATTCTTATGAGTCAAATACACACCGTCTCGAAGAAACTAACTATATATATATATATATACTATATATATATATTATTTATTTTAAACTACCTTCTTAATTACATCACCTTAAGACAACATGCCAATAGATTTAGCTGAGCGTAACTTTGAGACTTTTAGAATATATTTTGTTGTCGTTCAGCACTTATTGGCAAAAACCATCAATGACTGCCAAGATTTCCGATGTGCGTATCATACGCTAGGTGAAAACTTACTACCAACGTGAAAATATAATAAAAGCCACGCGTAACGTGTTAGAACGCATACTCGCCTCCCACCAGGGATGGAGAGACGGGACAGCCTACTTCAACTCTATCATGTAGCTGAAACCGAAGCTAGAGGGACAGCTGAGAAGCCGCTTCGGAGGACGAGCCCACATGGGCTCGAGATAAGGAGCAAAGAGAAGCAGGAAATACAACGCAGCAAAATTCTCGAAATAATCTTGACCCCCCCCCCCCCCCCCCTGAGGTTAAAGGCGAATTGGCAGGGCACATAGAGCGTTAGATTGCGAGGCTCATTCTGTGGATTTTGGGATAATGAACATACAATACCCGCCTCTTAGAATCAAGTAGATAGTATCATGCTCTATGCCGCACTCCTAAGGGAGCGCGCCAGGACTCCAACACGCCGCCTCCTCAACAAGGCTTCAAGAACTATAGCGCCCAACATCGCAAGGGGGAAGTCACACGGCGTCCATAGCTGCCATGCAAGCCCTCTCGAGACCGATTCCTTAGGACCTAAGAGTAAAATAACCAGCTCCAAGAGGCCCTTCAATCAACTTCCGGACCGAGAAACTACTCAGCAGAACTTATACCATAAGCAAGTGAAGCCAGTAATGGTAAGAAATCCAGCCGTGCCTGACGACCCTGGATACTTGACAAGGTCAGGACTCTCCGGTCTCAGAAATGGAACTGGCCTAAGCACGGCTCGCTCACCTATCCGCTCGCGCCACTGTTAATGGGCCACGATAGTTATTTTCAGCAAAAAGTGCACTGCATTGCCGTAAAACTGACTCCCCTTATGCCATAAGTGCAACTCGGAAGAGGCTAACGATGTAAGGCACTGTTACAAACGCTGTGCCTTTTCAATACAGAACGAAAGCTACTGTCACCCAACCTATGGCTGGAAAATCCCCTGATATGCCAAGTCCTTGTAGAGGCGCTTACGGACTATCGGTAAAGAGATTCGCACATTTTGACTTGGAGGCGAAAACGTCGAACAGTTTTAATGACAAGCTAAAGTGGCCAAGTGAAGTAAAATCGACAAGAAAACTGGATTTTAGTAAGTTTGTGAGTCCTAGACTGCGGTGGCTTAACAACGACGCCAGGTGTGCACCATGCATTCTACCAGTTAGTAAACATCGACAAATTCGCTGGTAACACAAGTTTTCATTGTAGCATCCGTTTTAAAACTCATTAGTGAGTTCGAATAACGAATAACGGTTGCAATGTCTAATTGATAAATGCGCTTTCTTTTTAATATACACAATAGACTAAAGAAATGCATCGGCCTAACGAGATATGCGCTTGCCCTAGTTTCAACAATATAACATCTGAATGATCGGCATCATCATGTTAGCTACGCTAGTTAGCTTAGCTACAGTTTTGTAACACAACCAGGTGTAATTATGTTGTGTTTTTTTTTGGAATGTTTTGCAATCAGCAAATTATTACATTATCAATCTATTGATATAAATGATCCGTTGCGTCGCAAAATGTGTAAACGGTGAAAATGAAACACCCGCTTACAACTCACAACGCTTTGTTCGTGGTTGCTTAACGGATTAATTAATTTGGGTTGCTTACTTGCGTATGACTGTTATCATTACTATTAAACTTTGCGTTATTGCCGTTTAGTTGGATGCATTTACCGGTTACGTGTAGATGCAGCTCCACGCATTTAAGTTAGTCCCAATCCCACGCCCTTTATTTGCAATAAATGCGTTTCTACGTTATTTGATGCGGTCGTGCGTTGTAAGATCGTCTTATCCTGTAGCAGCAATGGCAAGAAAGGCCTCTTTTTTCGTCGACCATTGGCGTGACCCTTACCCGTCTGACAAGGACGCATGACCCAGGCAGGACAAGACAGTCGTCGCCTTCATGACGTCCACGTCACACACTTGGAGAACTGTGTGAAAACCTAGCCGCCAATGACAATCCCGCCCTCCTTGACCTTGTACCTTGTTGGAGAGATCCGTACAACGTTGTCCTTGCCCGTCCTGTGGTGGTGCCTGTGGTGTGTTGTTGCCCGCAGCGCGCGTCCGCATGGAGCGCCGACCTCCAACGCCAGCTGGCACCAACCCACCACTACCCGCTTCCATCGGCGCCGCCAGTGTCGCGCCATCGTGGCTGCAGCCGCTCTCCTGTCCTGGCGTCATTTGTCGCCAAGAGCGCACCAGAGAGAGAAAGAGAGATAGGATGGGCGGATCTTGGCGAGGCTGTGGTCAAGCAACTCAATGGGCCCGATGAGGCCCGCACCGACAGAGGCTTGCGACTACACGTACGCCTCCGTCGTTCGTTCGTAATGACCGAGGCCTGCTCTCTACTGTCGTGTTGTTGTTGTTGCTGCTGCTGCTGCAACAACAACAGAAACGGAAACAGCAACAACAGCAACAATAATGACAACAACCAGCCGTACCGCTACGGCCATTACCATTAAGTACGGCGAGCCTGCGACGACAGTGATAAACCTGAACGGGCCACAAGAGCGACACAAAGAAGATAGACAGCAAATCATACGAACAAACAGTACCGTGAACTTACTGTTAACTTTTTATTAAACTCTAGTGTCTACAGAGTGGGGACAAAAACGCCGTTCGTATGAAACGCAACGCGTGTACTGGGCGCCATCTCATAATGTCAAATATATATACAGGGTTGTTTCAGGAATATTTAAAGAGCGATACATTAATTGTAGAGCTCGTTAAAGCAAATGCTGTTTTTCAATGGAACATGGTCTCTAAGAGGCCTTGTTTCGGAATGAGAGCTAAATTACTACAATTTGTGACACTGGTGTTTTTGCCCGACATAGGAGCATAAAATATGCTGTTGCGAGACAACCAGTCCTCCTAGACAGAAACTAAGCACACCGTCGTGTTTGTGAGAAAATTCTGAAGAACATATAAGGCCCGTCAGAAGATGCGGCATGGTCGCTTAGAAGAGAATTCGTAAAAATTAAGTTCTTTATTAGTTTTCACGCCAAATACGTCTAAATCATTACCTTACGACCACTCACAGCGTTCAAAACTAACACGCTTAGGCAAATGCCATGGTCATTTTGGTATCAAACTTATGGCAATGCGAGCTGTGGTTGCGGAGTAATTAAGATTTTTCGGCGGAATGTCCAGATTAAGTGCATGTAAAATGACTGTGTGGCGACGTTAACTACCGCGGACGGAACTATTTTGAGGTATTTCGCTTGAAAGCTAATAAAAACTTCATTTCTTGCGAATTCTCTTCTAAGCGACTATGCCGCATCTTCTGACTGGCCTTATATGTTCTTCAGAAAAAGCTGAATTTTCTCACGAACACGACGGTGTACCTAGTCCTCGCAACAGCATATTTTATGCTCCTATGTCGGACAAAAACACCAGTGTCACAAATTGTAGTAATTTAACTCTCATTCCAATTCAAGACTTCTTAGAGACCATGTTCCATTGGAACCAACTTTGCTTTAACGAGCCTTACAATGCATGTACCGCTTTAAAAATATTTCTAAAACAACCTGTATATATATATATATATATATATATATATATATATATATATATAGTGCTCGCAAAATAAACAATATTACGTACATATTGTTTTTTTCGCAATACATTGCATTTGAAGAGCGCCGGCAAGATTATTAAAGTGCAATAAAACAAGAATGTTTAATATGTATATATATATATTTTTTAATTTCTTAATAGTGTTTATTTTATAACAGATATAATGACATTTATATTGAAATACAATATCGGCGAGGTGAAGACCTTTTTCGTTTTGACAAGCAGTATACGGGACACTCAACTTGCACTTTTCCATATAATGTTTTCACTTTTCACACAAATCAGGTTCAATAACATTGATGCAAGCTTCAATGTGTGTCATTAGTTCGCGGATAAAGGTGGAATTATTAGCGCACACGTTGCTATTTAAAATACTCAACAGGAAAAATTCTAACGGCGTTAAATCGCAAGTTTTGAAGGGCAGTTATTTTACACTACTCCATTACGCGAGACTACCCGGCCGGGACATTTCGTCCTCAGGAGCTCAATTGTCTGGCCGGTTGTGCGGACTTGGCACCATCTTGTTAAAATCAGTGCTTACTCGTATCAGTTCCGTCCAGTTCAGCCAAAAAAAAAAGACAGAAAAGAAGGTCCAAAGTTCTACAATTCCTTTGGACCAGAGGCCGCACGAGACAGTCACATATGGCACTGCAACGGCTACCCGTGACGTGAGGGTTCTCAGTTGCCCAGATGCATTAGTTCTGTTTATTCACACGTAGAATTAAGTTTTGTATTTTTTTATTTGGCATCACGCTGCGCATCATCTCGGAAGCCCAAATGACGAAGTTAGATCTTAGAAGAAGACTCCTAGTATTGAGCAGGCTTTAGCTCTTGCGTTAACTGAATTTGGATATTGGATAGATCGCCAGATCCGATCTTAAAATACACCAGGTTGAAGGTTTGCAGAATCCGAACGAGCGCGTCGTGGTCTTGCACGGCTTGGCTCACATTACGTACGGAGCCTGTTTTGTGAAACTTTTGCAAACATTTTCGAATGGCATATTTTCAAGGCCGGCAATGTCTACCGTAATTTACACGAAGAGGTCACCAGTATACAGCCCGTACAGAGATTCCCTCTTAAAAATCATTTTTACAATATCTACGCGTTCTTCTGTTGAGTCGTGCTGTATCCCGAATTTGGCAGCACTACCGTGTTGTGCTCACTAAGAGAGCAGATCGGAACAAGCAGACTAAATGGGGTCAGCTGATTTTTCGGACCCCTTATACGTTTGTGTACTACAAATATAGCACACAAGAGCTACAATGCTCCGCTGCCATAACCACATTCCTGAATTTGCGTTTATATTGACCAAACACGTTCCAATACTTGCTTAAAATATCTCTATGCCACGTACCATGTAGCCATTTGTGACCATCATTAATGCCGCTTTATTAAACTTCTGCTGCAAGTGGCACCCAGTTCTCGTAAGTAAGACGGTGAACCAAATAGTTATACCGAAAATATTTAAACAGCATGATCTCGTGCAAATATGTAATGTTCATCCTTATATTATGTCATCACTACAATACAGCGGAATTTTTCCTCATAAAACACCCAATATTTCCGCCAATTCGAAATTGATATTATTCAAGCTCTACAGCATATACCCAGAATAGTTCCAAAGCAAATAACGTATTGATTCTCGATATATCTGCTTTTTGCCTTTATAATTTTGCGCACCTTACCTGTTAGCGAACTTTTCGCTTGCAGCTGGAACGACACTTTTATGTTAAGACCTTTTAAACCGGTGTATTTTTCAGCACACATTGAACTCTAAAATATCTCCGACAAAAACTACATGCAGTTGCGGTCGAGCAAGTATAGAGACCTATGTTCTTAAAAAATCTACGTGAAGACGTTCTCGCAAAGCTGTCGCTGAAATTTGCGTTGCCTTGTGGCAAGGCACAGAGTCCTTGTAAGTGTATAGGACTCTTGCTGAAATGGGCGCACCCAAGATTTTATGCAACTCTCCAGTACCAACTGGCAGTAAAGGAAAGCATTCTGTTTTGTCCCACGCGAAATAAATACGAGGAGAAGTTCACCCCGAGGCTAATTAATCTAGCCTAATCTAGGCTGTTAGATTAACAGCCCAAATCAAAAGAGACTCCGCCTTCCTAGGTTCGAATGGCTTTTAATTTTCTAGCATTGGGCTCTCATTGTTTTAAAGCCAAACGCGGTCGTTTTGTCGGGTTACCACTTGTTCGACAGTCCAGAAGATCCAGACGCAGGACGAACTCCTCCACGAATCCCCGCCAAGAAGACGGGACCTCTACCTCGCTATTTTACTAGACGTACGAAACGTTTTTAACAGCCTGCCCTGGAGAGTCATCCTGGAGACTCTTCACAGGAAGAACGTTCCCTTTTACCTACGGCGCATTATATCAAACTACCTAAAGGACCGGACAGTACAGTCCCACGGAATCGTTTTTAATATGACTGCAGGGGTGCCACAGGGTTCCATGCTTGGCCCCCTGCTATGGAACATAACGTACGACGACGTGCTGCGACTAAGGGACCTGCCCCCCGGGGTCAGCTTCCTAGCCTATGCCGACGACCTCGTCCGGACACCGGACCTGCTGCAAAGCCGTGCGAACGAAGCACTTGAAGACGTCGCCCGCTGGATGCAAGCGGTGGGACTCGCCCTCGCCCCCGCCAAGAGCGAGGCAATACTCTTGGTAGGACGGCGAAACTGTCCTGCCCTTCATCTTCGCCTAGAAGACCAAGAGATTGCGCTTGTTGACAAGGTCAGGTACCTCGGGGTCACCCTAGACAAGGGTCTCTGCGGCACTGAACACGTGCGGCGGGCGACGGAGAAGGCAACTAAGACAGCAAACAACGTCGCACGGCTTATGCCTAATAATCATGGATCACGACAAACCCAGTGGCGAATAATCATGTCCGTGGCCGAGTCAGTCGCCCTGTATGGAGCTCCGGCCTGGCCGACCGACACCCTAAAGCTTGCCGTCAACAGGACACGCCTGCGTCGGGCCCAGAGGGTCGGAGCCCTCAGGGTGATCGCGGCGTACCGGACGGTAAGCGCAGCGGCGGCTTTCGTCCTTTCTGGAACGATTCCCTGGGAAAGCTGCCGAACGCCGCCGCTTATGGGGTAACCCCCAGCGCAAGAAGGACGAGGAGCGTTGGCATACTATCGACCTCTGGCAGGAAGAATGGGCCGGCCTACAAGAGGGTGCCCCTGACACCAGTGTCCGCGCCGTTATACCCGACATCAAGGAATGGCTAAACCGCCCGGGGGGTGAACTCACCTTCTACACGACCCAGATCCTGACAGGGCATGGAGACTTCCAGTACCTGTTCAGGATCGGGAAGGCTCCCAGTCCTAAATGCATCCACTGCGGCGACGGACCGGAAGACACTTCAGACCACACGGCACTGAAGTGTCCAGCATGGGCGGAGCAGCGCGTACCTCTACTGCTCCTAATGAACACGCCAAATTTTAACCTACGCGACGTCGGCAAAAAATGACGGAAACGCTTTTAAACTGGAACACCACAGCCGGAGTCTTCAGAGCCATTCTACTGAAGAAAACGAGCGCCAACTACCTACGGCGCCCCCCCTTCCTGTGGAACACACCCGCCAGGAGTAGAAGACTCGCCCCCCCCCCCCCTGACTGTTTGATGATATGCGCAACGCCGTTCCCAGTCAGAGTGGGGGACGGGGACATGACTGGTTTTTAGTGAGTTGGAGCCCCACACTACCGGCTTGCATCTGCAGGAAGCTCCCCTGCCGCGGTGCCCGCGTGTGCAACCGCATTTACCAGTTAGTCCTCTATAAAAAAAAGCCCTTGTTTTGGCTTTCGGTGATTCTGAAAAATTGAGTCTCCCGTTATGAAACAATTTTTTAGAATCACCGATTCAATTTTTTCAATGACACTAAGGAAGTCATTCCTACAAAGGCGTCGAAACATCCTTATTTAAATTTTTTTTTGTCAGCATTCACAGCGACTTTCAATTTCAAGTTTGCACCAGTTTGATAATACTTACGCTTTGAGTCCAAACCTAGATGCTCTTTGTCCTATTCTACGATAACGAATAACGGTGCCTTGTCTCGTGCGTGCACTCCGGCCGCAAGATCAATTTCGCGAATAGGATATAGCAGTTAAAACAGCGACGATCCGGTCTTTTCCATCGTATCCATGGAACCGCGGTGGGAAAGACGGCAGCTGGCACAACGGATGAAAAGCTCGCTAGTTCGTTCCGTCCCACGCAGTTACCTCATAAATCAAACTCTATGCGTATGCTTGAGAGAGATGAGCGCGAACCCATATTTAATACGAGACACGTATCGTTTCCGCGAGCTTGAAAATTTAATTCACGACGGGAATAGAACCGGGCTAGGCTTTAAGCAACATACAGGCAAAACTATAGTAGGCCCCACTTGCATAGGCGTCTCTTGCGTGTTGCTAATTGCCTTTGAGTTGGCCACCGCTTGTTTTCTCACGCTACTATAGGCGAACAATAGCAGCTTCGACTGACTTCCAAAATCTCGGAGAACACCTGTCAACGTCCTCAACGCATATGTCCAGCGCCACCACATCGCAATCTGCATCATGTCTCAGCCTAATATAAAAATCGCAAATAGCCAACATGATTACGTTACGTATGCTTACAGTAATACAATTATCTGTGGATGGAGCAGGCCCCACACCTTGCCCTAGTAATTTATAGATGCTATGCTGTACTCAATAAGCAGTTAGAGCATTTTAAGGCTTATCTTAACGATTTAGCGGCCTCCATGGAAACCACCCGACAACGGCCACTCTGATCTCAGGCGATTTTAACGCCTATCACACGGCCTAGGGGGGCACTGGACCAGAGACCGGGGCCACTACCTTCTAGACTGGATGGCTGAGCAAGGCCTCTCTTCGCTCAACGAAGGGAATGACGCGACCTCCGTGAAGCGCTCGCACACTTCACACCTGGATATGACGCTTGCTGACGATGCTGCCTTAGACCTCGTACAATCATTGAAGGTGCAACTGGAAGGCCAAGCGCCTTCTACAAGGCGGGCGCTTTCGCGTGAGAGGGAAGGCCCCCTGCCTTGCACTCGTCTCTAAGACCTCATCAACCCCGGGGGGCCAACCCTTCTACGAGCCTATCTGCCTCCTTGACGCGGCAGCAGAGTTAATAAAATATGTGATTTTGGACAGATAATCAGATTGGTCTCTCCGACACCCAATATGGGTTTCAGCGAGGCCGCTCCAAACTTAATGCGATCGAACACATGTGATCACTGCGTATGAGATCTTTAAGAACGCGGTAGCCAACATGACGCTTGTACTCCGCGACACTTAGGAGTACGATTCTGTCACGTGTCAAGTTGCACCTTCTTAAGACTCTTTTTAGAACCTTGTCCTGCGCTGCAGCAAACATATCGTAGAAAGGTGCCTACACGTGAGCACAGTATGACCATTTTGGCACTACGATTGCTTCATAAAGGCGCAGGTATTTGAAGGCATCTTGTGACGAGAATACCCGCAGTATAAGATTGCTCAGTCGAAAGGCAGCTTTTGTTGAATTGGCAGTGTGTGCCCGAAACTTGCCTATATGCCTATTGAACGAAACTTCTGGGTCATTGTAATATGTCAGGTATAGGGAAATCTTTTAGTGCTCTTTTCGTGCACAGCCGTCACAACAGACTCTTCAAAAGACAGGGGGACCATCCCCTTCTCGGAACTGCGGGTAAAGATCATTGCCAATGGTTCCGAAGAAGATGCGCGTCGCCGACTGCCGACGGCCGTGGCGCAATCCACGGCCCTGTGGATTATACTTGTGGAGTCCTGTAGACCCAACGTAACCGCCGGGCCCTCTGAGCCGTCCAGCGCACCATGGCTATGCACATTACCAAACTCTAAGCTTGACAGCAACTTCTTTACTTGCGTGTCCTGTATGATTTCTATGCGTGCGATATAGACGACTTCTCACCCCGTATTTCCATCAATATTGAAACATCTACTGTTTCAAGAGATAACTCGGAGAATAGAAGGATAGAAGAGGCAATATTTTCACCATTACATTGCACAATAGTTAGTGTCTCGGGGGTGTCTGATCCGACCTTCGCAGATTCGGGTTCTGCATAGTCCTTGTAGAACGGATGCAATGAGGTCATTGAAGGTCGCCCATGGCGAAAAAGAGAAGTATTGCGCAAACCTTTAATAAAACGGATAAGCAACCTCTACAAGCTGGGAACTGGTCTTTGTTGAACTTCATACACTCATTGTAGCCTGCATGAGAAAGGAACAGGCGGAATACTCGTTTTAAATACATTTCAACTGCTTAGAGAACTCCACCGGTGCACAGTATTTCGAAATGCTGCTTGTTCACCATAAGCAGTAAAATTTCCACAATTATAAACCATATGATTTGGTTTTTAACACAGGACTTGATGAAGATTCATTGCTCAACCATTTAAGGCTCCCTAAAATTGCCGAGACCCATTTTAAGCACATCGTTGAACCCAACTCAAACAACAAATGCCGCCATTGATGCCGCCTATAAGCAAAACAAGCCGGAAGACCTTGGTAGTTTCGATCTAGCGGCAAACTCCAAAATACGAGAACTTGCCGATCTGCCCTTGTATATTTGTATTTATACTAAGCACACGAATAGGGGTGTCATGTCTTCGCCTCCTCGGAATCTCTCGGCTGTACCAATTCGTTCAGTATATACGTCTTATTGTGTACCATATAGCCTAAACGTAGCAATATATCCGCCTACCTTTGCCCCTACATTTTTTCTATGGAAAATGCACTACTTTTTACATAATTATTCCACTAATCATTGGTTTGTTGTAATTGGCAAAGTCAAATTAATATTTGTTATGCAAATACATATACAAGATATACCTAAACCTACGTATTCAGGCACAAATTGTACCTAAACCTCTATGTATGAGCGTGTACGTATTTGTTTACGGCCGACAACAGGAGAATTCCCATACCCGATAGTCGTACATGGTAGCAGGTAGCGTGCATATCTACGTGTACATACATACAGGTCATCTGCATACCTTCATGTACATACACAGTTAGTAGTCTAAATGCGAGGCGCTTAGTATGCTGGAGTACCGCCTGCAACGCGATCGCTGCATAGCTGGCTGTATATGCATACTCGTATATGTCTGTGTCCTGTTTGTAAACCAGCTGCCCCCGGCGCCGCCGCCGCCGTAGCTACAAGTCGTCGGTTGTGTCGACCACCGTCGCGCGATCGTTATAGGCACACCCCCATTAATTATCTGAAAGCTCGCATCGCCCTATTTCACCCCACACGATGCGAGCGTCGTACAGGCTAGGCTAGAAAATCAGGCGGACAACAAAGGTGGAAGCTGTGCCCACCGATCCGCGTTAGATGAACGGGGGGCAGACCGAAAGCTAGAAGCAGGTGGAAAGGCTCTCTCGACTCTGAGAACGCAAATATACGCGGTAGAGCGGCGGACGACCTCATTCATATCACCGCTGTAGTAGCGTCGACTCGCCGTAGAGTTGTCGAGCCGATGCACTACTGGATGCATAGGTACCACCACCATCACCGACCGCCGGTCGATATATCGGTTGGCTGGTGGTTGTTCCAGCCAACATTACCAGTACCAGTCGAGAAAAGGAGGTTTAAACGCATCCTGATGCACCTATAGTATAATAGCCCATAGCCCATAGACACCTAGACACTTACGCACGCCGCATCCGGCTATTTGATATGCATTGGATGGATATATGGATGAACCTTCGTTCACCCAACAGGCGGGGGCCGCACATACAAACATCTCTACACGCTTAAGCAACATAGGCAGATGTGTATGCGGGCTAGACGAACCACCACCACCATTACCACAACCAGGCGGGCCGGCGGGCAAGTGCATATACAGGTACACATAGTTCTCGTATGTACAAGCGCAGCAAGGTGCCTCCCTCCGAGTGTTTAGCATTAACCTGTCGGTCGCTATGCATGCGCAGTCCGCATAATTATCATCGCGCTGGCTGAAAGAACTCGTCGAGGTTCTGTCTCCCATATTCGCAAGTTGCATCTTTTCCTGCATAGGGCCGCATATGGGGCGTGTGGGAAGTGGGGGGCGTACGGAGGGCTTCTTTGAGGGAGTCGACTCTGCCAAACTACTCAGTGTTGTGGGTCGTCGTTTCGTATTCAGCTGCGCGTCGACTACGTTTCGTTCTTATCATTACTGTTGTTGTTGTTGTTGTTGTTGTTGTTGTGTTTTGGCTTTATCTACGTGCCTTCTACCTTTTTCCCTTCCGGGCTTTCACCATACGCACGCATATTTCAAAAAGCAAACAAAAGCTAGCTATGTAGATCATTCCAACAGTAGTCGTCGTATAATTGACAATAGGTTTACTATAAATATATATATATTTTACTAGGTGAAATATATATATATATATATATATATATCTGCGCCCTCCCGCCTGACTGGTTGATGTTATACGCAAGCAACTCCCAGCCGGACCGGGGACGGATTCTTAGTGTGTTAGACGCCCGCATTTACAAAAAGCGCAGGTATATATATATATATATATACGTAACGCTGATACTACTAATCTTCTCATTTATTGACCAAAAAGGTATATTACATGTCATATGATTTAAAAAAATACTACTAATAGTTATATGTTCTTCCATTCATGACGCAGTCGGACGTAGTAGAATGGATGAGGTAGCCCTTGTGATTAAAGCAAGCCTTACCGGGGCAATTTGTCAATCACCGATTATCACGAAACGAAATGGCACGCTAAACGCTAGTGCCACAAAGAAACAAACATATTTAGACTGTACAAGACGCAAGGACAAGCTGCTAAGTGTGAGTGAACACTTGAACCAAAGCGAACTGGCTGACAGAACAAAAACTGCTAACTGCATCGGTGACTCAACAAAGAGCACTAGCTCTATAGTCTTTCGTAGTCAATCAGCGTTGTGTTAGGTCCCTTTTAATCGTAATCATATCCTGTATTGAACATGAGGCTTATTAATACTCCATTACACAGATACAAATACCAGCAAACCCAGACCCTGCAGACAACCGTCCTCTATCGAGTTTCGGTCTCGTTGTTTTCCGTTTTTAAAGCGTTACACAGCGACCTTAGCAAGCTCAACTTAAGCCTTTGCCTCGCAATCAAAGAATATACTGGACGCAACTCTGCACGGTGCAGCATAATTAATGACCTACCGTTTTAGATTAAACTCAATAGGTTCTATGCCATGAGAGGGAATTGAGCATTGTTTTATAGAGAAAGCGAAACGAAGGGTCCCACCGCCTTATAATGGTATACTGATCACGCTAGTTAGATGACTAAGCTAGTCATGCCTAAGTTCTATATACTATTTAGAACTAAAAAAAGTTTTATATAATATTTAGAGTTAGAAAAAAATAGAGATGTAGTTGTTACATGTAATGTTTCTCGATAATTATAACTTGTTCTTCCTCTAGGAGATGAATGGAAAGGCTTAGTTGCTTAGACCCACCGCTAGCACGTGTGCAATCCAATTTGTAAATGGCAAAATTTGCCTGCTATGGCTGCCGCAGCTGGAAGAGGGCTGGGTGAAGTTCAGGTACAGTCTAGCTTTCCGTTACCTGCGTCCTTCTTCGTCCAACCCCGAGAGACCAAGTTAAGTTTAAATAAGGCCTTTCCATAATTCCATAATATATAATAACCTCTCCATCAGGCCCAGAGCGTGCGACGCCCGCGGCTTCTGGCATCCAACGTTGTTTACTACCGGTTCGCAGAGTTGTTGTTACCATCATCTACTTTATTGTTCCCGCATTCACTTGCTGAATTAATATTATTATGCTTGCCGACATTTGTTCAACTTAGACTACGTTGTCAAAGTCCGGTCACCAAAACTCATGCTGTTCTGCCACGCCTTGCTGATCTCTAAATATCCTCCTCTGAACTGGAGCTAGTCCGGGTTTAATCCCGGTGCATCCATGCCATGCAAACCGTTTTTTTAATTAGCAGCAATAATAATAATAATTTATATACGCATGTACGCGCATAATACAAGCCAAACGGCAACGTTTTCATGAGATACTTGGGGAGACATTTTCTATGACTATTTTAAATTCATTCAAACAAGAATGATCGACAAAACACGAGAAATAATACTCGAACCAAACTCGAGCCGTTCGGCTTTGAATAGGTGCGTTGCCCCTCCAGGGCAATCTTTTGTGGTTGCGGCGCGTATTTCGACAATCATTGTAATAAACGCTCGGGTAATTCCGGCTGCCCAACCTGTAATATCGATAGTAGTATCCTAGAAGTTTCTCGCACTGCTCGGTTTCTATGTATCTACCGATTGATGGGCGGATTTCCATAGCACGTGTGCTGCCTCGCCTTGGTCGCAGCCGATAACAACTCGCAACACTTGGGTGGTTTTAATCTACGGTCAAAATCGATCTGAAATTGACCGAAAACTCCAACGCTGGCCTGCAGCATTGAGCAGAAGCGCACGCCGTAGTATTAGCTGGCCGCGCTCTACCACCTGTGTAGCCAATAGGTGTTGCGTGAGGCTGAAACGGGGAACAGCGAGCGGCTTGCACCTGTCGATCGTATGTAGGGCAGCAAAGTACAGTAAGTAGGTCGGCGGCGGAAGATTATATTAACCTGAACTATACGAGATGCTCGTCTAGACTGCAAAAGGAACAAAGCCGCACATGCGTGCATACCGCTTTTTTCCTTGTGCTCGGAGAAGGGCAAGGAGCGCCGGCCTTGCAACAAGGCGAACACTGAACGGCAGGCCTACAGCCTCCGATCTTTTTGGATCCTCAGGACGGACAAGTATGGGCGGCTGCACAATCTGCATAGGACGTTCGCTGCAGACGCTGCTATAGCACGTTTCAGTTGTCTTAGTGAAGGTCGCAAACGATTGCCGTTTCTATATAGTTTGGTGGTCTAGTCAGAAGTCAGGTGGTGCGGTTGTTGAAGCCATCAAGGCGAAACGCGCCTAATCTACCTTTTATAGAATGGTCTGCTCAACTTATGCTACCTCTATAGGATAGTTGGCGTACTCGCGTACTCAAAACGCACGTCCACCTTTGTAGCGGTTCTTCACATGCGTAGCTTGTTTAGATCGATTTCTAGTCCATCGATGAACCATGGCAACCTTTGAGACCGGTACAGCAGAGCAATCATGCAAATGCGCTAATATTATGTATGCGCATATATAATATTTGTATTATCATTCTTGGTAAGGTAGTTCATACACACTAATAATAATAATAATAATAATAACGATATTAATCATATTTCTCCTTTCTCCCACAGGGAAGGCAGTCTTCTTAGCCGCACGAGACACCTTCAGCGGCGGATTTCTCAGGGCTCTTCCGTCACCGCAGCTCGGCACCATGCTGGACAACATCTCATTCCGCATGGTGTCGACTCTAAGAATCGGCGGGCAAATATGCGAACCACATATTTGTAAGGCCTGTGGAAAACCAGTGGAGAAGGGTGGCCTCCACCCATTAAGCTGCATCAAGAGCCAAGGTCGGGCCCCTAGGCACACCGAAATAAACGCAGTCATTCAAAGAGCTCTCCGAAGAGCGGGAATACCTAGCATGCTGGAACCCAGACTAGGACTTCAAGACGATAAAAGGCCCGACGGTGTGACCATCCCGCCGTGGGAAAAATGCAAATGCCTGGTTTGGGATGCGACAGTATCCTGCACGGCCGCACCGTCTTATTTATGCCACAGCGCGACGGAAAATCGCGACGGAAAATGAAATCGCCAGCAATTGAAACAGTTGAACGCAAAATGTTCAATCTTTGCATACACCTAGTTGGTGTTTCAACTAAGTCGACTATACTTTCAGCACCTTGGAGAACGGATATATATTGCAAAAAACGTTTACCCGTTCTCATTCAACTACGCTACAAATGTCCACTGCTAGCAGTATCTTCATGGCCTCCCATCGGTGATTACGAAGGTCCGGAGCCCACACGTCACCGCTGGCACGGCTGTGTCCGCTAAGATAATGTGCCGAGAAAAGAACTTCGTAAAATCATTGAAGCTGCAATGAACATGCGCACCAGGTTTCGGCTAAAATGTACCATGTTCCGGTAGCAACCTCACAGACGTATACGGATTTGAACAATTTCACATAAATATGCGCAGTCTCACCATTGAAGCCGCATTTTAAACCACGACTGGTTGCGAGCATGAGATAATGAGTCTCCAGAAGTTGCGTAACCATATCGTACAATTTAGGCAGCTTACTTCGGCATCCTTCTGTTGACGGCCTTGATGGTGCTGGGATGTGAACATGGCTCTCGATTTAGTGCCGTCCTAGAAGCAGTACGACGAGGTCACTCAGCACTGTACGACCTTTGAAGCCACTGCTCTACATTTGGTTTGTGGCGTTCATGTTTTCTCGGCATCGTGGTGTTGCCGAGTCCACTTTGTTCACCGCGGGACCACAATTACTCTAGTCGACTTGTCTGGTTTTTCGAGGGCTCAGTTGTGCCTCTAAACAACTGGCGCCTCGACGGGCTATTGCCTTGGCCACAAAATCGACGACTTCAAAATACATTATATTGCGGATACTGGTGCGACGTAACATCACACGATAAAGTTTTTACATTGCGGTTTCCCTGATTTCCCGTTTGGTCCTTCGGTTCTTATAGGAATAATTTGCTTCCTCGCAGGACAGTTTGTGAGGATAAAAATGATGAGCACGGTGAGACAGGGGTCAAAGTTACCATTGCGAATCATTGGCGATCATTCGGCGACACCCTTTAGAAAGGCGCCATACCTAAATTCAAGGCAGTTTTCACACTCACAGTGGAGAATGACAGTTGTTGGCGTAGGTCTCCCTCTCTCTCTCTCTCTCTCTCTCTCTCTCTAACTAAAGAAATCTTTACATTCATAAGGGGCATACATACACCTTCATAAGGGGCGAGATGCCTAGCGTATTATATGTCTAGCTATCTTCACCACTACAGAAGCATTAAGTATCTGTGAAAGTTTCTCTTTTGATTGCACGTGCAGTGGAATTTTCACAGTACCGGCCCATAGAGATAGGTCTCATGTTTCTTGTTTTAACCTGTGGCATGATTTGGCGTGAAGGAGCCTAACCGACCAGGCATACAAGTACGACGTACGTGTTGTTGCATATTGGGAGGCCGCGGTAGAAGTTTGTATTTGCGCGCCATGATGATGATGATGATTTCTGACTGTTAGCCACAACCAGTTACAGCACTGTTAGCCACAACCCGCCACTGCACGTTCGTGCACTGTCACGTTGCCGGTCGCTGGCCCTATAAAAGGGGGTGCGCGCCATTTCCTCAGTCCTTCTCTTGCTATCCCGAGCGTTCGGCGTAACGCGCACTCTGCAAGCCCTTAGTCCGGCGGCGAACAAGGACGGCGTAAAGCGTGCCTACCGGGCGCAGTTCGGTGGAGGCCGCTACATCAAGAGGATTTGTTGTGAGCGAAAGTTGATCTCGCAGAGTGCCACACAATAAATGTTAAACACAACCAATGTAACATAGGTATTTTTGAGGGGCTACCGCAGCCCTCAAAAGGGGGAGGAGTGTTGCATATTGGGAGGCCGCGGTAGAAGTTTGTATTTGCGCGCCATGATGATGATGATGATTTCTGACTGTTAGCCACAACCAGTTACAGCACTGTTAGCCACAACCCGCCACTGCACGTTCGTGCACTGTCACGTTGCCGGTCGCTGGCCCTATAAAAGGGGGTGCGCGCCATTTCCTCAGTCCTTCTCTTGCTATCCCGAGCGTTCGGCGTAACGCGCACTCTGCAAGCCCTTAGTCCGGCGGCGACCGGCACGTCCGACGGCCTGGCAGCGACAGCGGCGGGAGCGTGGCAGCAGTGCTGCACTAGGGCGGTGAGTGTTGCGGCTGGCAGTTGCAGGGAGATTAATATATATATGCATATATATATATATATATTGTTAGTTGAATGATTGTTAGCGCTAGTGTAGCGGCAGTGTCAAGTGTGTGATCTGTGTGAGTTCCGGCGGTGGAAACTGCTTCGCGCTAACCGCCGGGACATTGTGTGAGCTAGCTAGGCAACAACAATAATAATAATACGAAGAGAGACGGCGCTGCCGTATCGCTCTCTGTCGTATCGTGAAACATATTAAATAAGATCAGCGTCAGTGAACCCGCGCATTTTCGACTGTCTTCATTCTACGGTTCCGTTGGCAACATATTGGCGCCCAACGTGGGGCACGACGTGTAGCAAGAGGCCCGGACGTAGAAGTGACCATAACGGCAGCCAGGATGGCTGAGACAGTCGAGCGTGTGATTGCGCTTCGGCGCGCAGTGCGTGTGCTGGTGTCCAAGCTGGACACCACCGTCAAGTTGTTTTGGCCTGATGGCCAAGAGCGTCCGCAGTTTACGCAGCAGAATAAGACACGCGTCAATTGCTGGCAGATAACAGCGGAGGACTACAAACGAAGGTTAGATGAGCTAGATGAGCGTTTTTTCGCTGTAGCTGGCGAGCTTAGTGATGAGGAAATAGATCTAGAAGTAAGTAGATCCAATGATTACACGGAGACGTTGTCCCGTATACGGGGTAGTTTAATTAGCTACAAGCGACGTAGCACTCTAGCCGCCACCATGCCGTCGGGCGGCCTGGACGTGTCTGCACGATGGGCAGAGGCAAGAGCATCGTTACCGAAGAGGCTGTCGGAGAGCGATGGCCCCGGTGGCCAAGAATCAAGTTCAGCGCTGGACCCGAGTATAAATCGGCAAGTCGCGTTTCAAGAAAGCAACGCAACGGGCGGGGCGGCGCTCCCCGTTGCTAAGCTAAGAAGTTCAACGGTGGTCGAGAGTTCATCCATCCATCCAGTGACGCCATCCGAGTCTTCATCCACGAAAGGGAACGAAGTGGTTGCAGCAAGGTTAGTCGTGCATCACGTAACCAAGGACGTGGAGTTCCTGAAGAAGCCGTCGACGCAGTACCCCGCCTTCCAGCCGGGGCAGGGCTACGACGAGCTTCCAGAGAGTCGGGTGTTTGTTGCAACGTGCGAACCCCCGCTAATAGACCCAGCGGGGTGTTCGAGCTTGCGCAAACTGACTCGAGTCGTCGCCACCGTCGCCCAGGCTGGAAGGTGGTTCTACCGGCAGGAGGTGAGTGGTCGACTCACGGCGGAAGAGCTCGCGTGGGCGAAGCAGCACCCGCTGCATGAGGCACGGCAGCCGTGCTTGGGGGAGGACGTCGCAAGCACCTCTCGTGGCGAGCCGTCCGAAGACGCGGGCCTGGCCGAGTTCAATTCCAGGCTGAAGCATCTACAGACCGAAATGGTCATGAACGTGTCGCAAGGAGGAGAAATGAAGATTTGGGCCGCGATCGGAGCAGCTCGGTTTAAAGGCGATGGCGCGCCGAGCATCTGGTGGTCCTGACGATGGCTCTGCGGCGACGGGGAGACCCCATGTCGCCGCGGGCGCCGTCGTAGTACTGTTGGAAGAAGGAGTGCTGCGGACATTTTGGCAAGTCATGTAGAGAAGCCGCCGGCGAACAAGGACGGCGTAAAGCGTGCCTACCGGGCGCAGTTCGGTGGAGGCCGCTACATCAAGAGGATTTGTTGTGAGCGAAAGTTGATCTCGCAGAGTGCCACACAATAAATGTTAAACACAACCAATGTAACATAGGTATTTTTGAGGGGCTACCGCAGCCCTCAAAAAGGGGGAGGAGTGTTGCATATTGGGAGGCCGCGGTAGAAGTTTGTATTTGCGCGCCATGATGATGATGATGATTTCTGACTGTTAGCCACAACCAGTTACAGCACTGTTAGCCACAACCCGCCACTGCACGTTCGTGCACTGTCACGTTGCCGGTCGCTGGCCCTATAAAAGGGGGTGCGCGCCATTTCCTCAGTCCTTCTCTTGCTATCCCGAGCGTTCGGCGTAACGCGCACTCTGCAAGCCCTTAGTCCGGCGGCGAACAAGGACGGCGTAAAGCGTGCCTACCGGGCGCAGTTCGGTGGAGGCCGCTACATCAAGAGGATTTGTTGTGAGCGAAAGTTGATCTCGCAGAGTGCCACACAATAAATGTTAAACACAACCAATGTAACATAGGTATTTTTGAGGGGCTACCGCAGCCCTCAAAAAGGGGGAGGAGTGTTGCATATTGGGAGGCCGCGGTAGAAGTTTGTATTTGCGCGCCATGATGATGATGATGATTTCTGACTGTTAGCCACAACCAGTTACAGCACTGTTAGCCACAACCCGCCACTGCACGTTCGTGCACTGTCACGTTGCCGGTCGCTGGCCCTATAAAAGGGGGTGCGCGCCATTTCCTCAGTCCTTCTCTTGCTATCCCGAGCGTTCGGCGTAACGCGCACTCTGCAAGCCCTTAGTCCGGCGGCGACCGGCACGTCCGACGGCCTGGCAGCGACAGCGGCGGGAGCGTGGCAGCAGTGCTGCACTAGGGCGGTGAGTGTTGCGGCTGGCAGTTGCAGGGAGATTAATATATATATGCATATATATATATATATATTGTTAGTTGAATGATTGTTAGCGCTAGTGTAGCGGCAGTGTCAAGTGTGTGATCTGTGTGAGTTCCGGCGGTGGAAACTGCTTCGCGCTAACCGCCGGGACATTGTGTGAGCTAGCTAGGCAACAACAATAATAATAATACGAAGAGAGACGGCGCTGCCGTATCGCTCTCTGTCGTATCGTGAAACATATTAAATAAGATCAGCGTCAGTGAACCCGCGCATTTTCGACTGTCTTCATTCTACGGTTCCGTTGGCAACACGTGTATTGCCGTTGTCAGGTGGGCTACAAGGGCAGCGCTTATGCAAAGCAGAGCCTCAATAATTCATAAAGCCACGACCTCTATGCATCAATTGCTCATGCATTCCGTGGAGTCAGTGGGGCATTAGCAGTCGGTCGTTGCGAACGGCATTCTGTAGATATATTCAGTCACAACGCGCCAGCCATACGCCTCATATCCAATACTAGATAAGAAGCGCATTGTTTAAACACACTGTGTTGACCACAATTGCTCGAAGTGCGGAGGCTCTCGCCCACATATATATATATATATATATATAGCCCTGTTCTAGCGCGTAAAGTGCAACTAGTTGGTAATACTCTTACGTTGATGTTTTGCGCAAAATTTAAGTATACCTACCTAAACAAACCAAATTGATTGAAACAATTAAGCGAAGGTCCCGGCCACTCCGTTTTCATACAAACACATGTTTTTATTATATCATAACCGCGTATAGCTGAAGATTTATTTCATTATAATTTAGAAGAATATATAAAATGCTTCACGGCGTTGCTGCTCGCGTATAGACGTGTAAATCACATTTAAATGACACAATCGGCAGAATGTTCCCCCGGTCAATTTCTTATTTTTTTTTTCAAATTATGCATTGTGAAAACTGTGAACTTAAGAAAGTGATTTTCTAGTTTGTGCTGCACCAAAAATATTAAGAGAGTTGAAATAAATTGACATTTGTTAAGAATTCTGTCTGGCATAAGGCGGGCATCTAGAATCCAGCGGTAGGAGTTGAAATTCTAGAGGTTTGAGCTAAAATTTCAGACCTATAGAGCTTCTCAGCATCTATATTTCTGCGCTAATGTGTACTCCGTGCTTTCGTTCAATACAAACTCATTTTAGGTGTGTATTTTATAAATTGTGTTTAGTTTTGATTTGCTTTAATCAATTGTATATATTCTCTTTAGTACCCATACCACTGGATGAAGTAGCGCAGGAATTGCTGAGACGTGCGACACCTCTAATGAAGGGATTCACCCACTATTCGTAAGGTTTGTCTGATTTTTTTTTTTTTTTTCGTCACTGCCACGTTTTTAGGGTCTACACTTGTACTGAAAGCTAAGATTAACCTAGCACTTAACCTTTTGTCCTGTGCAAGATTTCTGTTTTCGCTGAGCTTGATCTTACGAAATTTGATATCGTCTCTTTCGAGTCAAACTCTCCACCTGACTACGTCCTTAATATAAATTACACAAATAGCTAGGTCTTTTTCCTAAAAAATAAAAAGCCTATATTTATATCACTAAGTAGGCAAAGAAACAATAGTAGTAGTGGTATTTCATTGACGACAAGTCCCCCACTTATGCGGCACCTCCTATGCTTCTTCACAAAGTAAAATATAATATCTAAGTCTATTGAAGCAGATCAGGTATACGTATATGTGTCCTTTGCTTTTTGGAAAAGCCATTTATTTGCGGACTGTCAGTGGTTGTTATTCAGAGAAAGAAGAGTGCCAGATGATGAAGGTGAAGACGTTAGTCATGACAACAGGCCGACGGGCTCTCCTTGTATCATCGCGCTTTTGAGCCTTATGCTGAGAACATCGGTGCGGAAGGGAAAGGTTTTTCTTCTTCAATCGAACGCAGAACGACGTTTTTTCTTTGAATCTGCTGATAGTGCGCTTCTGGGTGGTGGGAACCTAGGTTCGATCAGCCGACTTTGAGACGGAACAGGCTAGAGGTGTTTGTGTGTGTGTGTATTTATCCGGTGGATGCCAACGCCATCGAGCAAATAACCGGAAAGACTCCTAGAAGATGAATGGGATTGTGTCAAAAATCACCGTCTATATTCCGCTGTGCCTGTCAATGCTTCGGTCAATGAATGCGTTTGTCATCAAAGGTTAAAGTGCGATAGGGCATGCTTTCTATGTGTGCGCCCTTGCGTACACTATATCGAGGTCGGTGTGTCTATTGGGCGCCTGCGACAAGACAAGCCAGGTGTTGTGCGTTCTCGAAGTAATGGTTCACAATTCCGAACCAGGAGGGGGAGTTCTTGGGAGTGGTTTTTAGTGGGTAATGATTTTTAGTGGTTTTTAGTGGGCTGGGATCAGATTGAGTCATGTACTCTCTCTCCTGCGTTTAGTCTCACACTACCGGCCAAAACATCGGCGGGTGTGGGTAAATGCATTTTCCACCCCCCTCAAAAAAGGTGTTGTGCGTGTCGAGCCCGGTGCCTGGTGCATTCCCCGTGCGCCTCACGACCGGAGGAGACACATAGGTGCGCGGGTTCGAGCCCCACCGTTGCACCGATTTGTATTTATGGGGGTACGTCTATGAAGCAATGCGAAAAGCAGTAACATGGACGTTAAATCTTGGCTGAGAGTTAGCCCAAAAAGTATTTTAGGTGCTGTGCGTGTTCAAGGTACCTGTCGGGGTTAGATGCATTCAGAGATTTCGATTCTAGTGACGCGTGTTTCGTTACACGGCGTATATGTCAAATAGACAGGTTAATGTAGGTGTTAGAATTGCTCAGCGACGCATAGTCCACACTCCCGTTGGTTGCTCTCTGTAAGCGAAGCTCCAAAGTGCAGAGCAGTCTCTCAAGGCATTTCATCTAAGCAGTGTGCACTTGTAGTCAAGCTGAAGGTTCCGGCGAATGTTGTAGCTGTTACGGAGGTTAGCTAATCCAACGCGAACAAAACACGTTAGTCTACATGCTAGTCATGAACCGTGCTTCTCTGGAGGGCGCAGATATTTGGCGCAGAGTGTTTCCAATTCATAGCGTGAAGCGTTGCTGAAATACTTTTCTCAGTGGTAGTCTTTGAGTATATTTTATATTTGGTAGGATTAAGAAGCTATGTCTGAAAGAATTCACCTATCTACCATTCTTCCATTACGTCGATCATATATATATATATATATATATGGTTTAACACACTGCAGGTCGCCTATCCGGTCAAACACCTGCGTTTAAGTAATGAAAGTTATGATGATGAGATTTTCTAACCAAAGGCTGACTAGACAACTTTAGACTCCTATTTTTTACGCTTCTCTTTCCGTACAGCATACCTAACTAGCTGGGCGCGTATTCCGTTCCTACCTCCAATGTATTTGCAGGGGTATCTGTTTGGAGGGGTATCTGTTTTACTTCGATTTATAGATATTTTTCTTTAGCCCACAGTGAACGAAAGGCAGTTACGTAGTGCTTTGGCATGTTTTGCCAGAAGTCCTGCTCTATTCGAAACGGATCGAAACTGAATGACCTTGGCGTAAGCAAGATAGCAAAAACAGGCCTTCACTGTCCTGCGCAAATTTCCCTTCTTTGTCGGGCATTCATTCACGTCGTCTATTATTAGCCGTCCGTGACCTGTGGACTATATTTCCTCCTCGTACGTTTCTTGATCACCGACGAAACGACTAAATTCGATTGATCATCATGTTACGGCGTACTAAAGAGCTCCGGAGCAGCGGTAGCTACATGCCAGGTTTTTCTCTCTCTCTATGTCTCTCCAAAAACCATACTCGACCAGTTTCAGGCCACATTTACCCTTTAAATGTGGGTACGCTTTAAATAGATATACGCGCCACGTTTAAAGGGTGAACGCGCGGAATGTGTCGAGAGTTATATATATACATACGAAATAAAATGTCGCCCTTTTTAGCCTGTGCCAGTGTAGTCGACCTGACTAACTTTACTGGCCTTCCCTGAGGTACTTCCCAAGTCCAACAAGCACTCAATCCTCCTTCCTCTAAATGGTTACCGGTGGCCAGCAAGTGCGTCGTTGTTCACTACGCATTGCGTGCGCGTTTCGTCGCTAATACGAAGGCCGCCGATCAGCGCGTTTTCCGCAAGTGGAACGATGCGACCTTCGGGGGTGCTCCTCCTTCTTGGTTCTTCGGGGTGCTGATGTTTCAGTGGGGGCTGTTCGAACGTTGTTTTGCGTCGCGCTTTCTACGAGAGTTGTATTCGTGGTAGTAGCTCGCTAGCAAGCTAGCTTCCCTTGCGTGTTCTTTTTCCATCGACACAATTCCAACAATACCGCCATCATGACTGGTCTTTCGCGTTTAGATTTGACTATTTGTTCAGACATGCGTACGCCTAATCATACCAGACGACGGGCTATTGAGGCGGATCACGCGGATGAGAAACGCTGGTTTGTGCAATTTCTCCTTCTGCTAGTACTTCGCGCACTGTACGGCCTCAATTCAAGCAGGTAAATCCATATGACCGACGAGGAAAACCAGAGTCGACAAGCTGGCTGCGTATCGATATAAAAGTTGAACGAAGTAGACAAACTTCCTCGACCTAGAGATTTAGGCATGACACGTAAGAGCTGTCACAGAGCGGATGCCCCGATACTTTTGCTCTTGTAAATAGTTAGAGCGCTGCTGAACGTCAAAAGGTGGGCCAATGGACACTGACGACATGTATGGCAGATTTTTTGTGTCGAACCGGGAAGAGAAGTTTTTCAATTCAATTCAATTCAAATTCAATTCAAAAGCGCCTTTATTGAGCCAAAAGGGTGGGCATATTGTATAATTGCAAGTGTATAGATATTTGTAGAGTGTTATTAATATCATTGTCGTTGTTATTATGTACATGTTTACACAAAATTTTTACATTTTGTTTAATGCGTGCAATTTTCTCGAAATCCTCCAAGGAAAGAAGTTATTAATTCTATCATTTGAGGCAACTTGCAAGGCATTAATAGTCATACCACTACGCAGCGAGTTAGGTTTTACTACAAAGAACTTATCTAACATATCGAGCTTGCGTAAACGATTATACATCCTCGTGTCGGCTTGATCAAACATATCAGAAATTGATTTGAGTTCTATATTTGCACGAGGTATATTACAGCGCATGCTCACTCTCTTTATAAAACGTGATTGTACGCGCTCAATAGCCTCAAGATGTTTGTTAAGGAAGGGACGCCAAACTTCACAACAATAAAGGAATTTGGGTAGTACAAGACTACTGAACAAATGCAGGTAGAACTCCGGTTTCTTTACGACAAAACAACGAAATACCGTATTCATCACCGCATTAGCCGATTTGATTGTTTGTGTTATATGTAAATCAAAATCGAGGCTTGGGGTAACCATTACGCCGAGATCACGTATGGACAAGGTATATGGTATATCCTGATTGTCAAGTTTATAAGCAAAACACTGTTTCTTGGAGCTAAGTATTGCGCACTTGGGTATGGATATCATCATATCATTTTCAGCACACCAACGAGAGACAGCATCTATGGCTAGTTGTAGTGTTTGTTTTCCCTCTAGCGTGTCAGTGGGACAGTACAGCTTCAGATCATCAGCATAAAGCTTGTATGTCACTCCTTGGGGTAGTACGGTTCCAATATCAAGAATAAATAAATTGAATAACAATGGACCTATGCAAGAGCCTTGCGGAACACCAGACGGACAATGTATAAAGTCACTATACGAGTTGTTTACCCTAACGCAGAATTTACGATCACTCAGATAGCTTCTAATCCAGGATACGGTACGATTGTCAATCCCTAGAACAGACAACTTTTTAACAAGGGTATGGTGGTGTACTCGATCAAATGCTTTAGAATAATCAAAGTAGACACAGTCAACTCTTTCACCCCTGTTTTTATAGAGTGCCCAATCGTGAACAGTCTCGAGTAGCTGCGTCGAGGTTGATTTGCCCCTTGTGAATCCGTGTTGATTATGGTCCAAAAGGTTATTGAGACTCAAGAAACGATTAATGTGGTCAACAAGGATCTTCTCGAAAATCAAGCAGGCGACGACTTCCTGGGCAACAGGGCGGTAGTTATCAACATCAGACAAAGAATTCTTTTTATGAACTGGAGTAACCACCGAGAGACGAAAGGGTTGAGGGACCACACCTTCTTCATAAGATCTTTGGAAAATCAATCGCAGAGGCTGTGCTAGATCTATGGCTAACATTTTGTAGAACAATGGTAGTATTGAGTCAGGTGTGATACTACATTTGGACTTGAGCTCTTTAATTTTATTAACTATTTGTTTATCATCTACACAAATGGGGGGGCTGAGAAGGGTGTTGGGAGGTGGATGAATCGAAGGGGAAGACGAGACCTGATGAGAAACAAAAACTGAGGCAAAGAAGTTTTTGAAAATATCGGCCTTAGCCTCATCATTGGTGATGAGCTCCCCGTTCAACTTGATAGCCCCTATGCATTGCTTGCCCTTTATTCTCTTGTTTGCATAACGAAAAAACTCTTTAGTATTTCGAAAAGACAACGCGGATTCATCGAGTATACGGAGTCTAAGCGTAGCTCTCTTCAGCTTAGAATGTAAGTTAGGGCACGAGTCAGTTTCAATTAAACTCTTGAGTCTCTCAATATACTCCCTGAGTTTGTGATGACTCCTAATATTCGTACGCTTAGGGACGAAGGACTCAATGAGAAAATGCATGTACCCGATATATTTATTGTACATGGCATCAACATTATGACAGTCACTAAAGAATCGGGACCACGAGACAAGTGACAGATTTTGTGATATTTGCTCATAATTCCCCCTATAAAAGTCAAACCCGCCTCCGGGTACATCCTGACACTGACGTTCTATCAACACTTGGAACGAGAGAGCCATGTGGTCTGTTTTTATGGGCGGTGAGGTGACGTGGAGGTCACCAATAATAGCGGGATCAGTTGTTAATAATAAGTCAAGCACCGATCCATGTTCACTTCCATTGGGTGTGCGAGTATTTTCGGTCACCAGCTGGGTTAGGCCATTGTTCAAGCACGAATTTACAAAAAGCGAGTCCACAGAAAGGCTGCTTGAGATCGTTGCCGTATTCCATTGAATATGTGGAAGGTTAAAATCTCCACAGATTATAATAGGTCGATCATCAACAAGAGCCTCAAATAGTTTATCTACGTCAACTATTTGATCACGTTTCACACCACCGTCGGCATTAGTGATATAACAGCATACAAACCGGATTGTGTTATATCCCAATAGCACATCGACAGAGACCGCTTCTACAGCAGAGAGACAATCAACCACAGAACAGCTCAGTGACTTTTTCACAAGAATAATAACACCACCACCTCGACTTTCGCGATCTTTTCTAAATACAGAGTATCGATCATTGAGAGAAAGCTCACGGTCCTTTACGATGTCGGTAAGCCATGTTTCGGATATGAATATGATGTCGACATCATTTAATAAAGTGTAGGCCGTGAGTGAATCACATGCACCGTGTTTAGCGAGTGAGCGCGCGTTAAAATATACACAGTTTAAACTAGTCGGGGATGTTGATGTTTCTATGGAGATCGTTGGTTGTTGTTGTTTCATGCATTCAATGCAGATTTCTGCACAAATCAGCAATGCTCTCAGCAGAAACAGTGGTTGTAGTACAACGAGAATGAGCAGGAGTTAGCATGTATTCCTTTGATGCCCAGTAGTGGATAGGATAAGTTGAAGTAATATTAAAGAATGGTTCCAGCTCCTCGCCTCTTCCTGAGGCCATTTAGGTGAGAGGTTTTTAGTGGGTATTATGCCAACAACATCGGCATCGAGTCCCACACTACCCGCTCTGGGTGTGCGTAAACGCATTTTTCCCTCTCACCATAAAAAAAAAAAAAAAAAAAAAAAAAATAGTGGATAGGAATTCGTGTGCCCTACCCAACGTGTGGATGGGAATGCGTGTGCCCATACCCGATATTTTACCAACTACTTAAACCATTTAATGTTTTGATAACGTAGCTAGCTTATACCTGCGCTATCGCACACGTAATGTGTTCGTAGAATAACTATATTTTATTGTTAGAGACTTTTCCATTTGGATATACACTTAACTATTCTCTGAAGAGCATCCATATATATATATATATATATATATATATATATTACGGAAGTCGTCATAACGTCGATTATATTTATGCGCGTACTTTTGTGTCCAATTTATGTCTACATGTTCCATTGACCTGTTCGTGGTCGGGGAATGTTACGAGTGTGGTCAGTTTTACTCTCAGTTTTTAGCAATAAAACTTCCGCGAAGGTGCAGCATTTCGGCGAGACAGTTGGCAAGACACACACACACGCAGCGATATGGACAGACAGAAAAATAGAGGAAAATCAAGAGTGACATATACGATTTGAGGCCGACAGAAGGGCAGCCGTTGTGCGCACTCACTCGACAAAGAAGCTAAGCGGTAGCAGTGACACCAGCAACAACAACGTCGTCGTCGTCGTCGTCGAGGGCCGTACGGCAGCCAGTTTATCCCTCGCCCTCATCCGCTCTCATGAGACCTGTGTCTCTCGCGTTTCTCCGTCCGTCCTTCCTCCGCGCTCTCTCACGCCTTCGTCGAGTTCCCTCGATCTGCCTGCCTATCAGTCTTTTGTCTCCCGACCGACCCACAGCCTCTACTTCTCTCCCCCGGGGGCACCGAAGCGCATCATGCCGCCTCTCCACCCCGCACAGGATAACATCATCATCATCAGCAGCAGCAGAAACACCCCTCTCCACCAGGAATCCGCCGCGCACAACCTCGAAGACGTGCGTAGGGAGTCGTGCCAAGCAGGTTTCCCTCCGACTCAATGGTAGCGGTAACATCGTCAGGTTGAGACGTTGCTCCTGTTGTTGCTGCTGCTGCTGCTGCTGCTGGCTGCCATTGGCTATCCCGCTCCGTCTTGCATGTTGCTCCTGTTCGACCAGGTGCTACCAGGTGCAAGACGCACACAGCCTTCATTTATCGTTTCTTGCTGTACCCTATGTATCCCTTCTGTTTTCGTCTTCGAAGGCTTGGCTAAGTAGCAGGCAGACAGGCAACTCCATGTGTACCTTTGTTCACCGCGTCTCCTAACTTTTAAGTAAACTCAATAAAACGTTAAGAAAGTTTGAAGTCGATTTTCGTACAATACAAAAAGTGAATACGACGCAGATCGATTAAGTCGGCCGGCCGGTTTGCTGGTTGGTCATCGCTGTTCTGCCGCAAGACTGTGTAGCGAAATGTCACGAAATGCTTAACTACTCAAATGGTAATTGTCGATTTTGATAGCCCGTGTGCAGACACGTGAAAACGAAAACTTGGCGGCCGAGTGACTTCATTAAGAAGAGATGGAACACTGCGTGAATTTTGCCTGAATGAAATAAGGCGTACTGAGCCGTCGCTGCAAATTCTTCGGTCTTTTTGTGAGCCTCGGACGGATTCGCAAGAAACGCTGCTTCAGATAGATCTCTGAGGATAGATATCAACTCTTGTCGGTGACGGATACTAACGTAGTTGGACCAAGTGCTCGTGTTGCCGTTGTCTGTATTTCAAATATTAACTTTCAGTCACTGAGAGCAGCGCTGAGACAGCAGAAACGGCCGAGTTCAACACGAGTTAATTGCGGGTTGTTGTAGACCTTCTTCTCAAGCGTGTCGGAGGCGCTACCGAGGTAAGTCAGCCACTTGACTCGCGCGTTTTGTAAGCCCGTGTGTAAGCTTGTGTGTGCGCGTTATGCTGCGACGACTGTATGATATATCTCAAAAACTCTAGCCAGAGATTGTTTCATGGCAGTCTTAAAATAATGAGAGGGATGTGTATGTTTTAAATGTTTTGTATCCCTAAATCTATAAGCGTGCTAGATGAAACTGCATAACACGAGTACAAAAACTGTTTGCTATAAATAATGCTACGTGCACTTACAAATTACCGGACGAGTACTTTGTTCTGTCAAAATATACTTTGGGATTTTTTTTGTTATAAGCTAAGTGCTTCGTCGTACAGAAGTGCTTGACTAAAAAGTGATCTGTCGAGGTAGAACATCTATGAACCAGAATATAAACT
The DNA here is from genome assembly GCA_003439945.1 of Dermanyssus gallinae. Lineage (NCBI taxonomy): Eukaryota > Metazoa > Arthropoda > Arachnida > Mesostigmata > Dermanyssidae > Dermanyssus > Dermanyssus gallinae. Next base: position 32,017 of record QVRM01002673.1, read on the forward strand.
TGATAAAACCCAACGCAAGCAATGCGTCTAATAAGAAATGCAATATCTAACTATGACCCGGACAAGCCAAATATTTTGGTGATGAGTTGGCAACTGCTAAAGAGCAGAAGGACTTCAATGTTCTTGAACAACTTCTGAGGGAATATAATAGATCTATTGAGACCATTTATACATATCTTTGTAGGCAGGCGAATACTACTACAGGTGCAAGGCCGCTAGTCGTCAGTTGCAATGGGCATGTCGCGTGCAGATTCGAACCTGCAACTCTTCAGTGCGCATTTCTACAAATTGTTACCACGACGTTTGAGAATAATGTACTCAGCATATCATATTATGTCAACTGTCTCCTGCCTGCTTTATGATCTCATTGGAGCGTTATGCGTAGCATATGAAGTTTATATTTCGGCATTCTCAAATACACTTTACGACTTCGAGACGTTTCGATGGGGAATTCAGTTCGCTAGATTCTACACATTTTAGTAACCGTATGACCACGTATGGAACCGCGTTTATACGTGTGCGTAGACCCTATCAATATGAAAAATAATAACATATTTTTTTTAAATATATATTGTCGCTAATGGCTACGTTCGCAGTGTATCTGCAGTGTACGTGCGTATTTATCTAATAGTAGTAATTATAAATTGGTAATTTCTAGACAAGTAACTATTACAACGACACGCACTGAGAATCCTAGACCAGTTATTATGCTAACGTCATGACATAGACTCTGCTGGAAACGTCATAGCGACAAGCTCCGCTGGTAACCGGAATTCATCATCCGGATAGGGCATCTAATCGGTTGAAAGAAGCAGTTTATTTCGTAGTGGACTGCAGCCGTTGATTGCAGAACGTTCGGCTCGTGTCGGTCTGCAAGACGAAGTGTCACGAAAATTTTCTCGCGCGCGGGGGAAGCAGCACTGCTGTGAGAAATCGCGGTGCCCTGTATGATGGGGGTAATTCGCATTAAGGCTTCGACGCGCCGACACAAGTGCCGGCAGTTGCTAATTGACCGAATTTGTGCCAAAATCAAGTAACCGCTTGGCCGTAGGCTGCTTGACAGCCTAATTGGCAACACGTGGTAGTGCCAACTGCTACGTCCCGTGGCCACATGCGCGGTCACACATGCTAGTTACAAGTTTGCGATAACAGGGCCGCAAGGTCTCTACTCTAACGAGGTCTAGCCGTAGAGCTGCATAACATCTACGACGTGAGATGATTGTTATTAGCCTCTTTAGCTACCGGAACACGGGCCATATATATATATATATATATATATATAAGAGAGCGGGAGGGACGGCGACTCACGCCGTCCGCTCTTTCACTCTCTCGTCCTTCAATGTTCTGTAAACGGGAATCGAATCAAACGGGATTCTTTTACATCTAGCTGTCTATTATGTGCCTACTGGCAGCCGTTGTCTAGTATCTAGGTTTACGCGCTCCAAATAAGTTGCAGACGCAGTAGAGCGAATTAGAGCCTGATGTGGAGCTACGGTAGCTGCGGTAGCAGCAGCCGAGGTAGGTTGCCGAGAACAGAACACTCGTGGACATGCTAGGCTGGCCACAATAACCCTTCCTAAGTCTCAAAGCGTTGGCCGCAAAAACATATTGCCGGAAAAAATTAAACCAGTATATGCTCGGTGTGTGCACAACTATGAAACAAGGTGTTGCTGGTGAAGATCTTTTTTTTTTAGATTTTTTGTAAGGCTAATGCCCATGTACGTTTTTTTTCATGTCATGGCTAATTTTTAATCCACTCCGGCATTTAGCTTGTCTAAATTGGAAACCAATTTAAGAGTGGCCGGTCTAAGTCTCGAACCCAGTCCTCCCGAATGCAAGGCAAAGGCTTTGCCACTAGGCCATCTTGCTCGGTCTTGGTGGGGATCTTCAAAGGTAAATCGCCCAGAAATGTACGTGTTAGTCAGGCGCACTAATCGCGCAGTACGTCGTACGTCAAAAAAAAAGCCTTCGATGGTTGTATGGCTACGATGATTCGAATAGAATACAATTCCGATGGTAATACGGACCCGAAAGAGACGAGGAGAAAAGGCTAGAGGCTTAAATCGTAAAGCGTTGCTGGTATCGAGTAACGACTCTTGAGGTTGAGACATATATAAAGTTGAATGGCTAGATGTGTACCGTAGGCGGTACAGCGACCTTCTTGTGGCCATTGGCATCATGCCAAATCACTACTCGTACTCAAGGCGAGGATGTCGCAACAACAACAACAACAGCCCGTAAGCAGGGGGGGACTTCGCCCATCGCTTTTGCATTGCCGATGAAGTTCGGCGTCGCTCGTCTGCGACTCAACGTCGTCGCACTGCACACTTAGGCCGGTGAAGGCGGTGAAGGCAGAGAAGGAGGCTGCTTACGTGTACTCTGCAATCAAGCACTCCCCCACCCGTCGCCGTTCATTCGCCATATTGCTGGCTGGCCTACATTTCATTGTGATTCGTGGACGAGACGGTTGTCGTCACATGTGGTCGGCTATGCAACGCCGCCGGTGTCGTCCTCGTCGTAGCGTCATTTGATGATTGTGTACTGCGGCGGGCAAGGCAGGGAGGTGGGGGGAGGTGGGGTCATTGTGCTCGAGGTATTACATGTAGTTGGTAGTGCCGGTGGCATTACTTAATGTATGCAGCAACTTGCGTGCTGCGTCCGTTAGCAACTACACGGTAGTAAACAAAGCGTCGTGTGAATGTCGTCGCAATGAACAGGTTGGTTGACTGGCTCTCTCTGTCTGGCTGGTGGATTGGCTGTGGACACCTGGCTGTCTGGGACATTGACGAGCAACGAGGCTACCATTAGCCTGAGAGAGGAGCTCGCTTTGGTGTCGAGGGAAGGAATCAGGGCTGCTACCATTGTCATCTAGCATTGAGCCTAATTCCATCTCCATCACCACCCCCATCACTGTCGTGGGCAATCAACAAAGACAGAGAGGCTTAATGAAAGAGGACGGTCGCTTACTCCCCCATCACATCCCTCCATTTCCCCAGTACATCCCTCTATTCCCCCATTACATCCCTCGATTCCTCCGTTACATCCCTCTATTCCCCCATCCACTACCCCCCACACCTCGTACCCTTTAATGCCCCCTCGCAACTTCGCTTCTTTGCACGGGCCTTTCAGGTCGACGAACGTCTTTGTATGTGTCTCCTGCAATTGCGAGTGTGCTTCGAGATACCGCCAATATCGTGGTTGTTGCTGTCGTCGTCGCTGTCGCTTGACGCTTTTGACCGCTTAGAGGACTATATCAGCAGTATTCGTTCTTCCGATTCTCGTATTATTCCACCTACTTTGACTTGCTCAACCTCCTCATTCGTGCGCGCGGCCTTTAGTCCTGCTTGGTGTGTAGAGGCCACAATATCTAGGCAACACCCAGCTGGGGTAATCAGAGCTGGGGCAATATGATCAAATCCTGCTGTTCTGTGGAGCTCTTCAGGTTCGACAATACAGGCGGGGGGAAGGTGTTGTTGTTTCATGTCGCTATTGCTGTTCCTACTGAAGCTGCTGCCATTATGTCGTTTTCGGTGGTATAATTATTATTGTTGTTGTCGAAGTCGCTGTCGGACCACGGAGACGATACGCAAGCAATCGACCACAGACGTCGACCCGTTCGATAACCAACGTAAATGCACCATCTCGTGATCAGGTCACAATATTGCTACCGCGTCCTACCCTAAGCGAAAAGGGGGTTAGACACAACAGGTTACAGTTATGAGTACTAGTCTCGTGTTGGCGTGACGACCAGTAACTAAACCAGAGATACACTTACACGCCTTTGTACAGGCAATGGTATCTGAAAAACATACTAGCGTTTGTTGTTGTTGTTGCTATTGTTGTTATTCAATCTGATTCGCGTTTTTGGAACTATTGTTATTGTCTTTGTTGTCTACGCTGTTGAGTTTGTTGTTGCCATTGAGTGTGTTAGCCATTACTTTTTGTTTTCGCTATATATATATATATATATATATATATATATACAGGTAGTTCAATAAGTTCTTAGAATGAGCTTTTTAGAATTCGAATTTTGCAACGGCAGAATGAACTACGTCCAGGAGGCCAAAAAACGGCAACTGATGAGGAAAACATAGAGAAAGTGCGAAACATCGTTGGCACAGATAAGCGAATGAACATTAAGGAGATAGCGGAGGCATTAGGAATTAGTTTAGGTAGTGTGCATTTTATCCTATACGAAAACTTGAAGATGAAAGAGCTCAGAAAAAAATGGCTGCCGCATTTGCTCAACCAAGGCCAAAAAAACGCGCCTGTTTTCGCTTCACAGCGAAATTTGGCCAAGATGTCGAACAATCCGTCGGATTTTTGGCGCAGATTCATGACCGTCGATGAAAGCTGGGTCCATCACTACACTCCCGAGACCCAAGAAGCATCTTGCCAATGGTGTGCACTTGATGAAGGAAGAGCCACTCCGAAGAGGGTGCGGACAACGGCATTGACCGGAAAGGTGATGGCTACAGTTTTTTAAGACCAACGTAGAATAATGCTGGTCGACTACCTTGAGAGCTGTAAAACGATCACAGGAGAATATTATGCAAGACTGTTGGACTGCCGTTAGCAAGAACTCATCGTGAAACGGCCCGCTTTGCAGAAGAAGGTTGTCCCGTTTCACCAGGGCAATGCTCCTGCACACAAGTCCCGGCAAGCATCGGCAAAACTGGCCCAACTGAGGTTCGAACTTATTGAACAACCCTCCTATTCTCCAGACCTGGCCCCCTCTGATTATTTCCTCTTCGGACATTTGAAGAATAGTCTCGGTGGAAAGCGTTTTCCAGCAATGAAGAGGTTAAGGCTGCTGTCAGTGCCTATTTTCAGTCTAACGACGCGGAATTCTACTCAAGAGGTATTAAAGCTCTAAAATCTCGGTGGGAAAAGTGTATTGAGCTTCTCGGGGAGTATATCGAATAAGATAAATTTAAAAACATGATTTGGAAAAATCTTGGTTTTCATTCTAAGAACTTATTGAACTACCTGTATATATATATATATATATATATATACTTTTTATCAGGAACATTGCGTGCTGACTCATTCTTGTCGCTTGCGTTTGACTTGAATTTTCTGTGGCCGCTTTTTTCGCTTGGGACTGCGTTTCTGCGAGTGGAATTGGTTATTTAGTGAACCAGTTTTGAGGTTTTGAAACATCACTCGTCGTGAGTGCTAGTAGCTAGAGGTAGCAGTATTAGGAGGAGTAACAACCTGTTGAATTATTTCATCACTGACCTTTTGGCCGAGCTGACTTTTTGTATGGGGCTAATGCACATTATGTTGTTCATTCAGAATTGTTGCTGGACAAATCGAATAGCAGCGAGTGCATTTGGGTGTGTCAGCCAATGGCGCACCGACCACACATGGGAAGCCATACAACAAACGCCGAAAAGTATATCGGCCGTAGTAGCCTGCAGTACTATAAGAAAAGTCTTGCATTAAGCGTGTCTTTTCATTATTTTGTTTTCAGTTGCTAGTTTAGACTGTCTTGTGATAAAGGTTACGGGTCGGTCCATATGCAAGACTGCTACTCTTTGCACAGATACTTTTTCTCATAATTATATTTGTAAAAGTTCTAAAATGTTTGTGCAATCATTCAGGTCCATCTCAAACGTACAGCTAGCTGTTCGTTTTTTATGTAAAAAGGCCATCCTGCGCAGACTTCCGTAGAATTGTTGGCCGAACAGATTCCTTGATATTATTTGGCGTGTGTCAACGGTTTGCGCCCGCTAATATATGAATACACTGAAAACTCTTTACAATGCTAGCTATTCAGATAAGTTATTGGATATATATATATATATATATATATATATATTTTCTTTTTTTAAATTTATATACAGTAGAAAAACTTTAAGCAAAATCAGATCAATTAGATCAAATATACAGCGAAAAATTATTTACAATGTCCACGAGAAATATGTTTTGTTGACTCCAGGTATGCGATTTGCTTAACCAGCATGGGTAAGGGCGATTTTCTCCTGAACGATGATTTACTTCTGTTTTTGTTCGACAACACTTGAGCCAGCTTAGTAGTGCTTCTAGCACTCTAAGAATCACTCTACGGCTGTGCTGCGCCTATGTATTCTATATGTTCCAATATTGCAGCGGAACGACTCTAAACGTCTCTAAAGTGGAGCGGGTTGGCTCCCGCCTTGGAGGACTAGTCACCGAGTCTTGGTTCGTTGTAGCGCATACACAATGTGCGACCGCCATGCTTACGCAGCCCGTTGCCAGCTTCGGTTGAAGGAGGATATGCTCTTTGCCATCGCGAACTCTTCGCCGCATGTGTGCTCTGGTGCAAAACTTCCGATTTTGCTGTCGAAGCAATTTGATTGTTCGCTCTCTCTCTCTCAGCCAAATCAGTCTGACCGCTGTCGGCTCTCGGAGTCGCTTCCGAACAGTTAGTCTACGATCTCTATCCCGGGCAAGGTAAACAAATGTATCTAAACATAGAGAGCAGCTTCTGTGGGTTTGACCGTATAAAATCGAGGGTGTCCGTTGCAGGTGGTGGGGACGTAGCGGTCTTAACCCAATTGTAAACGGCTCAACCCTGCAGCTTTGCGTAGCGTTCTTCAGGATAGTAATTCATCAGGTAGATAAGTTACGTCTTCTTCATAGTAACAATTGACTTGTTAACACTGTTTATCAAAAGAGCTCATTAATACTAGGGTAGCACTAATGAAGAAAAAGTAGCTGGCGTCGTAGTAACCCCAGCAACCCCCCCCCCCCCCCCAAGTCCGAGGAGAGGCGAGGGGTCGGCCGGGCAGCAGCTCCCAAATGTGAGTTATCGGCCGGCCGCGCAGCAGTCACGTGATAACTGCCAAGTGCTGGATACCACAGGAGAACACAGACTGTGGTAAAGTCATCATCATGGCACCTCGTTTCTCAATTGCTGGTCTCGTTGCTTATACATATGTAAGAGTGACCCCAGCATCGACCTCAGCCACTGCTGCTCACACGAAGAACGATGGCCGCCCGACCCTTCAGCCAGCCACCCATCTTGCTGGGTCGGCGTCATTTCGTACAATTGACGTCGAATGATTCGATCGACCAGACAACGCTATTTTGGCGCTGCGTTAGTCTGACGTAGTTTTTTTGTTCGCTGTCGCGCGAACAGCTCATTCGCTTGTGACGTGGGAGCGTATAGTTAGCAAGACTAGCTTAGAGTGTACCGCAGTTGTTGCAGCTAGTCTTTTGTATGTGACAAGTTGTGCAAGAAAGAGAAAGGGCGCTGTAGAGCAAGACAAATGGAGATAGGTAGCCGGATAAAACGAAACGAGATACTACTAGAGAGTATTGTCTTAGTGAGCGAGGGCATATGGCGTTCAGCAATTCGTCAAGCTTCAACGTCAAGCAACAATGACACGCAAATGCAGAGCTTCCCCGAATTTGAAATGGGCTCACCGTTGTTTTTTATGTGCCGCTCACACTGATGGAATCATATACGTGTAGATCTCTAGATCCTTCATGCCTATCATAGCAGCACTATCACGCTTGCGTGTGAAAGTTCAATTCACCAAGGCATGGTATGCTTGAAGCATAAAAATTGCTAATCGCGTTTCGAAACAAAAATGCGCACAATCGACCCGTTGCGCGTGTAGGAGGTAAACGGCTATTAATAGTTGACGGTCTTAGAATTTAAATCTTACAAATGCTTTCGAATTTCTTCGTGTCCATCTGAGCGGTCTAGGACAGTGCCTGTAAATAAACTAAACAAAAATACAAAAATAGCTACAAGACAAATCACACGTATACTGGGAAAATAGCATTATTCAACAGGGTTTTAACGGATGTCGAAACGCAACTACGTGAACCTTCATGGACGGAACGTCCAATGTGTGGAACTCGCTACTAATAATAAGGACACATATCGTTAATATTATTAAGATTATTATTATTATTATTATTATTGTTTGCGATACCATCTTCCTCCACTAGAGATCTCGGGCCACGATGCATTGCACCGTTAAAACACCGCACACTTACCTAAAACCACTATCTGGGTTACTGCCTAGTTGTCTATGGCAGCACACTAAGAACATTGGATCAAATATTTCAGCACTATTGGATGCTACTTTACTAAAGGCTTCTTTGCCCACCCGGTCCACGATCTAGTATCTAAAATTTATGCAGGAAACCCGCATGAAAGACCTAATGCTAATGTCATGTAGTCTAATGCAAATGTCTTCCAATGGTGCCCAAGGCACACAAGCGGGACTTCTTATGCGTTCGGGGCCTTTTATTGTGCTTTTTAGACGTTATTTATCCTTATGCCGATGGTCTGCGAAATGAGCGCACGCAAATTTGTTGCTTTCAGACTAAAGAAAGCGCACAACAAGCAGCGAGATCGGGGTCGACGACATGCAAGAACACCTAGGAGACTATGAGCACTCTAGAATAAGCTGCAAAGCTTGCAGGAATTTTTTTTCCTACTTGTGTCTGTTTTGCCCATTTTCAACGGCGGACCAGCCTGCTCTCACCTCTCCCACAGCTAGTGTGCCCGTAATAATAATAATAATAATAATAATAATAATAATAATAATAGTTATTTATTTTAATATCAAAGCCAGCCGGTAAATGTACAGATTGAACTCCCATCTATAATACATCAATACCTACAGACCTCTTCCCTTCGGGAGCGTGTCAAAGATCATTTTCGCGTAGCCGCGCTGAACTTCTAAGGCGATGCGCTGCCTTTGCGGATCGTTTGTCTCCGTTCGACTTCTCGATGATCTGACCGACTGTCCGCGTTATGGCCATGGCCTCCCGTCTCCACGCGCCCAAATTATAATAATTAATAATGAACGCAGTTACTTTCCCAATGCTGTGGGCGGCATTTGTACTTCAATCACGTTCGATATCCCGCTGCATAAAGCCCTGCTATCTTTCATTAAACTCCAAGTGGTGGCCACATACACACATCGAGCATCCTAGCGGCACTGGGAAGATCGATGACAAGGTCGAATGGCTGAATGGTCCGACTAAGTCATACTGTCTCTCACAAAGTTCATCGAAGACATTTGGACACCGTTTCAGAGTAGAGGAAAACACGCAGTATGAACTAACATTATATATATTTACCTTGAAAATGCTAACTGAGGCCGCATGCCAATATTTTGGAAAAAGTTTGACAGTTATTTGTCAGCGCGACAGAGCCGAGCCCG
>QVRM01002674.1:0-72438 GCA_003439945.1 Dermanyssus gallinae
CTACTGTTGCTGTGGGCTGCTGCTGCTGTTGTTGTCGCTGTTGCTGCTAACTGATGTAGTAGCAATAGTAGTAGCTATTCTTATTGTTGTTGCTGTTATTGTTGCTGCTGCTGCTGCCACAGTTACTTCTATGTGTGCCTGCGTGTATACATATGTCACTACTGTCTACTCGCCGGCTACTTCCTGCACAACAAAGTGAGCAAGCACCATCAGTATTGTTTGGTCGTCCCCGTTTTCATCAGGCTACTTATGTACACCACATCATCAGCATAGATCAAGTAGTCGCGGCTATTGGCCGCAATACGTAGTGTTAATACTGGTATTGCTGTTGTGTTGATGTTGTGTACGTTTGTTATTAATGCCGTTGTAACTGTTGCTGTTGTCGCTGTTGCTGTTGTCGTTGTTGTTGTTGCTGCTGTTGTTTGTTGTGTTGCTGGTGTGGTCTGTCACCCATAGACAAGCGAAGGATCACCAACGAAACCATGCCAGCGAGAGGCCATGTTATCGATGCCGATGTTCAATCATGATCAGCTTGCGGTCAAGTTACGCCAAAAGTTCGCTTGAGCGCTTCGAACGTTTTAAAGTCTATGGCTATGCTATTCTCCTTTTCTCTTATTCCACGTCTCCCTCTTGGGTCCGTCTCTGTCCATCTCGATCTGTGTTGCATTTCTGGACATCGTTGTTGTCTCCTCCACCCGTGTCGTGTCTACGTTGTGTCTCGGCCGACCTCGCCTTCATCATACATCGTTGTTGAAGTCCTCCACTCGTCGATGACCTGTTTGTTTGTCGATATGTTTGTGTCTTCCTTACGACGGTGCCTGCCTCCTCCCGCTAGCCGGTCCGTCAATACAATATCTCAAGTCGATTATTCGTTTTGAAGCATTAGCAGCGTACTTTTTGTCATAATTTATTCATTCACCCATTCATTTCGTCTAGACTCACCAGTCTGTACGTTTTGTCTGCTAGCCCGCTTTCACACACCCTGCATTTGTAGGTGTTGTTTTCTATTGTTATTGTTGTTGTTGTTGTTGTTGTTGTTGCGGTTGTTGTTGTATTATTGTTGTTGCGGTCGCTGTTGTTGCTGCATGTCGCTGTTGTTATTTTGCTGCTGCTGCTGCTGCTACTTTGGCTGCTTTCTGTTAAATGCTTAATTTTGACTGAAAATGGATCACTTAAACGTCGACAATTTTTTTCTCGATCCACCGTTCTTCGTTTGCTCTATCAATGTCTTGTAAGACGCGTTCACTCAGGGTCATCGCTGCATAAGTCAGCGTCTGCAACCGCACTAATACAGCAAGAGCCGCAGCAGCAGCCGCAGCAGCAGCAGCAGCAGCTTCGGCGGCTGCAACAACGACGCCCAGCGAATCGCGACAAATCGCCCTTCCTGTGCTGCATGCATATATGTATCACCTTGTTGTGTAGGTCACTTTTTACGTGTTTTTTTCTCTCTATGCGTGATGCGAGCGTGTATGTCCGTATGCGGCGAATAAATGTCTACGAACATATGTGTATGTATGTATGTATGTGATATTTATACGATTTGTGTATACTACACACACTATTTGTTGTTTCTGGAAACCGAATATCCGGCCCGCCTATAGATACGAAAGACGGGCCATCTGATAGATCGAGTGTGCTAACGCCAATTGCTAATGCTAACAACGCTGTGGGTCGCCATGTCGCCGCGCCGCCACCATCGCACCCGCCGCCGTCAAGGCCCACCTTGAAAGGCCACCCACTGCAACCATCATTACGTCGCTATAGGCATTGGCTATTTGTTGTCTGTGTCACGTGTTTCATCCTCCTTACTACGTATATATATATAAATATATATATATATATTATATATAATATATATATATATATATGATATCTATATATATCAATATAATATATATATATATTATATTATATATATATATATATATATTGATAGAACAATCGTGGTGAAAAAGCGTAAAATTGCCTTGGTTACTGTTGCAACTCTTCATCGTGCCTAATGAATCGTATGCATGATCGGTGCGAATATGAAGTATAGCCCTAATTACACTCGCAACAAAAGTCGTTGCTTTTTCAAATATCGTTACATTTTCCCTCGTCAAGTACATGAAAAGCAGCGGATGTTGTGGTCTGTAAGTAATAGTATTCATAACATACACAAATCTAAAGTTACGTACCCAGCCATATTTAAACGATATACTATGTACGCTAAAGCCAATTAACCAGCTCAGCGCCATTACGCTATCCTGGTACATAGCAATATGAATTAAATTATTATATAACATGTGTATGTATACTAACACAACTTTTACAACGTGATTAATAAAGGTGATAATAAACGTCATATTGTTTATTAAATAAATGTTTCCTACGCAATCTAATACTTAAATAACCTTAGTTGACCTCCACAAACATACACAGTCCGACAAAGGAAATAATCCTTCGTCGGACGGCTTTAACAACGTCTCCGCAATATATGTACGCGCCTTTCATTATGGCGCACATTGTATAATACCTATGCAAGAATGTTAACCTGATAATGTAAATACAGCACTTCTGTCATAGATGTCCTCTAATTTACCGTAAAACGGTGAACCAATCTTAATGTTAAAAAATTGGGTTTATTTGGTATGGTGGCTGATTATAGTTGGCCGCTTCCGATGTGGAAAATCGCTTTTGTCAACAAGCACGCAGTTTGTGTATGATTAAGCAACGTATGGTGTGCATAACGCACAGACGCTAGCGTTTGAAAAGCACGGCTTTGCTGTCAAATACCGTGCAGGTCGACTGAATGGCAAGAGCAGTGCTAATCTCTCGTTTAAGCGTCGTCTAACCAACCTCCTTTCTCCACTTCTTGAGGTTAACAAGCTCCGTCTTTATGACCCTTTGTAAATAAATACGTTTCTCTCTATTTCATAATTGGCAGCGTGCATCTGCTACTACCAGAAATAAAGAAAAACGATGTCCGATGTATGTAAATATTGCGACAGTTAAAAAAAACATCATTTGATCTCTCAGCTTCTAGATCATCTTTAATACAATCTCAAGGATTCACGTGTTATTCAATTTATTACATCTTTTATACAAAAATCATACCTCAATGCGTTATCTCGCGTTTGAAACATCCGCTAGTTCATTAGGGGCTGAAATATGCATTTAAGGTGTGTGCAAAACTTCTAACTGCCGCTCGGTGCTTATCTAAATGAGTTACTTTCTGCCAACCACGTTCAGACCCCCTGCGGTATGTGTGACCCATTATGATTGTATATTGAGTAATTACTCACTATAAAAAGCCAGAGAAGAAATTCTTCCAGATATTTATTATATAGGAATTTAACGCTATTTTTCCAGTGCCCAGAAGGTTGTATACATTTTTAGACTTTCTTGAAACTTCTCCGGCTTTCCCGTTAATGTAACGTTTTACCGTGGATTTTTTTAACAGCAAATTAATATTTTTTTCTAATGCATCAAAAATACATTCCAGAACACAAAAACGAAACCGCACATCTGAGCTCAAATCTGCGATTGAGCACATCAGAAGTTCGTATGTTCCGGTAATTCCACTATACCTAAATTACCAGAATATATGAACTTAGTTTTAGAGCAATTACACTTATTATTAGGCTCAATGTGTGAGATTGAGAGGAAATGGTAGAGTTCGACGAAAACCACATTTGGGGTCGCGTAGTAAACGACAACTTGGTTTCCTTTTCAACAAGTTGCTAGTTATGTTTGTAGCTTATAAGAGCCGTTAGCAGTAAAATACCTTTTTGTTTTCCGATTTGTTCGGGGGGTATGATACAAATGACGGCTTTGATAATTTACCAACAATGCAACATGCCTTTAGATATCCGTATGCTTGTGTTGATATGGAAGCTTTTTATGATTTTCTTGCACTTAGCTTTCTCATTTTGCTTATGGACCTCGTATACGAGACTTTATTTCGCCGAAATTCACAATTTATCTAAAAACAAGGTTTGGTGTAGCGTAGTGTATAAGCAATGAAACCCCTGAAACGACACGGTCAGGCAGCGGAATTCGTTGACCATACTTGACTACCGAGTTTGTAGAAGAAGTGATCCCATCGACTACTGCGTCTAGCAGAGGAACCTTGTTCTCTTCTATTTATCTGGATGTTTGAGAGTGTGTTGACGTGTGGTCTCTCAACGACTGTCGAGGGGAGTAAGGGTGCGTGTTCTGAACTTCCGCGTAGCTCGTGATTTGTAGCTAAACCCTTCAGCGTGTACGAAGCGCTCTCAAACTCTAAGCACTAGACGTTAGTACGAGCATAGCATGTGTTCGTTCGTTCGTTACGGAAGGGTTTCGTGACGCGCTCGAGAATCTGGCCCTCTAAACCCGTAGCTGACGTCACGTTCTCCAGCGCATCACAGTGCCCAATGTGGCCATTAAGCCATTGCCTGTCCATTGTCATTGATGTCCAGATGTCCATTGGAGTGAATTACCAGAGAGATAGATCGACTCCCAGTTCCTAATACTGGTGCGTACCAGTGTATTTGCAAGCCTTGCTTCTGAAAATGTTAACGATGGCGACGATGCTAATGACGATGATTATAATGATGATGATGATGATGATGAGGACGATCATGATTTTTTTTAGTATCAATTGTATCAGTCCTCGTAGTAGTAGTAGCACTGCGGTTGTTTTCCGCCGCTAGCTAGCGGTTCGCTTCTAGGCAACGAATGTGGGCCACCAACACGCGTCCGGCTTGATGAGCTGCGGGGCGAATACTTTTCTGTGCGTCTGCTTTCCTGAACGACAGGAAGGACGCTCATACGACGTGATGAGCCTTTCTGGCTGTCCGCCGCGAGCGTCGTTCGTTTTGATGGCGATGAGAACAATGTTGCTGTTGCTGTTGTTGTTGATGGTGATGATAATGATGATGATGATGATGCGTTTTTTTACGACTGCACGCAAATAAACGCCATGTTAATCTGTTTTTAAACAGACGCATGCGCATCCATCCAAACGCGCACGCATGGCGGCAGCGGAAAACAGCCGCATGAGATGGTGCAGCGCCCTCTGGCGGGCTGGCGGCAAGGGTGGCGCCACCGAGTTGGGGTTGGTTCGCGCGCAATCAGTGTGACGACACAGCATTACAAGGTCTGGAAAGAAGAGGACAAAGAGGAAAGATTAGCAAAGATAAACGGTGCGGGGGAGAGGTGGTACAGAGATTACATCATCGTAATCCTCGCTGACCCGAATCGCAACAACAAGAGCAGAAGCAGCAATGTGAACAACAACAATAACTGCAGCAGTAGCAACGACAACAACCACAGCAACAACAACAACGACAACAACAATTGTAGCAACAAACGCAATAACCACCACAACCGCACGTTTACAGAAGGGCTCTTGCTTAGAACCTTCACCGCGTACCTGTCGTCTGTGGCAACGTCGGCGGCGACGGTGGGTGATGATAGTACGGGAGCATTCCTTTCCATGTTGACAGCGGAGGAAACCGACCGCAGGGAAGGTTAATGACCTCATCGCTGTGACCGTTGTTTCTATCTTCACTGTCGGTGGCGTTACTGCTTAAGCTGAAGCTGCTGCTGCTGCCGTTAATATTGTTGTTATTCTTGTTAGTACCGTTGGCAGTGCTCTTCTCTGATTCATCGCCGACGCTGTTTTTGTCGTCATGTGGCTGTTGCTGTCGTTGTTAATTGTTGTTGTTGTTGCTGTCGTTGTTGTTGTTGTTGTTGTTGTTGCTGTTGTTGTTGTTGTTGTTGTTGTTGTTGCTGTCGTCGTTGTTGTTGTTGTTGCTGTCGTTGTTGTTAATTGTAGTTGTAGTTGTTGTCGTCGTCGTTGTTGTTGTTGTTGTTGTTGTTGCTATTGTTTCTATAGTATTTGCCAGCCGACCTGTATTATTTGTCTCGTAGCTAATATAGATCATCACCAAACGTACGTACAACAAACTGGTATTTCTACAAGTGCTGCCGCTTTTACGACGTGCTATTTTTTTTGGCAGTTACTTAAGTCGGTGCTCGCCAGTGACATAGTAAGTACGTTGTTTTTATCGTTGTTTTGCTATTTTCGGTGGCTTTCCTTTTAGCTATGTGTTTTAAATAAAGTATAAAAGCAGAACAAAATTATAATACATTGTACAAGCTGCTTTATTTAGCACCGGTCAAAAACTACACAATTTTATTGCACTGTGCCTACGTAGATCAAGAGTGAAAGCGAAATAATAGTATACTTATGGCGTCAGGTCGGCGTTCTTTGTTTCGTCATTAACGTTAAATCTCTCTTTGAGCCGGTAGATCGAACCGTGGAGCTGGCATAGCGGCTAGATTAAGTATAAACGAGCTATTCATTTCGTTATCATAAAAGAGTCTTTGCGCCGCCCGTATTTAGTACGACAGCTGTGATAAGTAAACATAACGCACAAGGCAGGTATGCGCACCTAAATAACCTCTTTAAGCTGTTTGAAGTAACAATGGCGGCTCTTCGTTGTCTAGCAATTTTATAAGGGTTGAAATAATTACTTTATTTCAGAATTCACCTATGCACAATCTGTTGTTTGGATATAGTTTTTATTTTGCACGTACGACACATGTACACACACCGCTGATATATAGGATGCTAATGAGCGAATAAGCCCTTAAAACGTATCTATTTACTAATTCATAATGTGTATCCTCTCGAATGCTTAGTCTCAAATACTTGTCGTGTTCAAATCAAACTTATAACTAATCATAATTTGTATTACATTTAATCAGAGACATAAATCGCAGTTAACTCCTTGCAACTGCGTGTTTGCTAACAGAAGTAATAAGTTAAAAAATAAATTTAGAAATCATGTATAACACATCTGTTATCTTCAGCATCTTTGTTCGTTCAAATGTCTATAGAAATTGTGGCGATTATTGACCGAACAGACATGTCGCAAACGAATACTACAAAACACACTACATGCAATAATAGAAAGCTAGGCACAAGGTAGGTGCTGTGGCTTCGACAGCAAAAAAAATTTTTAGGTTTCGGTTTATTTTCTGGTGTACGTATAGGTGTATCAGCGAGTTGAAGCCGGTGACTCTAAGACAAGAAGTCCTGCGTTAGACTCCGGCGCAACACATGCCCATGTTTGATGCAGTCTTTCTTAAGTTCGGAGATTAGGGATAAAATAGTGCAAATCTACATAGCACTATAATTTAAAAAAAAAACATTTTTAGGACGCTGTTTGTAACTCTAGACTAGTATCCGTCTCCTAAGGACTTGTAATCCTTGTGAGGTATATCTTCAATGCACCGAGCGCTGGACATATTGAGGTATGTGGAGCTTGCCCGGTAGTGCTTGTGGCAGCATGACTGCTACTTTATTTCAGCGGTCTTTTGTTACAAATATTCCCAATGAGTATGGCTCACAAAAAAATTAGTCAACAACAGGTTCAGCCGGCGGTGAACGGAAGAAGTTTTAGCGACTTTAATTGTTAGTTTCGCATGGAGTGAGGCATGTTAAAGTATTAAATAGATCATGTTCGTGCTAATGCACATTTTAAATATTTTTATCTACAATAACTTAAGCATTGTGAAGTTGCGGTTCCGTGAATAAACCTCAAACTTATTATTGAAAATGGAAAAATTGGCAACACCCCGATGACAACCATGGCTAGCACCCTAGACCACGCCACAGCAATACACATACTACTGCGCAGATTTTTTTAAAAACAAACTAAACACCTATTTTAAGAACAGATAAAATGTATATATGCCTCAGTACATACTATTCGTGTACATACAAATGCCTATGCCCAGACTTCCTTTTGAGCCAAAAATTAACCCCGTAAACTGTGGCAGACTTATTATCTTTTTACAAAACCTGCGTAAGATGTGCATAAGATGTGAAGCATACCCGGGCATGGCACCGATCACCTTGGAATACAACGATTTTACTTTACGGAAGACCAGCTGCTAGCAGTCCCAAATGTCAAACAGGAAAACCGTCTAGCATGCATACTTCAACCGAACTACGTTATCCTTAGAGCTTTGGAGGAAGCAACTCAATAAATCTGCTAAGTTCTCCTAGCCTTTGAAATGGGAGGGTGACTTCATTATCAAGATAAAAAATAACCGTAGCAATATATATATATATACTTCAACCGAACTACGAAATCCTCAGAGCTTTGGAGGAAGCAACTCAATAAATCTGCTAAGTTCTCCTAGCCTTTGAAATGGGAGGGTGACTTAATTATCAAGATAAACAAAATAACCGTAACAATATATATATATATATATATACAAGGAACATACTATTGGCATGCGCACTATATATATACCATTCTTGACCATAGACAATGATATCTCTGGTCTGTGCCTCCTAAACTCTCCTCTTGTGCATAGCTTCATTTGATTTCCCCTTGCACCATGTGTTCTGTTTGAACATAGGGCCATGAAGCCCGTCTCTAGCTGTATCTTTCTTATTCGCGCTCTCGCCGTCTCTATGACCACTAAATGAGCGGGCGGTCTCATATAGATGCTGATCAACGGCGCTAAATGCGTGTCGCGCTCATTGTAAGATATATTAGACGCGTTCCCACAGGTGCTGCTATTGCTGCTGCTGCTCTTACTACGACTACTTATACTAATGTTACATGATTACTACGGCGATGAATGCGCTCTTGGAGGAGAACCGCGGTCACCAACCTGTTCATTGAGGCGACGAAGAAGACGACGACGACGACGACAACAACGACGACGAGAACAATAACGTCAACAGCAACGAAACAACAACAACAACAACGGCAGCAGATGCAACAACAAGAATAAGAATTACGGCAGCAACAACACAAATGAGAACCACAGCAGCAACAACGACAACAACAATGGCAGAAACAATAGTAACAACATCAAAAACAACAACAACAACAGCAACAACGACAGAAACAATAGAAACAACAACAGCAACAACTATGCGATTCCAGCAACAAAAAACTTTTTCGGGCTGACCCTCAGCCAACATTTACCGTCCACAGGACGATGCTTTCGCATTACTTCGTACGATGGACCCCATCAATACAAATGTGCAACGATGGGGCTCGAACCCGTGCAGCAACAATGTGTCTCTTCCGGTCGCGAGGCGCACGCGAATGCACCCACCACCCACGCGAATGCACCCACCACCCACGCCACCACCGGGCTCGACGATTTCAGCAACAACGGCAAGATAACCTCATCTCGATGAGGATCACAATGGTGATGATGATGGTGGTGACGACGACGACGACTCAGTATTAGCTGCATCGATCCTTGAGCAGGGCAAGTTAGCCAGAAAGCAGATGACGTCGGCCAGAAGCAGACGCGGGAGGAGAGACAAACGACTCCCAACGAGAACGAGAACGAGACGAGAACCGATGTGAGGGCGATGACGCGTGAGGGCGGCAGCGTGGCAGTGACGCTGCTGCATTCGTCAACGATATACGCGATTGTCGTGGCTGTCAAAGATTGTAGTTTAGTTACCTAGCCCGTGCGCGGTGACCCTCAACGTGCGCGGTGGTCGGTGTGTTGTTGTTGCTGCCGTTTTTGTTGTTGCTATTGTTGTTGTTGTTATTGTTGCTTGTTGCTATTGTTGTTGTGGTTATTGTTGTTGTTGTTGCTGTCGTCGTTGTTGTTGCTGTTCCTGTTGCTGTCGTCGTTGAGGCATGGTATGTGTTTTGTGTGTAGCGACGGCATCGAGGTGACAAACAATTCGCGTTTACTGTCCGTCCGTACAGACGTACGGATGACGGTTCATTCAATTTTCTTGTTTTGCTCATTATTCATTTGCTGCTGTTGACGCCTAATCCGTCACCCAATCGTCACACTGGCCGTGCAATAACGTAATAATAACAAGCCACAACGAATGTAGCAAGCTTACGTTTATTTTTCGCTTGTTTGCCTTCTCCCCCCTTGTTTTCGATGTATATATATATATATATACAGTTAGATAGATTGATAGGTAGATAGACAGATGAGCTAGCGTTAAAGCATTTGCACAACGAGGTAACGTTGCGTGTAGCGAACGATTGGTATGCTAACATTGACCGAACCGACAATCGAGTTGAACTTAGCCGCCTCGAGATCGTTGCCAGCAGTCCCCGATGTCATTGTTGCCACGCATTGTTAATGTCTTGATCTGTGGCAAAGAGAGGGAGTGCAAATTGAGAAAGAGAGAGAAAGAGAGGCCAGTCCCCCGCCGTGACTTGGCGCAATAGAGAAAAGCTACAGAACAGTCGAGTGCTGTCTAACCCGCTCGCAAGCGCGCTGGAGCAACGATGCCCTGCTCTTGCTTACATCCTTTAAGCTTTATCGATCCGTCTAGTTTCGTTAATTGCCTGACGACATGTAAATGTATGTATATGCATATATATATACATACACATCGGTTCATGTGTTGTTCCAGGCACTGTTCCTGGAATACACTCCCCTGACGCAATTCTTGGTAGCCGTAATTCATTCCATTCGGCATACGTTCTCACGGCAAATGGCGGGAGGCGAAAAGCATCTGCCGAAGTTGATGTCACCGTCACACTCGCCTGGACATACTACAATGATGAAACGGTCGCTATACAGGTTCGCCAAACACAGATATCGTAGTAATGTAACATAGTACAAGACTCGATTCGTACAAGGTAGTACATACTCTAAAGTCCTATAACCGCAATAGAAAAAAACGAACTAACAACTAATGATCTGAAACTTGTTCAGATCAAAATCTGATGTATTCTCAGAAAGTTCAGATTTACTTGATAATTATTTGATAATAACTCGGTAAAAGCAACTGTTAGCCCGATCATTCAACTGTGGTGCCATCTTGAATAACAACTGGATTGGAGAACTATATTGGTGAGTGATCATGTTTGGATTGAATCTATTATTAGATAGAATGCAATCTAGATACAGCTAAAGCGCGCATATATTTTTTTTGTGGAGGAGGGTTAAATGCAGTTAGGCACTACTGCTACGAGAAGAAGTTTCCATCTCAAGCTGTGTGGGACTCGACCCCAGCGGATGGATGTTACGCCACTGAGACCCATACCCACTAAACGCACCTCCCCTTATTAAGCTTCACTCTCTGATGGCCCAGGTCTCCATAGAACAGTGCTATGGGCCATCAGGAGAAGTGGCGAGTGCCCTATCGGATCAATTGGCCGGGGTCGCTCACGGGTTCCCCCACCTGTCAGGCGCACTTTGTCCCAGCCCTTGCGAACTCGTTTGATTCAAAGTTGCGCTTTCTTCGGCCGTGCTGGCCTCAAAAGGATTCTGCCTTTCCATGCGTCTTCTGTGCTTTGTCTTTAGCACCTCCTGTGCTATTTCCGCTCCCAATGCCCATGCTTGGGCCGAACCCAGGATGTACTCCACGAAACATTTCAAACAGTTTCGCGGAGGGTCTTGAACTTCAGGGTGGGTTATTCCCGCTCTGGACCATTTCTCGCGAATGTGTCTGATCACCCCGGTTCTAGGCTCTTCCCATGTCTGGAAGAAGTGTGTGTTCTGGACTGTCCTCCAGGGCATCTTCGCAGATTAGACATATTTCTGATGAGGCCTTCCCAACTCGGTGAAGGTATGATTGCCATGCCCCGTGGTAAGCGCGTACAGCGCGCATATAGTATGCGTACGAGTAGATAACATTTTCAAAGTAAAAACTGTGCTTGGAAAACGCCTCAGTCTAGATTTTAAGCTGGATTGCACTACTCTTATTATTATTATTATGCTCCACCTGGTACAGATTGCCAATGCCCATTCACTTTCTGTGATGATACCTAAAACCGTGTTGCTTTGGCTGTGCCGGTTTTGCTCAACAAATGAAGTACGCGATATGATGCACACGGTCTCCAGACGGCGGGCAGTTGAAGGCATCTATTGGCGAGTGCCGTACACTGAGGCGTTGCTTCTATTGCTTCTGCCTGCTGGAGGTCCCAGAACGCTGCAGATGTTGACCGGTCTGGACGCTTTGTTTCTCTAGGGTCGTCGTATGACCTCAGCCAGTCCCTGACCAGTGAGGGCCAGCGTGGCCACAGCATGTCCGCCTCCGGCTGTCGGCAAAGTCTTTGGGATCGTATCACGTATACTAAGAATGGTTCGGAACTGAGCGTCGAGTCACTCGCGGTCTACTGGACATGACGACATACTTGTGAGATAAAGGCGCTTCTTATGAAATTTTATTTCCATATTGTATTGGAAACAGATCATAAAACACACAATATTAGCAATGACATTACTATTTTATCTTTAAAGCACAATAGAACTCAAATACATTTGCAAACACATGCATAAACAAGGCATTATGTCACTACGTAGGCTCATTAACTCTAGTGCAAAGTTCATGCTATATGGGCTACATACCGTTCTTTCCACCTTTCTTTCCTGGGCTAGCTATGCGTGATGAATGCACTGTACCAGCCAGCTAAGACTGATTTTTGTCCTCCGCCATGCAAGCAGGTTTAATTGTAGGCCTAGTTTTGCTCGTTTAGGGTCGCATGGAATCGATTGAATCATATACAAAGAGATGGCAAAACGTATACAACGGATGATCGTATTGCATAATGATTGCAGAAAAAACAGTAAACGAACTGCAGCATCTGTAATAATAATAATCTTATTAGTGCTTTTTGGAGGTGTTACTGTCCTGAGTAACAACAAAACAAGCAAAAATACAAAACGGGTTTGCAAACTTGTCGCAACAACAACAGCCCGTGTGATCTATATCACCTTCAGCGTTGCGAAAGAGCAATTCCGTTGTCTTACTCTAAAAATGTGATGCTTATGATGTATATGTGAAAACCAATCGTTGGTTAATAAAACTACTTGTTTAAAGACTAACAAGATATATATATATATATATATATATATATATATATATATATATTTGTTCGTTTATTTGTTTGAAATTCTTTTGATTTATCTCCCAACGGTCCTCCAACCACAGTCACAACAACACGCCGGATCCAAGGAGGCATACCTAATAAGATTGAATGGAAATGGAGCATTGCTACAAGAGCAGTGTGAAAGTGCTTTTTTTGGGGAAGGAAAACAATAACGCATTTTGCTTTATTTGTGTTAGACGCCAGCTACCGTGGCATTCTAGCAGCGCAAAACCGGTTTATGTGTCATCGAAATGTGTGCGCAGACTTATGCGACGTCTCTTTGCGACGTTCCGGCTAAAGCGGTCAACCTGTCAGTTTGTGTGATTTAAACGCTACGACAGTCCAAGCAATCGGGCAATGCGAACTAGAGACAGTATGGAAGCATATCACCGCCACAGCAGCAGAGAGCTCATTAATCACTTGACGATAACTATGCAGTTATCCAGATTCGGCTAGTAAGGAAACGTCGCATTAGATGTCAAATGACAGAACGATTAACGTCAGATAAAGATGCCGAAGTTTTGAGCGGTGTCAGTGGATATTGATTGACGGATTGAAGCCAACATTAAAAAAAAGTGTTAACTAAGTTGTTGTTAGTTTGATTTTGATTTATTTAGGAAACAAACTACCTTGCCGTGTGCCAAGCAAATGCCTTCTTATTCCAGTCCGAGTTACTCGGCTAGAGGCGTGAGTAGATGAAGCTGAGCGGACTCAAAGAAGCTCTCCGTTCAGTGAACGCGTTATAGGCCGTCTTCTTCGTCTCAACGATACTCTGCGCTTGGCTTGCAGTTAGAGGCCAGCTTATTATTAGGCTCGTAGTGGGTAAAAACGCCTTTTGCCCACAGCCAACTGTCGTTCTTAACCAGCGACGGGTACAGGGCGGGTCTTGCCATCGTTGTGTATCGGCCGCAACGATATCTAGCTCCTACCTGTCACTGTACTTGTGGCTGCACAAAGACATTTCGTCCTGTTCGATTTGGCATTGATACGGGGTATTGATTATCAGCTCGTTACTACATACATATAACGTATAGTCGCTAAGCAGATAATATCATATCCTCCTAATAATTTATATTACACCAACAAGATGTTATCTCCCTGACTGGATAATATATATATACATACGCACAGTAGGTTCTCTGTGTTGAGCAGGTAGTGTACTTATCGACGTAGTCTTCTTATCGTCCAGCATATTTAACCCAGAGATGCTTAGTTTTTGGTGCCTTGAGAATGTTTAGGTCTTGAACTATTTTTCTTGCCAACTTAGCTTCACTTAATATATATATATATATATATATATATATATATATATATATACATATATATCAAATTTTGGCGTCGGCGCTGATTGAGCCGGTTACCCGAACGGTGAGTGTCCTTATTGCCACTACGTAGATACTGCATTGGTAGTATCTTTTTGTGCGCTTCCATCGTCACAAAAAAGGATATAAATATATAATATATATATATATATATATATATATATATATATATATATATATATATGTATATATACGAGGCAACCGTTCCTCTGCGTGCAAATTGTTTGTTCTGACTGCAAATAGTAACAAATATAGCGTTCCGGCTCCAAAAGCTGTCAGGTAAACATGAATGCCGGAAGCGCAATCACCGGAACGGCAACGGAACCACAAGGGCAGAAACGTAGTGAACTACAATGATGCTTTGCGATTAAAGATGCCGCCACAGAAAACGCAGCGCAGCGAATTCTGTCACCGCGCCGAGATCGTCGGTGCTTGTGTGCGATGTGCAAATTTCATTCCGAGTCGAACATTGCCATTTTTGTGTTCTTGTCTTCGTGTATGGTCTTCGACTAAAGACAGTTTTGACTCTCGATTCTTGGCTGCCCCTAGATTACTGTCTTCTTTACGAATGTAGCGAACGATAGTGCAGGTCTGTGCTGCATAGGTAGCTGGAATAGATATTTGGAAAATACACTGAGTGAATTCCCACGACAGGGGCGCACATAACGCATTAAGAAAGGATTATTTATTGGCCTATCTCGTTTTCGCCTACCAAGCATGAAGGGGGAGTAACCAAAGTTTGAATGATGGTGGTGCTTACCATTGTGGAGTAGGTCATCATTCCTTCGATGGCTCCGTCATAAGTAAGGCGTCTGTCTATTCAATTAAAATATGACCTGTACGCCTAAATCTATTACGCAAAGCAGAGAACTGATCAAACGGCGTTGCAGTAACACATAGACGTACACTAACATTCGATAACGCTTTATACGTATTCTAGAGATTAAGGTAGAAAAATATAATATTATATGCGCCTATTTTTGTCTGCGTCTGAGTGGTAGGTTTTCACGCTTAGAAAAGTTATATTTGTACAGCTAAGTTTAGCAGAAAAACTTGCTGGTCTAATTAGCTATCAAATCTTATTAATTCATACCGACTATTAATCATAATACTATCACCCGGTATGATCATAATTTACTCGTGTTTCAAAAGCAAATATCCGATTTTCTGGACACTCTTGCTATCATTTGTCTCTTACAACTTTTTCCTGCGGCGAGTTAAGTAGAATAGAGAGAATTGACCCAACCAAGAAAAAGCTTACGGGAGGGGAGACCAGATTTTAACAGGAGCGGCAGCAGCACAATACATTTGGGAGGCATTTTGTCGTTTTTGTTTGAGCTTTACTTAGATAAAATGCAATTAATGTCATTCACGCATGAGGTAAAAGTAAAACTATCAAGTAAATCGCGCTATTTTTTGTACTTCCGAAAAGAAGACGTCGACACACTTGATAGACTTCTCTTCAACGTTTGGAAATAACTCAGGGTGTCGCATATATATATATGAATGTATTGTTTATTAACCAATATTTGGTTTATGCACATATGTGCTACAGCTCTCCTAAGTAACTTTCATCAGCGACTTTGCTTTTGTACACTGTTGGAGATGATACAGATCACATGATTTTCCGCATAGGTTGCATTCACACTCGGTTGATATCTCATGCCACCCATTTCGTATACATATCTTCATATGAAATCCATGCATTGCAAACCCAGTAACGAAGTATCTGTTTCTACAACATGGGCTCTTCCAGTTTTCTGTAGTCATCGCTCTAGTCTCATAAAAACGCCAATCAACATCCGCAAATTTATACTCCCATTCGGCAAGATGATTCTTAAAGGCCTCCGTTTTCGGTAAAGCATAAGTTGCCCAGAGCTCCTCCACAAAAAGTGGTGTCGAGGCCAACAGATACACAAGACGATTGCGGCTAGTGCGGTGAACTACTAGCACTCTTTTTAGAAAGCTGGCTTTAATTTTGTCAAGTACTTCCAGATTTGCTTTTGATAGGTGGGTCCATATGGCCTGTATCCCTTACGCAGCGGTCGGCGCAATCTTTAAATTAAAAAGTTTGAGAGCGACATCTAGTGACAACCGATGAGGCTCTGGGATATTATGAAACGATAAAATGCCCTTACGAGCTCTTACCTCGATATGTTTAGTGAAATTTAAACCCTGTGTTGAAAAGATTACTCCAAGATAAGAAAAATGTTGAACAAAATCTATTGGTGCTGACCTTAAGCGCAATTCGTCTTTTTCTGCGAGCCTACCTCCGCGGCGAAACTTCATTGCTTTCGTTTTTGCTACGTTTATCACTAGAGCATTTAGGTCAACAAACTTTTGGAGTGAAGCAAGCGATTGCTGCAGATGAAATCGACTCCGGGAGTAGAGGACGAGGTCATCAGCATACATGAGTGTACTAACTTGCGGGTGTCGACGCTGGATTTTGTCCGGGAGATCGCTCACCAATATTGAGAATAATAGCGGGCTAAGATTATCGCCTTGTGCAACTCCTGTAGTCTGAGTAATAGGGGTGTGTTCAGTTACCCCGTCGTCGATAATTACATACCCCTCCTGCAGCATAGCTTGTAATAACTTCAGTATTACCGCTGGAACACCACATAGCGCTAATTTCTCTAGGATTATTGTTCGTGACGCCGTATCAAAAGCCGCCTTAAAGTCTACGAAAACAGCAAAAAGAAAGTTACGTTTAACCCGAAGAGTCATTTGAATACTATTGAGAAGAACGGAACAAGCCGTCATCGTCGACCTCCCTCGCCTAAAGCCGTGCTGCTGCTCTGGCAAGCACTCGGTACTTTCCAAAAAATCTTCTAGTCGACGTGCTACCAATGCTGACAGTACTTTGTGAATGACGCTTTTCTTTGCTATGCCACGGTACGACGAAGGTATCAAGGGATCCCCTTTTCCCTTCGGTAACACACTTAAAAGGCTGACTTTCCAATCTTCAGGTAAGTGCGATGTCTTCAAGATTTCGTTGAAGAGAGAAGCAAGACATATATATATATATATATATATATATATATATATATATATATATATAGAGATTAGAGGTCTCTATACATGTTCTACATAAGGTATGCATAAAAGATCATTTTTTGCTTTCTGATGGCAGCAGCACGCTATATTCGTATTCCCATACTTGACCCAGATTCATCTTTATATTTTTACAATCGGAGATATCATAATGGATTGAATAATTGGTACGATATTAGTTCAACCATCCTTGTGCAGTGCATTTGAAAAAATCGCGCATCATTAGTATGCAACTCGGTGCGACAATAATGAATTACTATTGTGACAGAATAGTAATCACTGTATTCTAAACAAGAACAACAACGATACCAGCCACAACAACAACAACAACAACGGCAACGAGAATACCAACCTCAGCAATAGCAATAACAACGACAGCAAGAGCAGCGGCGGCAGCTACAACATTGCTATTGCCACCACTATCAGCAACAATGTTAACTGCTCCAACAGTACCAGAAGCGGGCGGTATCAGCTGAAGCAACAACAACAACAACAACAAAAAAGCCACGCCGGGTTTTCCTGTGCGGCGATGGGGTGAACAACCTCGTGCCATCAAACGAATGCCGTCGTCGTTGTCGTTGTCGGAAAGGCTTCCACTGCACCAGCTGCAGTAGCAGCAGTAGCAGCAACAGGAGACTAGTGACACACGCAATGACGCCACCGCTAGCGCCGATAATAGCAAGAGCAGCAACAACAACAACAACAACAACGACAACACCGACAAGCTAACGATGACATTGACAACATCAGCAACAACATCGGCAACAACAGTATCATCATCGACAAGCTAACGATAACATTGACAACATCGGCAGCAACAACAACAACAACAACAGCAGACAGCAAAAATGACAACAACAACAACCGCCTCCACGGAATCCGTAGCTGTTGTTGTTGTCGTCGTTGTCGTCGTCGCCGTTTTTCGTCAGCGCAGCGGTGACGACGCTCTATGAAGCCAACCGCAATAAAGTGATGAAGTAGTGAAGTGCACCCACCACTGCTCTCACTGTCGACGACGGTCAATGGTGACTTCGGCCAGCGATCTTGGTGACGGGGACGACTACGAACACTACTACTACAGCAACAACAACAATAACAACAAGAACATCATCAACGACAAGAACATCATCAACAACAACAACAAAAACAACAACAACAACAACATGAGCAACAACAACAACAACATAAGCAACAACAACAACATGAACAACAACAACATAGGCAACAACAACAACATAGGCAACAACAACAACACAACTAAAGCTATAAGTGCGGCAGCCGCTGTTGAAGCCGCTGCTACACGGATGCCATCGATACCGCCGCCCTGGTAGTGTCGGCTGGCTGGCTGGCCGGCCGGGGCGAGCTCGGTTAACGCGGCCTGGCGCGAAGTGAGGCGAAGCGAATACAACTGCTCGCGCTCCTCGCGATATAAACCTTAGTCCGACAGAGACTGGTCGGGGGTTGAACGATACGGCAGGCAGGCAACAACGGTTGACGTCGACGACGACAACGACGACGACTTCGCGCAATGCGGCCAATGATGAGGGTGGCCAAGAAGACCACGATCACGTGGTCAAGTCCACGATGGTGGTGGCGAACGGACACCACCACGCTGACGCTGGTGAAGTCTGATGAGACGAACGGACGGTGATGCTGAAGACCCTGGCGACAGTGGTGAAGACTGCGACGAGCTATAGATAGCGTTAGCTAACCACGCCGCCGCTGGTGAAGACAACACCACCGGCAACAACAACAACGTCGACAACCGACTATAACAACAACAACAACAACAACAACGACAAAAAGAATAATAATAATAATAAAATAGGTAACGACAACACGACGACGACGACGATAACAAACAGCGGCAGCTGCAAGAAATTCGCGCGCGTTTGGTCGCGTGGTGCCGGTTACGCAAGCAGTGTCATTATAATAAGATCTCAGTAACGCCGCAGCTCATTCCGATGGCCGGACGGCTGGGCTCTCTGTTTGCCGGTATACGGTCTCTTAACTGGGCGAGGTATCGCCTAGACGTCGGCAGAAGAATTGTTGTTGCCCCTGTGTTGATGTTTTTGTTGTTGTTGTTGTTGCTGAATACGTCGTCATCTGCACAATGTCGATGCCTCCATGACGCCATCTGGCCATCTAGATCGCCCGTTTCACTCTTACTTGTAGGTTGTGCCGTTGTTGTTGTTGTTGTTGTTGTTGTTGTTGTCGTCGTCGTTGTCGCTGCTGATCCGGGTATTGCTGTTATTGCTATTGTCATTACTGTTTCTGGTATTTTTGTTGTTGTTGTTGTTGTTGTTGTTTTTGTTACTATCATTGTTGGTGCCGCTTGCGTTGTCCGTCTTGCTGTCTTATTCGTCACTCGTGTACCGTATAAGTTCCAATGTATATTAATCATTAATAATTCACACACACACACATATGTATATATATATATATATGCCAAGACGCTTCAAAGTAGAGGACTGGCGGTTATGATGTTATAACATAAGTCGACAGTAGATTCGACCACACAACACAACATATAGAAAAGCTCGACACCAAACACCTGTTCCTTACCTGTAAATCCTAATAAACGTATGTCTATTCTCATTCGTTCGCCGTTTGGTCTCCCTTTCTCCTTTTTTCTCTATAACAATACTGCCATAGAGTCAACAATATTGTTCTGCATCGCGAGAGAGCTAGGTTAGGAGCAGTTATAAGCCACAAGAGGTATCGCACTCAAGGTACCATGCATAACGATGGCATCCATCGGCGAAGCCACTGTTACAAATTTGCCTTAAGATGTTTTATCAGCCGATTCTTTTGTTGCCCTGCATTTGAAAGGGTCACGAGCATACATCCAGATCTGTTCAACCTTTATTTGGTATTTATGGTCTCCTCCAACTAGATAAAATTACTTAAGCTAAGAAATATATACTAATGTTCATGGCAGAAAAATTACAAATGCATTTGTGATTACTGTTATTGTTTCAGTAGGCAATGGTAAATTATTTCCCCTATCCGTATTACTGTAGTTATAACTATATTATGTGGCTGTTAGGCAAGCCACTCACATGATTAAACGCTCTTTTTTTGGTTATAAAAGGGGGTATATTACCATTCACAACACGTACACAAATGCTTTCGATTGCACAAATTAGCTCTACAACATGTACACAAATTATTTGATTGCACAAATTTGCTTCACCACAATTTTAGGTCTCGTTCGTTCATTGCTTCACAGGTCTCCATGGATACAGGTGCGACACTTTAGCATTGGTAGTCTGGGTTGGAGGCCTAATGACAAACCCTGCCCGGCTCGACGTAGCCTGTACACATATGTATAGGAATCGGTTTACATTGCCGCTGTCGTTGTTCTGTAATTGTTACTATAACTTTACTTTATTACTGCTTAAATGGTAAAACTGTGTTGATTGAATGTTTTTACTTTAAGCTGAGGTTTTTCGCGTCAGCCCACGGGGCCTATATTAGAAGGTTCCTCTACAAACATGCAGTACAACGTAATTTGCCTCAAAAACATTAATTCGCGTTGGTCGCTCTTTAATATCCTACGTGCGCTTTATGATTATTATTATTATTATTATTATTATTATTATTATTATTATTATTATTATTATTATTATTATTATTATTATTATTATTATTATTATTCTTGGCGCCAAGGAGTGCGGACGTGTGCGTATGGAGCTCCGAGGGAACACACCTATCCGTGTGTGTGCAGGACGGTAAACCCAGCAAGTGACATACCAGAGTGATGAGTGTAACTCAGTGATCATTTTGGTGTACTGTGTGTGGCCGTTCGACGGAGAAGCCAGCGGCCAAGACGCTGAGAAGTTCTAACTATGACACGATGAAGCAAAACGAAACCACCAGCATAACGGCCCGTAGGCTCCGAGCGGCACGCCGCTGCCATTCAAATTCGAATTCTAACGGCTGCCCAACCAACATTTTGAGTTTGGAACATTCAAAAACTCACCGCGCCGACAATAAAAACGGGATTTTCACTTGGAACCGCAAGGCGTGAGAAGTGGACAGCCGCAGCAAAGCCAGCAACTGTTCTGTTTCAAAGGAGAAGCAACAGCAATGGCTAATGAGTTTCAATGTCCGTGGTGTTCGATGTGCTTTCCTACAAAGAGGGGTGTGCAGATTCACGCAGGAAGGACTCATAAGAAAAAGATAGCCGAGTCTAGTGGGCCAGCAGTGCTTCAACAGGCCGCTGCCACTCTTAGCAGCGTCTCACAGCCGCTGCCTTCTCCGCACGCTTCACTAGTAGAACCCTCTCCTCAGCCCGCCAGCCAGTCTCCAGTGAACGGAGGCCCGACACCTGATGATCACCTGCCGCCCTCTTCTCCCCTTTCTCTTCACAAGCTACTCGCCAACGCCAAGATGACACGCAAGGTGCTGCGCAGGATCCCAAAGGGAGCGAGAATACCTTTGCGCGGACTCTTCCACCGTCTGCTTAAAGACGTCGTGAAAAAGAATGACGAAGCGAGCTGGACCGCGCTGCTCACCCTCGCCCCAAAAGTCCTCCACGTCGAAAAAGAAACCCAGGGAGGCCATAGCTTGGCCAGCGTAGTCAAAGAAAAGGTGGCCCTTTTTGGGAGTGCCGCTCTCACTTGCGTGGAAGCTGAGGGTCGAGGCAAACGTATATTGACGGATAAAGCTCGCGCTCAGATCGCTGCTCACAAGCTTTCCATGGATTTTAATGTGCGGAGCGCTATTAGGATCTTGTCTTCCGATGACACGATTGCGCCCGTAACGGAGGAGTCGATTAATGAGATGGTGGCAAAACATCCTCCTGCCCCTGCAGGGGACGTGGTGCCACCGTCCCCTTTCGGCTTGCCAGCGGTCGGGTCGTGCTCAGGCGAGGATGTTGCCAAGGCACTTCGCTCCTTTCCATCAGGTGCGGCGGGAGGCCTCGACGGCCTCACGCCTGACCATCTAAAATGCCTTCTCCCTGCTAACGGAGACCACAACGATGTACTGGAAACACTCGCCAAAGTATGCGACATCATACGTAACGGGCAAGTTCCGGAGGCTGTGAGAAACGTGATATATGGAGGGTGGCTTATCGCTCTGAAAAAGAAAACCGGAGGATACCGACCCATAGCCGTCGGCTGCACTCTGCGAAGATTGGCCACAAAGACCCTGCTTCCCCAGGTCAATGTGAAAAGCTACCTGCAGCCACGGCAGATGGGGTACGCCACTCAAAATGGTGCAGAAATAATTGCTCACACAGCTCGCACCTTTCTCGAACACAACGAAAAATGCTGCCTCCTAAAATTAGATTTTAAAAATGCGTTTAACTTAAACAAACGAGGACACCTCTTGACAGAGATTTCCAAGCACGCCCCGGATCTCTATCCAATGATGCACCAGGCATATAGCAAACCGACTCCCCTAATGTTTGGTGAGGTTGAAATTAGGTCATCAGCCGGTTGTCAGCAGGGAGACGTAGCGGCTCCTCTTGCATTTAGCCTGCTTCTGCATCAGTACGTCAAGCAGGTGGCATCCAAGGTCCCTTTGTTTTACCTCGACGATGGGACTCTTCTGGACAACGATCCTTCGGTGTTACTCAGAGACATCAAGGATCTCCGAGCGTTCGAGCAATGGAGCGGGCTGCAGCTTAACCCATCTAAATGCGAGCTATTTCTACAGGGTTTTGAGGACGAAGAGAGACAGCAGGTGATCGCTGAATTTAACAGCAACCTCCCGGGCATCCTTGTAAAGGATCGATGTGATTTGGACCTGCTGGGTACGGCGGTGTTTCCCGACATGATCGGTCCGATACTAGCCGAGAAGGGAGAACAACTTTCCCGGCTTTACCAGAGACTGGGCCATCTCGGTAGACATCAAGCCTACTTCCTGCTCCGGCACGCAATGGGAGTGCAAAAAGTCCTGTATGTACTACGGACCTCACCTGCCTTCCTTCTACCGTCAGAAACTCTGAACCTCGACGACCAGGTGAGGAGAGCCTTGGAAAACATCCTCGACCTAACGCTTGATGATAAGGCATGGACACAGGCAAGCTTACCGGTCCGGCTGGGTGGAATGGGCATTCGTTCGGCCACGGACCTTGCCTTACCCGCTTTCCTTGCTTCGTCGCACAGCTGCGCCTCTGCAGTGGCCGCTACTGCCGGCGGACTCATCAGCCACCAACAAGACGCCGCTCGGATCTGGGATGCGCGTCAGTCTGGTCGTCCATCTGAGGAACAGGTCACTAGGCAGAAGGGGTGGGACCAAATCGCCACTCAGGCTACCCACTTAACTCTTCTGTCTGCCTGTGAGTTAGATATAGACGGCATTAGACTGAAAGCGGTTTCATCCGACGCTGCCGGAGCGTGGCTTGACGTGTTTCCGTCCGAGCTAGTCGGCAGTAAGCTGGCTGATGACCACTTCCGTGCCGCCAGTGGCCTCAGACTTGGCATTGCCATGTTTGAGACAGAGGCATGCCCGTGTGGTGGAACGGTGGATGAACGTGGCCTGCACCGACTTAGTTGCACTAAGCTGGCTGGGCTTACGCAGGGCCGCCACGATGCCATAAATGACATCCTCGGGCGCGCTTTCAGACAAGCTGGCTACCGTGTCACACTGGAGCCTGGTGGACTACAGAGCGACGACAAGCGTCGACCGGACGGCCTTACCAGCCGAGACTGGGACCGCAATCGGCCGCTGGCATGGGACGTCACCGTGTCCGACACGTACGCTCTCGGCTATCGTGCTTTAGCCAACGCGGGCGTCGGCAACATTATCCACCAACGGGAGATGCACAAACGGCGCCTATACGCGCATCTCCTTGAGGACCACGTTGTAATGGCGTTCGGTCTCGAGTCATCTGGCGTTTGGGGCAAGGATGCACTCAAACTGACAAAGGAGCTTGGGAAGAAGCTGTTCGAGGCCACAGCGGAGCCAAGATCGACCGCTTTCCTCCGACAGAGAGTGTCATTAGAATTGCAGAGAGGCAACGCCAAAATGATGTTGAGTGGTCACCGACACTCAAGCAATAAGAATAATATAAGCAATATTGTAGATATTATATAAGTAATATATTGATAATTGTGATACATGTACATATTGATAAAATAAACCCTTGTTTCTAAAAAAAAAAAAAAAAAAAAAAAAAATTATTATTAATATTATTATTATTATTATTCAGTTATAACAATTGTGAGGCATGAACGTTTAAGCCAGGCCTGCTTTGTTCTCTTGTCAGTTCATTGCGCCTATGATTGAAGCCACGTTCCCTCTACAAACGGCCAAAGACATCATCTCTCTCAAAAACATGGCCTCGCGTCGATCACCCGTAACGTCTTCTATGCGTTTTCCGATATCTTTCAGGAGTTTCGCTGTACCTGAGCTGATGGGGCCAAGTGTCTCCAATGCAATGGGCACAAAGTGGTAACTTCTTGATAGCTCGAGATACTTCCCTCGTTTTTCAGAATCCGCGCGCTCTGCTACCCAATTATTATTATTATTATTATTATTATTATTATTATTATTATTATTATTATTATTATTATTATTTTTATCTC
Source organism: Dermanyssus gallinae (assembly GCA_003439945.1). NCBI lineage: Eukaryota > Metazoa > Arthropoda > Arachnida > Mesostigmata > Dermanyssidae > Dermanyssus > Dermanyssus gallinae. The sequence goes on from QVRM01002674.1 coordinate 24,778, forward strand.
GCTACTCTACAGTTTCGACCGTTGTAGGTGTTACGCTGGGCTGATTTTCGTTAGTACATATGTCGTTAGTTAGATTAGGGCACTGCATCGGATGAAAGTTATACCATCGCATAACGCCTCTTTTGTTGTTATCGTTTTGCATGTTAGTATTGCTATTGCTTTCGCAGCTCTAGCTACTAAAGCAGCTGAATGAACCAGAAAAAACTACGGTATTGCACAATCTTTCGTACAATACGTCACCCGAGCAACCAGCTCTGTCGTTCGGTTGTCTCTGCTTTGCTTGTGCAAAAGCCGAGACAACTTAGATGATGAAATGCTTAGCGTAGCATATAATCTTTAATGAGAACAACAACGGATTACTACTACCTTAACGTTTGGAGACGAGGATTTCGAACTGTATCAGCGTACGCCATTGCCAAAGATGTTCTCGAATGTTCGTAACTTGAGATTTTGTGATTTTGAAGATAATCGACAAGGTCGGTAGACTTTAATAGATGGTTTCTCTGTTGCAAAATCCTGCTTGGAACCAACGATAGCTGCCTGCAAACTTAGCAGTAATATTTGCTTCTTTAATCATACTAAATCTAATAATTATTTAGGTATGATAATCAACATAGACACATCCCGTGGCTTGAGCAATTGCTGGAAATTTGTGTTGCTAACATAATTGTAATAACGTACGAAAACGTATCTAAAAGGGTTATTATAGCGTGTAAGAGCGCACGCTTACACGCTATAATCACCCTTTTACTCCCATATAATGGGAGAGAGATATTCTACATAGGGGGATCGAATCAACTAAAGTATAAATTATGTATAAATATTCATTGTTTGTGCTACGAAAATTTGCGCTTGTTTTTCCTGGGACAACGCGCGCGTCTCCAAGAAAGCGCGAAAGAACGATGCTTTGAAGAGGAAATAATTATTTAAAAAAACACTCTTTGACCACTTCTCATAATTGACTGAGTCAACAGCATCCGATGACACCCGATGTAGGTAGGCTCACAGAATGTCTGAACAGGAAGGGAAATTCGCATTCTGCGCGATTTGATGCGATGCGCCGGAGGGTGCCGGAGTTCCTTGACTCACACAGCCGTCACAGGAATTTCACAAGCGTGGAGTCAAACATTTGGTGGACCATGACGGGAAAGAGTTCGTTTTTCTCTCGACAAGACTTATACGATTGGGGAAAGTACATATTGATTAGGCAGAGAGCACTGTCTCTGCGATGTGTGTGTGTGTGTGTCGCTTGCGGTGCTGAAACCGACACAACGACATTCCGGTTGACCTAATAACAATGCTAGTGTAGTTGTTGCTGTTGTTGTTGTTGTTGACAATAGTTCCTGTCGTCGCGATTGTATCGTTGCATTGCTGGCTTTGCTAGCTCGGTTTGCGTCCATAGTGATGATGCTGTTCTGTGAACGCGGCGACCAAAGATTATCACGACGAGGCAATTTATTGTTATTGTTTGCGTGGTTGCTGTGGTTGTTGTTGTTGTTACCGTCGATGTTGTTGTTACCGTCGATGTTGTTGTTGTTACCGTCGATGTTGTTGTTGTTGTCGTTGTTGTTGTTTCTGTTGTTGCTGTTGTTACCGTCGATATTGTTGCTACTGTGTTGTTGCGGTTACGACTGTCGCTTCCATTGCTGGCTCAATAACAGACGACGAAAAAGAAGTCGAAAAAAGAAGAAGAAGAAGCAAAGGAAGAGGAAGAAGACGAAGCATTGACAACAGCAGCAGCAGCAGCAGCAGCAGAAAAAGCAGGGAAATTATCATCGTCTGCTACCCAACAACAGCAGCAGCCGCAGAAGCATGAAGCAGCAGCAGCAGAAGTAGTGGTGGTGGTGGTGGCAGCATCAGCAGCAGCAGCAGCATCAGGGACCACGCCGGAGTGGCGGCCCCGCTCCGGTCATTGACCCTGACGGCGTGACGGCCGACACAGAGGCCGATGCGACTGCCCGCTGACCCCCGATGGCTCCAACAATCTTTCCCCCCTCTCTCTTTCTCTCTAGCCCCCTCAATCTCTCTCTCTCGCGCGCGCGCGCGCGCGAGTACTGCCGCTGCGGAAAGTGCACGCCACTAGTTCAACAGATAACGAGGACAACTACAACCATGATAGCTATGACGATAACCACAACGACGACGATGACAAAAACATTAAGAACAACAACAACAAAAACAACAACAAAAACATCAACAGCAACAACAACATCAATAACATTAGCAGTAACAGCAGTACTAGCGACAACAGCAGCAGCAACGGCGTAGACAAATACTGACTAACTGGATGACGCATCACGACCGCCAACAACAACAACAACAACAACAACAAAAGTGGCGTTGGCGTGTCGCGGCGACCGGACACTCTCGGCGTTGTTGTTGTTGTTGCTGCTGCTGCTGCTGCTGAAGTTGTTGTTGTTGTTGTTGTTGTTGTTGCTGTTATTGTTGTTGTTATTGTTGTTGTTGTTGTTGTTGCTGTTGCTGTTGTTGTTGCTGCAGTTGTTGTTGTTGTTGTTGTTGTTGTGGTTGTTGTTGCTGTTGTTGTTGTTGCTGTTGTTGTTGTTGTTGCTGCTAAAGTTGTTATTGTGGTTGTTGTTGTTGTTGTTGTTGTTGCTAAAGTTGTTGTTATTGCTGGAAATGTTGTCGGTCGTTGACAACAATCGCCTGCCAATCGACCGCTCGGTTGGTCAGTTCGTCGGTAGCCGCCTGCCGCCGCGCCGCCTCCGTCCGTCCGTCCATCCAACGACAAGCAGCTATGCGACACGCGCATGCACGGACATCTATCTATCCATTCACACGCAACCATGTTCATGAATGATGATGATAAGCCTGCAGCCTGCAGACTACTACACGGAGCCGCCATCAGCCATGTCTTCCGTCACCCATTCCGCCACGCTACTTCACCCCACCCCACGCCGCCCACCCCGCAACGAACATGGCATGCACTGGCCACCAAGCAACGCCAAAGCACGGACGGACACACAGGGACAGAGAAGAGAGGAAACGAGAAAGAGAAAATTAGATCAAAAGCAAACTATATATATATATATATTGTTTTTTTTTTTAACATATTCGTCTTTATTTCCATATATATGAAGTAACAGTTGTCTCTTTATAAACGTATCCACCAAATTAAACAAAATTAAACATTCCCCCTTCTCCAGGTTCGGCCCAATCTTGTCTACTATATATATATATATATATATATATATATAAGCCAACCACTTACTTCAAAAGCGGGACCGAGAGAGAGGGTCAATGCCGGATCAAGTTAAAAACGGAAACACTTGGGCTTTTAAGACTCAAGACAGAGCTTTCAATTCAACCAACAACAACAACGGCAATACTAGTGCTTCATTGGCGCAAGTATCGCTGTTTCTACAATGGTCGTTCTTCTTTGTTAACAATATTGCTACCGCAACACTTAATTCAACGTTTTGTTAATTTTAGTACTACTGCCGCTGCTGCTGCTGCTACGGCAACATCTACATAAGTGATGCTGATAAATGAGGTTGCTCACCTGGCGGCTGATCGCAACAAAGGCCACTGGTTCACTGCTGGCACTTCCTGTACCGAAACATACCGACTCGCGCATACTTGTACATGCATGCAGTGCACGCGTGGACATGTTTTCAGCAGAACAATTACAGTTTCAGGAAGCTCACGTCAACTACAGCGCTGAGGCGAGATACGTTCTTTGGGAGCAACAAAGATAAGAAGATCATCTTTCGAATCATCTGCTCATGGAGCGGGCGGGCATGGTGATGACAAACATGATTCAAATCTCTACCACGTTCTCCACCAGTCAGAACTTGAGCGAGCTGTGGCGCAACCCCAAGGTCATATGTACGCCGTCGATTTATCGACTGCGTCAAACCTTTGACAAAGCCTCTCGTCATCTGTTGGTTGAAGCAGTTCAACGAGCCAAAGTGATTGGTTCTCTCTCTCTCTCTCTCTCTTGAGCGAAATAGCAAGTTTCGTTGATGAGAACATCTTAATCGTAGTCGATGAGCGTGATGGTGTATTGGTGATTGGTAAGCAAAATGTAGGAACTCCGCAAGAAGACCCCAAGCTGCGTCTCGCACCACCCTTCTCATTGCAGACCTTGTTCATTACGTCCGGCAGGAGTACCGTAAACGCCGCGCTGGTGATGTAGGATTCTAGAGAAAGGCCTATTAAGTGTATTGTGCTCAATGTGACTGAAAATGGCATAATGAAATAAAAAAATAGGAATAATGTGGATTAGTTTCGAATTGATTTTAGCAGGTCGTGCACTTTTTACACATCAGACTTTCAGTGACGATGAAGCAGAACGAGTACCGTGTTGTGAGTAAACAGTTTTTGAAAGCTTATTTGCAAGGAAAATTGAAGCCAAATAGATGCTAGAAGCCATTAAAATCAATTTTACCGAACAAATGCACTAGCGTACGGTGCCGTTACTAAATTGATTGCCTCATTTAAAAGAGGTACTATGGGCATTGCGGATGCACCACGTTCTACACAACCAGAGACGGCTTCGGATGAGAAAACTGTGCTAGTGATGACTGACAGCCGAGTGAAACTGCGCTGAAAAAGTAGCTGAAAATTTGGGCCTTCGCTATGATACAAAACATCAAATTTAACGCCCGCACTTTTTAATTCAGAATTAAAGAAAGGTGGCTGTTGCACGAATTAACATATAAGGAAGAACTGACAAGCGTCAATTTCAAAGGACAATTTACAGCTTTTGAAACGAAAACATACGCAGGATTTTTTCGATCCGATTCGTAACTGCCGACGAAACCTAGATTCATCACTTCACTCGAGAGCAAACAGTTCCCACCAGGATGTAGTCCGCACACGGTAAAAGGCCTTCTGCCACGGTAGCAAGGCATATCTCTACCAGATAAGTATTGGCGACCTTTTCCACAGTTGCGAAAAGTGCTAATAATAGTTTCTACTGCCAATAGAGGTCCGGGCACATTCGCGTTCCTGGGAATCAGCGGACTCAGTTTGTACCTTAGTAAAAACGTTTCCTCGTAATCAACAGGGGCTACTGTATCAGTTGAGGCAAGATATCGCACAACTGCTCTGTTGTCATGTTAAGTTTTGTATCGCTCTACTATGAATCTGCTTGCTTGACTAGCATGTCGTTTTAGAGAGTACCTTTTCAAAAGTTTCCGCAGCATATTATAGCCTTGCATAGATTCTTAGATATTGGAAGCGACAACGTTTTGCAGTTACTTTTTTTCTTATTCGGCTAGAAGAAACATGAGTGCATAAAATGTAAACACGTAACATTGTACTTATAGAACTGAATAGACAATTTTAACTACGTTCTTAGGTCTTATGCTAAACTGCCTGCGAATATTTCTCGCGCTGAATTTGAACGTTTATAATCACGAACGTTTCATGCCTAGCCTCCAGGAGGAGCAGAATTAAGTGTTTTAGTGGGTAAATTGGTAATATTGTATGAATTCTGCTGTGCAAGAACCAACTTCCAGGGAAAAAGTATCTGGATGAGGCCTGACTGTTATTGCGTTGGACTTCGGATGGGCTTGATCAGTGGTAACAGCATCATAGGGGCTGTAACCTACGTCGGACTTCGGAGCTGGGAATTGACGTTGACCATTCTGCCGCTCAGGAGGGAAAGTTATAGGGTGTTTCTTCCTTATCTAGCCTGGTTGTCTTCAGTCGCTCCGGCAGCTAAAATTACTTCTGGCGTAGAAGTGACTTTTAGTTCCTCTGCGATGGCCGTTACTAGGCAAAGTTGTTGAACATACCATAACATCCGAGCTTCCTCCAACACGATGCCGGTTTTCCGCAGAAAGCTGATTTGCGGTTAAATAGCTGAGCCTTTTAAATCAGGCCGCTAGAGTTCACGCATGCAGGCAAGTTTGTGCACAGAGCTTGCAGATAGTCGGCTTATCGCACGTTCTGCATGAATTTGGCAGATTGCAGCGACCAACACAGTGCTCGACTTTCGGCAGTTGCCATTAAAGAGAGGCCTATCTTCAGGGTCACCACGTGTAAGCGGTACCTTGAAAAAACGGATGTTGGCAAAGCGAAGATAAAATTAACGCTGTTGCCCTGACAGCCTCTGTGATCGGACACCACAGGGTAAAACTGCCCGCTCCTCCGGAGATGCCTGCACTGCACAACTCACTCCCTTGAACAGCTTTGGGAGAGAATTCTCTTTAATTTGGGAGCTTTAAGAGAGAACTCTCTTTCGAACAGCAGCCTTGGGAGGGAACTCTCTTTCGAACAGCAGCCTTGGGAGAGAACTCTCTTTCGAACAGCAGCCTTGGGAGGGAACTCTCTTTCGAACAGCAGCCTTGGGAGAGAACTCTCTATGTCTTTGCCTTCTATAAATATTGCCTTCGTAGTCGAACTTTAAAGTGATTTAATTATAGCGGTACAGTCGAGCCCAGCTTTGAACAGCTCCAACCCTCCGTTCTCGTGGAGAGCGGTCTTCATCTTTCTCCTGGACGTATTTATGGTATTAGAGTCTACGTCGAGCCCCCGGGCGCATCGTCACGATGCGGTAGAGTTTTCTCGCCGCCGAACGTGGCGGATTTGTTTTATCTGTATGCGCCTCTCGTTGTGGCGCCTTTGAGCTTGTTGCCATATTTGTGCCAGAACTGACATTGTTGACTACTTTCAGGTGGCATCTGTTCATGAGCCCCGGTCACTGACACGTTTTCGTATGTTGAATCTGGTCCAAATTAAACACGGGTTAACCTGCGACTTTAGATCGACTCTGCGTCAACGCAGTAAAGCTAACTACAAATGGTTTACCAAATGTACAGACAAAATTATAACAGTTTGTCAATGTCTATGCCCAGATTCGTCTCTCCCTTCATACCGGGCCTCGAAGAAATGACCACTATTGCCTTTTCAAGGGAATTTGCGGTAAGGCATGGATAGAGAGGCCAGGGGGCGCTACGGAGGCCAGGGGGACCTCAGCTATCACCTCACCCAGATCCTCACAGGACACGGGAACTTTCAACTCGTACTCATTCCGAATTGGAAAGGATCCGTCGGCGACATGCGTGTTCTGCTAAGAGGCGTGTGAGGACACTCCAGGTCACACACTGCTACAATGCTCGGCCTGGGAAGGTGCGCGTTTAAGGGCAAGCAGGCTCGTCCGAGAGCAATGGACCAGAGAAGGAGACCCACAACACGAGGTCTGCGATCCACCTCCACATACAGCCTAATAGAGTTACCAGAATACATCGTCTCCAGTAAGCAGGCCTGGGAACTTGAAGCAGCTACGGCAAAAGAAGTCCTTCAGGAGAAATACAAAAAGTGCAAAGAAAGACAGACACAACTGCTGCTTCAGAGCAATCGTAGACAAGTGCAGCTCGCAGAAAACGGGCTTGCAGGTGCTAGACAAGTGCGGGAACCTTAGGGCGATCCCAGCCAATTTATCTGAAAAGGCGCTCGCCACTTCTCGTGATAGTCTATAGTACTGTTATAAGAAGATCTGGGCTGTCAGAGAATGACGCTTAAGGAGGAAAGGTGCGTTTAGTGGGCATGGTTCTCAACGAAGTAGCATCCAACCGTTGGGGTCGAGTTCCACACTGCTCGAGAGAGAGACTCATAGCAATAATGCGTAACTGCATTTAACACCTCCTCCACAAAAACAGATTTGCGGACGGGCTGAGGCTAAACGGTTGAGGCTGAACCGCAAGTGAAAAAAGCGTTTACACTAAATAGCAAATAGGCACGAAATGATGTGCAATCGTCGAACTTGTTTTCATTATTATCATTTTTTGCAGATAATTGTTGCAATCGTTGTTGTCGCGTTTTTGAGCAAATACTAAATAATTAAAGATAATAGTTCCTTCTTAGTTAACATGCTAGACAGCTGAGATTGCGATCGTTTACATTTGCTTGAAATGTGCAGTGTATAATCTAAGTAAGGTATACAAATTGTTTAAGCTTGTCTGGCCGAAAATATGCATTCCACATACAGTCATATACAATAAATATTCCCATTAGCGTATAGAAAGAAAAGAAACAGGAAAGGCTTTTTACAAGGTTCGAATGTCACAATGTGTGGGCCTGTTCGGTCAAAAAGTAAAGCATAAATTGAATATGCTTGGTACATACATGAAACGTTACAACAACATGAACACAGATCTGAAACGAAAAATCCGAAAAATTGCTCTGAGCAGGTACGTGTCGCACTATGATTAAACACACCTACGACTCCAAGAATCATTGTCCCGGCTATCTCTTTCCATATATATGGAATGAGAATTATATATATATATATATATATATATATATATATTATTTTTTTTGACGTACAACGTGTTTATGATGACGATCTTAAAAACAACCTCGTTGCAAAAATAAAATCTTTTTAATTCCATGGTGACGATGGGCGGTGATGGCACTGGCCATGACCGGTGATGGATATTATAGCCGAAGACCGAGCAACGGGAAGAGATGGGCCTGCCTGCCTTCCTGGCAGCCAGTCACGTCAGCCCGGCGGGAAACCGCCATCGACCTCCATGAGGTCCCACATAACGGAGACTCGTCCCAATTTTCCTTATCATCCTTCGTTTTTTCGTCGTCACCATCACCATAATTATTATTATTATCATCATCGTTCCCATCCTCATCGTCATCGCGGTCGAAGTTGTTCTACTTGGCACATGTTGCGCCTGCGTCGCATGGTTGACGTGCGCTGTAGCCACTGGTAGCCGTAACAACTCTGGTACAACACAGACTCGAGAGGCTGTCAACGGGTCACTACTGCTTACTTTGATGCTCAGTTACTGTCGATGCATGCATATGCGTGTCTGTGAATATGTTTCTCTGTGTGTGTGTGTCTCTGATTATGTGTCTTTTGTGTATGTGTCTTTGATTATGTTTCTGTGTATGTGTATATTCGAGCGCGTATGCCAGACATGTCCGGACAATAGGGACCACATAAAGATCAATTTAGGAGCTGAAAAAATAGATAACGGTACACAGTGTTTGTCAGCTTTTACTCGCCTGTTTCTTTTTCGCCAGCAGCAGCAGCAGTAGCAGCAAGACTACGACGTCCTCGATATTTCGACCGAAAGAATTTGACCGCTTGAGCCAGACGTTCATTGCACGATAGTCGCAAATGCAATGTTGCATGCATAGCCATTTGGTGCAGAATTTTTGCGATCGCTTTCTACTGTTGCCGCTCATCCTGCTGCTGATGTTGTTGTTGTTGTCGTTGTTGGTGATGCTGTTTTGGCTAATGCTGTTTTGCTGTTTCAGCGCTACGACCAGGCCGGCTCTATTTTCATCCATCTCTGTCCTACCCCCACGCTTCTATTGCTGTTTCTGCAACTGTTGTTGTTTTCGTTGTTGTTGTTATTGTTGTTGTTGTTGTTGTTGTCGCTGTTATCTATGTTGGTTTTGATGTTGTCGTTATTGTTTTTGTTCCTGTTGCTGTTATTATTGTTGTTGTTGTTGTTGTTGTTGTAGTTTCTGTCAAGCGGCAAGTTTCTATCAATTCTCTGCCTGCTTGCCAGGAAAGCGAACACCATGATTACATACAACGAGAACCTGTCATACATATTCAAATTTAACGTGCATATATATATATATATATATTACACAACAAAAACCTGTCACCCTGATATATGCTTAACATGATTATATATATATATATTACACAACAAAAAAAAAGCCTGTCACCCTGATTTATGTTTAACATGACCATATATATATATATATATATATATATATATATATATTTGTTGACTTTTTTCTTGTGCTCCCAATTCCTCTATGTCGCCCTTTGCCATTCTCCCGACCTGCTAGCCCGTCAGCCAACCAGCCAGCAACACCCACCAACCCACCCCCCTTATCTATGCACCGATATTCTACTTCTATTCTGGCAAGGAACTAGAGAAATCACCACGCATATCTAATATTCCCGCTTGGCACTCGGAGTTCATTTGTTTGCGGTGAGCGCAGCGTTCAATCAGCACCACAATTCACGTTCTCGTGCTGCATCGTGCATCGATCGTACTCGGCGTCGCGTCTGGCGGAGAGGGGGCTGGGGACGTTTCATGGGTGTGAGCGGGGGCCACGTTATGCACACATGGACACGCCGTCGTCAGTTATCATCTGGCTGGCAACCAATGATGTAGTGTGGTGATGGGTCTGTTATGCTGTGTTACTGTGCTGCTGCTGCTGTCCGGCGGCGGCGTTGTGTTGTCCCGCGCGTCCCGCGTGCATCGTACAGTGCGCGTACGATGAGGTGGAGGCGACAAGGGAAACCGTGGGGGAACTGGGGTTACTGACCGACCCAAAAGTTGACCAGAGCACTACCGCCGACCACTGAGCTGTGGCCGGGGAGCTGGGGCGCGCGGTCCGAGCGAGCGAGAGAGAGCGAATGGTCCGAGCGAGAGAGCGAATGGTCCAAGTTTTCTCTGCGTCGTCCTCCCATGACAGGCTTCACCATCAACATCATGCGCGCATCGACTACCACGCAAGTCTACGATGACCACCATGGGTCCGTCGTGCAACAGGGCGGCGGTGGCGATGCCAGAAGCGGCGGCGGCCGCCGACGTTAGCCGAAAGTAATCGCCAAGATAGTAGCGGCATCAATAAGGGCCGCCATTAAGATCGTCGTCGTCTGGCGGCGGGGCCGCCTGGTGACCGCGTGCGGCATAGCGTGCCGTGCAAGGGTGCACAGGCGTGCACAGGCGCTGCTGTTGGCGCACTGAGATGCAATCTACCAGATGTCATCGTGCGTGTGCGTGGTGGTGGACGTGGCGCAGACACCCTATCTCCGGTACATAAATAGATATGTGTGTATGTATAGCCAGCTAGATATTTGCATGGATGCACCAAAAGGGATTCACCAGAATCATCTGCAACAACAACAACAACAACAACTACGACAGCAACAGCAACGCAGCGGCAACAACAACAGCGCAGCAACAACAACAGCAACGCAGCGACAACAACAACAGTGACAGCAATGGCAATGCAACGGCAACAACAATAACGGAGAACAAAATGAATCGCGCGAATAGTTGCACGAAGAAGACGATGGTGGTCATCATTATAATCAAGCTGCTGCTGCTGCTGGCATCGAAACGTCCAGTGGCAGCCTGTTGTCGGTGTGTGTTCGTGTATAGCAAAATGCGTACAGGTGACACCCACGAGGAGATGGGAAGACAGCATGCTTCGGGTCCGAGCCGCAATTCTGATCAGAACAGATCTGCTGATGCTGCCGCTGCCGCTCGTAACGGCTGAATATTCAAGTCGAAGACCTCTGTGGGCGTCCAGTAGCTGGCTGACCAGTGGTGGTGCTGGTCTGTTAGTCAGTCAGTCAGACAGTTTGACCAGTCAATCCAAGTGGCCAAGCCTGTAGCCTCGGTGTGACCACCGCCGAACCGTTACGTAAACTCGAGAACATCGGCCATCGTGCTCCAGTATCTGCGACGCAACGCGACCGTAAGCTGAGCTGCTGCTGCCAACACCCGCTGCTTCTTGCACTGCCGGGCCGCGGCTTCGGCTGCAATGTCAATGTCAACGGTCGCGGCGGCGGGATAATCAACGAGCACATCCAGCAGGTCATCTCACCAAGACCAGGTCACGGGACGGAGCGGAACACTAGTGCGGAATGCTCCGCACATATTTGGTAGCAACAACAGCAACACATTACAACATCAGCAACAGCAACATCAACAACAACAGCAACATCAACAACAACAGCAACAACAACAACAGCAACATCAACGACAACAACAACAATGAAACGAACAACAGCAGCAACAACAACAACAACAACAACAATACAACTAGCTAAACGCTGCAGTCTGATACCCGGTTTTGTACACCCCTCAAGCAGTACTTGAAGCTTTGTAGGTTACTAGGCTTGGTCGAAAAATTTGAAGGGTTGCTTAATACTTTACGATGGAAAATCCGTATATGTAATGAACGTGTCGTCGAAACGTTTGCATGTCACTTGTTGGCAATAAAATACAAGCTTTCGTTCATTGATAAAACTGCCTTTTTACGATGAATTAATTACCTAAGTTTTAAATGAACTAGTAGTTAATAGGAGCGCCCTAGTCCAGAAGACATTCAGATCACCGTTTAAGTTGCAATTATTTTTCAATAAATATCTACATATTTTCACACATTCACACAAATGTACGCATTTGCACCAATTCATATATTTTCACAGTATTGACGATTGCATATTTGTCCTGAGGTATCTTAATCATTTTTGTTGTATAAGTTCCCTCGCTTATTTCTTCACAGATGAATTTGAATTTCTCGAAGAAGGGAGCTCCAAATAGACACAAAATGCGTCTTGGGAAGTTAAGACGCATTTACTACGTAAACGGCTGCTGTGCAAGTCTTTGGAGTAGCTCTTAATTGGAAGAAAGTTTAGAAGTTTTTAAGTATAACTTTTCAAAGCTGTTCTACTTAAAGCTAACTCATTTACGTAGTAAACGCTTCTCGGCAACCGAGACATATTTCTTAGACACCTGCGACGACAAAAACATTTGAGGTTTAGCTGTATATAAAGATTAACATTCGCAGGCATACTTTTTCTATGCTCTCGATGCAGTTTGTATTTATCGAATTTGACTATAGTACGTCGGGGTCGAGCTCGGTAGCACTAGACGTCTCATTGGAATTGAACATAATGATCAATCTAGTTTTTAATGATAGTAGTTTGTAGTTATTTGACAAATCGGTCAAGCAAATTGCCGAACTGATGCCCACATGTTAAACGCAGGAACGCGACAAATACTTGTAGATAAAGGAGATTGTTTTATGGCCCTTACGTGTGGGGCTCCTGTAAAGGTTTCTCAAACCAGCAGGACGTAGACAAATGAACCAGAAAAGACAGGAAGACAAGGGGCCTAACCGACAATGAGAAAACGTATTGAAGTTTAGGTAAATAACATTAAAGAAAAAGAAAACGAAGAAGAAAAAGGGAAAGAAGAAAAACATTATTAAATAATCAGACAACAACAAAGATAGAGAACTACGATGATGATGAATCAGGTCGGTCACCGTCTCCAACCCGATCTCGATCGAGGTAGAGTCCGGGACGCCTAACGCCAGTCGAACACTAAGCCATAGGTCAGTCATTGGCCCTGTTTAGCAAAGGACACAATACCATTAAATTTAATCGCAAGTCGCTTGTGTGCTCTATATTCAATAAAACATGCGAGACGGTGCGTCGATATGTGTGCAGTAAAGGGAAACAATATGAATATTCTACTCTATTCGTAGCATTAACACGACAAAGAAGAAGACCGTGACGAACGAACACGTCTTCGTCGTCACGATGGGCATCATTGTTACCGTTGTTGTGATCATGGCTGTTGTCAACACGAGTTCGATCACCATCATGGTCAGTTTCATTGGCATCTTCACCAAATACATCACCATCTGCTCCAATTTTATCATTATACTCACCTATTTCATCAACATCTCCACACTACAAATTTCACTACCACAATCATCATTCTCATCATTAGTACAACCATAAGGATAATCGTTCAGCAGCAGCAGCAACAACAACAACAACAAGAGTAGCAACAGCAAAAACAAAAACAAGCACAACAGCAGCAGCAGCAGCAACAACAACAACAACAACAGTGATGATAAAGATGATGACAACCGTGGAGTGACGGTGATGATGATGATGATGATGACTATGATGATGATAATCAAGTTTGCTCATTTCACTCACTCCTCAACTCAATGTAATACGTAGTACCTCGTATGTTGCTCTGTCGGTTATCAACCGCGTCGGTCGGTCTATGGCCGCTCTCGGGCGCTTGCAAGATATTGCGCTCAGTCGCTAGACGCTGAGGACGACCGAATGGGCGGGGCTGGCGGTACGAGCAGTGTTGTCTTCCAGTCCATGATTCGGTGAGCCCGCGGGTCTGTTCGTCCAAGCAAGGTCCGGCCGTCAACTGCCGTCAACGCTTGACATGAACCTCGCGCGCAAACTGGACGCGTTTCCCAATCGGTTAGTCACCATTGTCATTCAAGTTGACCATTTCTTTCTCCTCGTCCACTCGCACCCCGTCTCACGCGTCTTGGACAGCCAGGCTGGCACAAATGAAGCTGTTGTCGTTGTTGTTCTTGTTGTTGTTGTTTTTGCTGTTGTTGTTGCTGCTGTTGTTGTTGTTTTTGCTGCTGTTGTTGCTATTGTTCTCATTGACGTCGTCTTATATTCTGTTATTTTTATCCTTCTTCTATTGAAGCAACACTGCACAAGTTACATGCTGATGACAACCTCAGCAACAACTACAGCCACAAAAACAACAACAACAACAATAACGACTGCAGCGACAATACCAACACCATCAGCCACACCGGCAATAGCAACACAAACACCAGCGACAACAACAACAACCGTCAATACTATTAACGATACGGTAGCCACAAAATTACCAGCTGCTATATATATATATATATATATATATATATGCACGCAGTCGTATACTAACTGGTCCGTCAACGCATTTGACTAGCATTGAGCTTTTAACTTGGCATTAAACAATATCGTAGTTGCTAAAGTGTTTTTAAAAGGCGTACAACATTTTTGGTAGCAGTTGTTTTGGTGGCTGCTGCTTCTGCTGTATCAGTCATTTGGCCTCTCCGCAAAGAACGAAGTAAAGTTTACGAAGCACGCAAATCCGCATCTCCCCGGCTCTCTGTCTCTCGTACAAGCTCGTTCTTTGTACCTGGTTCCTTTACTTATACGACTGAGTAAATATTATTGCTGCTATTCGTATTGCTCTCATTTCTGTCCTTCTCTGCTTGATGGCCTAAATTCGATTGTTTTTTAATGTTAAACATGACATAATTTATTGGTTCAGTGTACGGTTTCCAGCAAGCATCTGTATCAATCAGCTCGTCAGCTCGCAAGCACCTATCTGCAGGACAATCATGCAATAGATACATTGTCAAGTAGAACTTTTATATCAATGCAGATTACGTCAGAACGCATCTTGTAGAACCGTAACAACAAAGGAGCCTCTAACGCTTCATGGTATGGCATATTGACACGTGAAATACTGAAATCCAATAAAATGCCGTGCCACTAAACCAATTTCCAACAGTTAAATTTAGCTTTTTCTAACCACTCGTCATATTTATCTCTATTTGCCTCTGTTTTGCTAAGGGTTCAACAGACGCTTGTCTTTAAATAAATATACGTCAACATGTGGTTGTTTCAATTGCAAGGCAAGCCAGCGAGACAGCGTAAAGCCGCTGGTGCCGCTTGCGGTGAGTAGCGACGTGTACAAAACCTTTAGCGAATAATAAATCACTCCAGATAATAAAGGAGGGACGTGAAAAAGCCCTATTAAGTAATGCATCTTGTTATTAAAAATCAAATATCTGTGACGGAAGACTCGACAAGACTCAGTGGGACGTGCGCAGTAGTAGTAGCAGTAGTAGGCAACCGGGATACGTGCTATAGTCAGCGCTCTTTTCAGTCATCTTAATGAATGCCAACGCCTACCAAACACCTATTCATTATTTGGTGCACGGCTGTAAACGTGGACTTGCCTAACCCATCAGACGTGAACCTTCGTAGGCAAGATTTAACTGCAACTTACGCAATTTGCCAAACTGAAAATATGGCCTGCTTGACACGCATCAGCTTAAACCATCATAGGAGCTAACCAGATGGTTGTTAGCTAACCAGCTAGTCAGTTTCGTCAATGTCACAGTGAGACTGTCAGGTTCTTTTCCGTTGTCCCTGGATAGACCCAAAGGTTCCAGTACATACAAAAAGCGGGCAAGTAGGTGTCAAAGCCCGATTAAAGGTATCATTTAAAGCCATTGGTGTGCTCACCGGCCTGCACTCAGGCCATGTTGGGTCAACGGGTTCATGGTTAATGACCACAGCGACATCTGTGGGACATGACAAGATCAACAACAACCACGTCGCAGTTCCGACGCCAATACGGGTTGTCTTTCGGTCCAAAAAAGTCCCAATTCGCGGACAGGGTAAGGCATGTAACTAAGCCTTTGCCCCTTGACTACTAATGGAATGAAGTCTGCCTTTGTCAACATCAGGAGGAGCTCTGCTAATTGCTTTTCTTGCATGAAGGTTGTGCCTTGATTAGCCCTATCATAAAGTTGGGGGGGGGGGTCGAATGAAAATGACAATCTGTAAGTCAACCTTTAAAGTTGAACGTTATAAGCTCCTACTTATCATTATTCAATAATGCCCCGAGCTTGTTCTCGGGGTCAATAACGAGTCCGACATATCTAGACAACCTAATGAGACCAAAGGCTTTACCCGATTCCTTGCCTCAGTAGTCAGCCTAAGATCTAGTATGTTCTCCATAAAATCTAAGCGAAACGAATTAATTGGCTGTAAGGACTCTGACGATACAACAAGTTGCAATCTCTGAGCAAGTATGTCAACCTTGTGGTTTAAAAGCAGGATCTAAGGAGAGAAACAGGCCGCAGCGGGCCCTAATTAGGATAGCCTGCCTATGGAAAAGTCCAGTTTGTCTTTCCGGCAAGTACGAATACTTTTCAATACTTCCG
The DNA here is from genome assembly GCA_003439945.1 of Dermanyssus gallinae. Lineage (NCBI taxonomy): Eukaryota > Metazoa > Arthropoda > Arachnida > Mesostigmata > Dermanyssidae > Dermanyssus > Dermanyssus gallinae. The sequence goes on from QVRM01002674.1 coordinate 41,305, forward strand.
GCAACAAAGGTAAACAAAAAGCAATTGTTTAGTGCGTAGCCCGGGGCCCCGGTATCGTAATTGTCTGCGTCATTGCATTAGTTGCAGGTAAACCCTGTCCACCACGCAAGACTCAGGCTGTAGACCAAGAAGATCTTTTAATACTAATGGCTAGGCTTCATCGTGGGCTGTAACATATACTTCATATTAATCCAGGTTCACCTGATCTTACCAAAATCAATGACCTGTCGTAAGTCATCCATAGACCACCATTATTGATATACCAGGGACTAAGGAGGGACCACAGTGAATCAGGCAATTCCTTGATACATAAACAAAGCAGTGGAGAACCCACGGGATCACTCTGCTGGAGGCCTGTTTGCTACGACATGGCATTATGAGGCATAACCGGATGTGATGACTGATCATACGCCAGGTTCGCCTGGTGGAACAATTAGGGTGCCTGTGACAGCTCTAAATAAATGGTCTTTTTTAACGCTATTACAAGCGTTCTGAAAATTATGTTGGGTCATCACCGTCGACACGTTGCGCGATTGCAAAAATGCACGGGCAAAGTGAACTCATGTACCGCCAGGAGTATCGAAGTCCAGCAGGTGTTGGCCAAGGCTTGTTGCGATAGTATCCTTATTATGGTGACAGTGCCCTTAACCGATTGGAGGGCGACTGCGGAGCAGGGACCTGCATTTTATATATACCGGAAAGTAATAGAACATAAAAAAATTATTGAACCAATTGTTACAATTCTTTAAAAACGTTCAAAATAGGCTCTTTCTGCGTCGATGCAGCGCTGCCAGCGCGATTTCCAAGCATCGAAGGCGTCACGGTAGGCATTCTCCGGAATAGCCTTGAGAGCCGCGGTGCATGCTGCCTGGATCCGCTCTGTCGTCTCAAAATGCTTGGCTTTCATCGGCCTTTTCAGGCCAGAAAACAAAAAAAAAGTCCGGGGGGCACATCTGGACTGTAGGACGGCTGTGGAAGCGTTGGGATACCGGCCTTGGTCAGGTAGCTGTTCACAAGAAAGGCGGTATGAGCCGGGGCGTTGTCGTGATGCAACTGCCAGTCGGCTGCGATGTCTCGTCGGACCCGATTGACCCTTCGTTTGAGTCTCTTTAGCACTTCCACGTAAAAATTGGCGTTAACGGTTTGTCCAGGAGGAACAAATTCTTGGTGGACGATGCCTTTGATGTCAAAAAAGACAATGAGCATCGCTTTCACTTTCGATTTGCTTATTCTTCCCTTTTTTGGGCGAGGAGACGCTGGCGTGTGCCACTCTGAAGATTGCCTCTTTGTCTCGGGATCGTACTTAAAGATCCAGGACTCGTCACCTGTGATTACGTTATCCAAAAATTGGGGGTCACTTTCACACATGTTCAAATTTTCTTGGCACATTTCCACTCGCCGCAATTTCTGGTCGTCAGTGAGCACTTTTGAGACCATCTTCGCGCACACCTTGCGCATGTTCAAATGCACCGTCACAATGTCATGAACCACAGATTTTGGTAAATTTAACATCTGGGCAATTAAACGAACACTTAGTCGACGGTCATCGGCAACCTCTTTCTGGCTCTCCAAAAAGGCTTGGTGCCACCGAAACACACCACTTCTTGCCAAAGCAACATCTGGGTAAGCCTGCTTGATCATTTCAAACGTCTCTGTTGCAGATTTACCGAGTTTCACACAGAATTTAATTGCGTACCTCTGGTCTAACGAACGCTGCATTTTCGGCTTGCACCACTAACAGAAACACGTCGCGCGGAAATGGCTGTCCTGATTCTCCCGTTGCTAGGAGACAACCGAACAGCCGCTCGTTCGTTAGCTAGGAGCGCCCTCTACCGAATCCAGTCGGCGCGCGCACGCTCCGAAGTACAGTCGCGGCGAAAAAAAATCTTTCCTATTACTTTCCCTGGACAAATCCTGTATATATATATATACAGGGTCAAACCCTGTATATATATACAGAATCTTCTAGCATTCGTCTAGCAAACCCTGGGATCTAGTACAACTAAACGAAAAAAAATATTCCAATGGAACAAAGGGCGGAAATGTATCCTAAAAATGGGTAAATTAGTATAAAAGCTTAAATATAAGAATTACACAGAATTTTATTTCTTAAGAATTATTTTCAATACAACATGTGTTCAACTTTGAACTAACCTATAATGCAATTTAACAGATGCAAAATGCTCCTCTGAACACGCAGGATTCTATTGGTTTAATAGGATTTGTCAGGGGCTCTCGCAATCGCAGATTTAGTAAAGGTATATCAGGATAAAAAAACTTTAATCGTTGCACAAGACCCCAAAGTTTGTTGGATGAATTCAGGAGCCCTTATATATATATATATATATATATATATATATAAACAAGACCTTGCATATCTAAAGATTGATGCATATTGTCATTGAACTTGCGCTAAAGTTAGTCTATGGTTTAAGCTGTCTATCTGCAAAGAATGTATTTTTTTAATCTGATTATATATATGTATATATATATATATATAACGAGAACTCGATGACGATAGATGCATTTAGTTAATATCGTATTCCAGGCAACTTAGCCCATTACGAGCGTCTAAAATGTGGTTGTCAGAGCAAAAAAAACAATTTAAAAAACATATATATATATATAAAAGGGGTGAGTATTGTTTATATACTGTAGACGAAATTAAACGAAAAACTCTACGCGAACTCAGTGAGAGGTCAACTTTAATCCAATGGAGTCCCTTCATCTTCGGACCTACACGATGTGACTCTCCACTATAGACGATTTTAGGCTTAGTCGATTGCAATTGGGACAAGCATAAACAAGCGCGGCACCAAAAGAATGACAAAAATAAAAGAAGCAACAACAAACACAACAGAAACACAACATATGCAACAACAATCCTGACATTAACAAAAACAACAACAAAATAGCGAGATCGACAGGAAAAGCAACAACGAGAATATCAAGATCAACAATAACAACAAGGGCCACGTAACGGCAACGACAGCAACAATAAAACACCTTGGTATCATTTCATGGCGGTGAACGACAAATGAAAAGTTAACGAACCTGGCGTGCCCTGCATCATCACGCGGCACTGAATAGAGCGACATTATGTTGATGACTGCTTGCTTTTGTCTGTTCTAGATCTGCCCTAGAAAAGAAAATGGTTGGGCGGTGCGACATTTATATATATATATATATATAAAGTTTAAGTCGTTTTTCGTTTCATTTCATTACGTTGTTGTAACTCGTGTCTTTGTGACTAAAATTGCGCTCCCTTCGCATGTTCTTTGCATCTGTACCGCACTCGTAATTGTTTGCCAGCTATAATCATTAAGCTTCGTGATGCAATCACATATCGCCATAATTGTTATTATCACGGTCGTACTTTATACACTAACTGAGATTGACAGCTGGTAATGCGTTGACCGCACGCATGTTAATATATATATATATATATATATATATACAGAGAGAGAGGGGAGGGAGAGGGGGAGAGCGGGGAGAGAAGGCAGAAAGCTAGAGAGTATCAAACAATTACGCAAGCAGGCGTGCCCTTAGCCCTTTCCCGTACCTTTTAGATTCGCGGACTTGGATGCCATATTTTTCTGTCATAGCACATCAAATATGCTCTACTTATGAGTGGCACTGACTTACATACATCATAGCAGATTATTTGAATATGAAGTTATTGTGTTGACGATGACTCAAGGAGCAAACCACATGAGCTCGATGACATTGTGCCGTTCCATGCCACACTTGCGCATCTCAGCGTACACAGATCCAGTGTGTGACTAACACTCCGCAGGAGTACAGGTAGTCTGACGCTGGGGTTAAGCCAACTCGGGCTTTTGAATAAAAGGCTAAAATGGATAATAGTAGTAGTAATAAAATTAATAATAATAATAATAATATTTTATTATTATTATTATTATTATAACGCTCGACGCTTGTAAAAGCAAGAAATCATCAAGGGATATCATGGATAACCTTACATCATCAAGAGAACGTGCCGTTTTTTAGCGGCTCAACATTCTTTCAGCGGGGGCTGGCTTCAAGCACTGCCCTCCCGCCAGCTTGGCACCATGCTGGATTCCAACTCCTTCCGCATGGTGTCAGCCCTTAGGATAGGCGCGCCCGTCTGCCAGCCTTTCTCATGTCTGTCATGCGGCCAACCTGTTGACTCTGATATTCTACACCCTCTAAGCTGTCTAAAAAGCCCCGGCAGGCTTACAAGACACGCGGAACTCAACGCCATAGTAAGAAGAGCCCTTAGAAGGGCAGAGATACCATCCACACCCGAGCCGAAAGGTCTTTATGGAAATAGTGAGCTACGACCTGACGGGATCACCATTCCGCTATGGTCACATGGTAAAAGCTTTGCATGGGATGTAACCGCTTCATGCACGGCGGCCTTGTCGTATCTACGTCACAGCGCAGTTGAATCTAAATGGGTTGCAGAACGCGCGGACTCTGAAAAACGAGGGAAGTATCTCGAGCTGTCAAAGAGGTACCACTTTGTACCCATCGCATTGGAAACACTTGGGCCCATTAGCACAGGTACGGCGAAAATCCTGAAGGTTATTGAAAAGCGTATAGAACATATTACGGGTGATCGAAGCAAGGCCATGTTTTTGAGACAGATGATGTTTTTGGCCGTCTATAGTAATAATAATAATAATAATATTTTTTTTAAATAATTTTTTAATAATAATTTCAGGCCTATCCAAAGACGACGGACAAAGGCCTGACGGCCTTACTTTAACCCCCTTTGAGCGTGGCCGCATGCTTGTTTGGGACGCAACTGTAACCGACTCATTAGCCCCTTCGATGGTCGGTGCAGGGGCGGACCAGGCAGGTCATGCGTCCAGGTTAGCAGAGGCTAACAAATGTAAAAAGTACTAGCGTTGGTTATCCGCACCAATTTTGCCCGTTGGCTTTTGAAACAATGGGAGGCCCAGGACCGCTTACACTAAAGTTGATTCAGCGCGTGGGCAGAAGCCTTAACCTTTCCACGGGAGACTCGAGAGCTTTGGAGTTTTTGCGTCAGAGACTGTCTCTCAACATTCAACGAGGAAACGCAGCATCTGTTCGGGGCACATTGTCGAACTTGGCTAACCCTGGGTTAGAGAACCCGTGACTACACGTTCGCGCGGAGACAATTGTTCACTCCAAAGTGCTAACATAAAAAAGTTATATAACTAGATCAATCAAATAATAATAATAATAATAATAATAATAATAATAATAATAATAATAACTGAATTATCATTGATTGGCCTGATAACATTGGTCGTAGATTCATTCTAAAGCGATACATGAATTGTTTTTTTTAAATGAACAGATAGAGATTGGATGATTATTTTTATTCAATTAGTAAGAAATTATTAGAAATGTTGTTTTCTGAATTGTTAGACTAATCACTCATTGGCTATACCCGAATCTACTGACGCCTAAAGAGTTTCGCTCAAACTGTGTCAATATCCATAGTCTATCTGTTGCAGCTAATCTACCAGGCCTAGCTTCATCCACGCAGCAGACGTCGAGAAAGCCTCTTGTGCGTGAAATCAGGTCTGAATGACGATTGACTACGTCGCCAAGCAAGGTCGATCGGAGTGGATCGTTATTCTAAGAAAGTTTAGTACCCTCGATATATCTAGAGGTTTTCTGTTATCTTGTGCGGCTTCTAAACAATAGAACATTTCAGTGCGTCTGAGTCTTTTCATGCTTGCTCTGCTTCTACAGTGGAATGCGTTGCTTGTACGCATAGCTGGCTGTTTCAGCCGGGAGTGATGAGACACATTCTCCAAAACAAAGCTTTTAATAGTTAGTTTCCGCTTTATGCTTATGGGTTTAAAAAGCTTGTTAGTCTAATAGGATTGTCTCTATTTTTTTAGGAAATGAGGTTTGCGCCGTTAAAACTAAGATGTGAATGTATGTAAAATCTCAGCGCGTCTCGATGGCGTTTAGCTTTGCTTAAACGATGCATGCTTGATAGAGTATAAAAAGTTCCTGCAGAGTTCGCTGGCACCGTACGGGTTTAGTCTTTTAAGCAGACCACGGCTCATTCTGACTCTGTTTGTCTTTATACCCAGTCCGTAATAACCAATCCTTATTGCTTGTATCTTACAGCAATATAGCCGAAGTTATCCAGATAATCTGGGGACATTTGCTTATATTTTGTAAGACACGCTGGTGAATAAAAATACGCTGTAATTAGTTTTTGTCGAAGCAAAATTGAGGTAAAAATCGATTCATGTCTTCCAGCTTCTAAAGCAAGAAGAGTAGAACGCAGAATCACACGCAGGTGGCAGGTCAAATAGTGAAACGGCTATTATCGGCTTGACCAAGAGACAGTAGATGTAGATAAAAGCGGGAAATCTATTTTGTCCATAAACCTCTCTCTGCAATCTGTGTAATTGACAACAGCCTAGTCCATTTCTAGTAGATAATATTTATTTGCTTGTATACATAGGAGGTAATAACTGTCTCAATACGTTACGCCCTCTGTTAAACGGTTGAGCGCCTTGCCGGCTTGTTAAATAGGTTTGTAAGTTTTAGGGCCAACCCCCCCCCCCTCCCGCCACTAGTGTCTTAAATGCCAGAAGTCATAGGGACAGCTTGGTAATGTCACGTCGAGCCCAGTGGCGTGGTGCATTCACGTAGGCGCGCGAATTAGTATTATTATTATTTTTAAAAACGACGAGGCAGGGAGATTCCTGTCACACAAAGAAGCAACACGACAACGAAAAACTGCTACGAGGTTTTGTTTGTCTCGTTTTCCCTCTGTGTCTATCTCTGTTCATCAGTCTGTGCAATGGCGAAACAGGCGATGTCTGGTCCGTACAGGTCCGTATCGTCCACACTCGGTGGACACTCGGCGATTAGCTAACGCTGTAGCCGTCGCAGTTTCTGATATTCTTCATAATTCTGATAACGGCGATAAGGCTCGCCGGCGACTTGCTGATTTTGTCACGACAGGACGCTATTCCCCGATCCGAACCCCTGATCCTACGCCGGGGGGAAGGGGCGAATTTGGCCGGGGCCGGGGGTTACGTTGCTGCTGGCTGTTCGGCTTGACGGTCAGGCGACTCGTCAGGTTCGCTGTTGGCGTCACAGCAGGCGGCTTGCGCCGAGATCGTTGTTTGCTGACGACCGACTTTCTCTCTCGAATCTCTCTTGTTCGCTCGCGCACCTCATCGTGACATCTCGTGACGCCGGCCGACAAACCGTCAGCTGGAAGAACGTACGCCGCTCAACGTTGCTCCGCTACGGCGCTTGCAGCGCCTGCGGCGGCCGCGGCATCAATATTGTGGACTGGCTGATTCGTGGCGAGAGATACGATCTATTGTCCTACGATGATGCCTCCGTCCGGTCTGAGCATCATCGTTTCTCTGGTCAACAACGGCTCTTTTACGACATCATTTCGCTATGCTCTATCACTAGGATATCATCATTTGGACTATATATGTATGTATGTGTACATATATATATATATATATATATATATATATATTTTTTTTTTTTTTTTTTTTTTTTTTTTTTAAGAGAGGAGGAAATGCTAATTTACGCACCGTCAGACCGGAGTCTCCAGTCTGGTGTGTGGGACTCGGCGCGATGGTCCGCGCCCCTACCCACTAAAACCTGCCTCTCATAACGCCCTTGACACAGCCCAGATCTTCGTTTAATAGTACTATGGGCCGTGGGGGTGACATCCGGACTATCTAACCACGTTCGCCTGCTTGTTTGGCGAAGTCTGCTCTCCGGCTGGCGTGCCTTGTGAGGAGAGAGAATTTCCTCTTCTTGCGCTAATCCTGTCGTAACTCGCTCTTCTCTGCGTCTCGCATAGTTTCTTCTCCGTCAGCACCTCTCGCGCAACCGCTGCTCCAAGGGTCCATGCTGCTGGTTCCGAGCAAATGAAATCCATGAATTGGGCTAGCCCATCTCTCGGGAGCACGAGAGGGTGTTTAGGTCTCTGGGCACCCGCGTTCGTCCAACTATCTCTCACCCTGTTGCTTGCCTTACGTCTAGCCTCTTCCCAGCACGGGCATTCTAAGAGAGTATGTGCCGCGTCATCTTCAACGCCCAGCGTGCAGAACATGCACGTGTCCGAAGGCGCCTTACCAATCCTGTATAAATAGGACTGGAATTCTCCGTGACCGGTGACTATTTGCGTTAGGAAAAAGTCCATGTCACCTCCGGGCCTATTCAGCCATTTCTCGATGTTCGGTATCAGATCACGGACCTTGGCTCCCGCCTCGTTCTTCCTGATGCTCTCCCATTCCGCCTGCCATCGCAGAAGTGTTACTTTCGCTTCCTCTTCCTTTGCTTCCTTTGTAGTTCTATCTGGACCACGCTCCCACAGTCTTCGTCTTTCATCTGCTTTGAGGTCCCAGGGCGGAGTCCCTGCCAGAACCAAAGCTGCCGCCGTGCTCACGGTCCTGTAGGCCTGTGTGATGCGAAGAGCCGGTACCCGTTGGGCTCTTCTGAGTAGGCCTTTTCGATGTATTTCTCCGCACTTCTTTTTGAACCATACCGGTGCACCGTACAGGACGATGGATTCCGCCACTGACATGACCAGCCTTCTCCTTGAGGTTCTGCTAGGTCCGTAGATATTTGGCAGGATTTTGGCGATATCGTTTGCCGCTTTGCTTGCCTTTTTGATTGCCTTCTTTAGGTGAGGCACTCCTGTGAGTCCCCGGTCTAGTTGGACGCCTAGGTATCTCACCTCCTTGCTGAATATTATACTTGTTCCCTGCAGTCGTAGGTTAATCTCTCTGCAGTGCTTTCTTCCTATGAGCAGCACTGCCTCTGACTTCTCAGGAGCTAGTTCCAGTCCAGCTTTCTCCATCCATCTTTCGACTGCCTTGAGCGATTTGTTAGCGGCTAGCTCTAATTCCTCTGCTGTTCGGGCCTTGACCATAATTGCTAGGTCATCCGCATAGGCCTGCAGGTGGACCCCTCCTGGGAGTCCTGGCAGCCTTAGTACATCGTCATAGGCAATGTTCCATAGTAACGGGCCAATGATCGATCCCTGCGGAACTCCCGCTGTCATTTGGAATGAAACCCCAGCGCAGGAGATCACTCTATCCTGTAGGTAGCTGGATGTGAGCTTCACCAAGTAGGGCGGGACGCCCTTCTTATGTAGGGTATCTAAGATTACTTTCCAGGGAAGACTATTAAAAGCGTTTCGCACATCAAGCATAACCGCCATAAACAGGTCCCTGGTTTGCGGTGTCGAGCTATGTAGCCTTTCAGCATCTGAGATAACCCTGTGTATCGCAGTAAGGGCCGACCTATGCTTGCGGAATCCGTACTGTGAGTCCGAGAGAAGGCCGTTTTCCTCCGCGAAGTTTCTTAACCTTTCCTCAAAGATTGCCTCAAAACATTTCGCCAGTGAGTCCAGAAGGCAAATGGGTCTATATCCCCCACTGCCCTTTGGAACCAATACCACCTCCGCTTTTTTCCACTCTTTCGGGAACCTCCCCTCACGAAGCAGCTTTGTTGCGGCATCTGCCACGAAGTCTGGGAACTCTTTGCACAGGTAGCGAATTACCGCCGGTGGGATTCCGTCAGGTCCCGGTGCTTTGCCTGTCTTTATTCTGCCTGCCACGGCTGTCACTTCCGCGACTGTAACTTCAGGTATTTCTGAGCATTTGTTTGTGCTCTGTTTATTAACCATTTCGTACATCTTCCTGTTGAAGTCTTCGTGACGTGGGAATAAATTCCGCAATATTTCTTCTTTCACCTCAGCTGCGATGTCTACCTTTGGTTTAGCAAAGCTTCCCCGCACTAGCTTATAGGGCCGTCCCCATGGATCGCCGTCCAGTTCAGCTAGGAACGCCCTCCAGCTTTCTTTCTTGCTTCTCACTATCTCTTGCTTTAATATAATTCGGCTTTCACGATATTCTGCTAATATCACATGGGTATTGGCACTTCCCTTAGCCTCTTTAAGCTTCCGCCTTAACTGCATGCATAATTTGCGAGCATCTTTGATCCTTTCGTTCCACCAGTAATTTGGCTCTACTACCCCCGTTCTTTTGGGATGTATGGCTAGCGTACTGGCCACCTCCCATGCTCTTTGAACCACTTTTCTGTAGCTTGCTATGTCTTGCAGGCTATCACATTTTGCTATTTCGGCCTGCAAGGCCTTCTTAAAGGCGTCTTCACTCTTAAGCTTACGCCGAGGGATACCTGGTTTCCGTGGTGGTTGAGACTTTACCGCCTCGAGAACCCATTCGATGCAATTGTGATCGCTGAGATTCTCTTCTCTTGCGAGAACCTTCCAGCCTTCGATCGCCTGTGCTGTGTTCTCATTGGCCAAGGTGATGTCGATAAAAGACTCTTGTCCGTTTCTTTGGAAAGTCGGTTCCGCGCCGTCGTTTATCACAGTCAGGTTGTTGGCGGCCATCCAGTCCATCAGGAGCTGCCCCCTGCGATCCGTACGGGCTGACCCCCACAACTCAGCGGCAGAATTGAAGTCTCCGGCTAGTACTATGCTCTCGTCATTACTTCTATCTTTTTGCATCGAGACAGCCAGATCATCTAGGTATGCTTCGAACTCCTGTATGGAACAGTTAGGGCTTATATAGCACGAGTATACTCGGCCTGCTCCCTCTACTTCGATCCAGGCATATCCGCTGCCGGCGCCCTGCTTTCTTAGTTGTATCGAGCTGTCCCGGATTATTATGCACGCATTTTTGTACTTGCTTGTCTCCATTATCCATTCTGTTTTGGTTTTCCCCAATGTAACGTTAGGCTCACTAACGAGAACGATTGCCGCTCCTTGTTTTGCTGCGATGTCTTCCACCATCGTATGGGCGTGGCGGCTTCTATTGCAGTTAACCTGGATGACTTTGATCGGACTTGTTATTTTGTGGCTGTGGTTGGATCTCCTGCTCCAAAGGCGTCGGATTTGAAACCGTCGTTGGCGGTCGCGTTAACCGAACGGTTTCCGGTACCACCCTTTGTGCTCCATCCTTCCTCGTCCGTGACAACTCTGCGAGCTTCCTTTCGGAGCTGCTTCCGGCTGGCTGCTTCTCTCTCCTTGGTTGCTTGCTCTTTACTTTGTGTGATCTTGTCCAACGCAGCCTGCTTCTTGTCCTCTACAGCCTTCTTGTACTTTGGACAGGCCATGGAACTGGCTGAATGTCCGTCACTCTCGCATTCGACGCAGTGTGCCGTTTGCTTTGTGCACTCTCGGATCATGTGACCGCTTTCTCCGCACCTAAAGCATCTCGGAGCGTCTGCCTTAGGGTCCTTGCATTCTCTAGCTAGGTGGCCGATTTTCTGACAATTATAACACGTGGGGAGGTTGATCCACTCCTCAGGCCTGCACATATAGTTCCCAAGAGTAAACCGCTTTAGGGCCAGTAGCCTCTTTGCGGCCGCCCTCGGTAGGGTGACTAGACATTTCCACCCTCCCTTTTCTCCGCGTCTAGGATCTTCAGTGCGGATGCTGACCTCTTCCGAGAGCCCCAGCTTGTCTCTAAGCTCCTTTTTGATTTTGACCGAGTCCATGAAGGGATCGACGTCCCACAGCACTAGAGTCGTGTTGGCGCCCTGAGTATCGCGGACACTAACCTCTCGCGCGGCACCGTTTCTGATGGCGTCCGCGAAGGTGGCTCTTCCGCCCGGCCTGGTCTCTGAGATCCTAATGATTAGATCTCCGTCCTTTGTTTCAGTTACTCGGCCCATCCTCACCCCGGCCTCCTGGGGTTTGACGAATGCGCTGATATGTCGACGTGTTTCTTCAAGCGATTCCCCTTCCTTGACCTTGATCCTTACTGTGCTTTGTCCTAGAACCTCCTGTCGCCCTCGGGGCGTGATCCGTGCTAGGTCAGGGGTTAGACCCTTTCTGGCTGCCAGTTCCACCTTGCCATTTACTCTTCTGCAGCAAGCTTCTACTGCTTTTCTGATTGAGGGGCCTTCCCATTCCTCTGAAATGTGCAGCGTTGGAAGTTCCTCGCCCGAGAGCGCTGTACATCGGCCTATAACCTTCGCCAACATATTTAGGAAACTTTTTGGCGTGTCCGCCTGCGCCGCTACGCCCACGACGAGTATTCTGGCTTTGCCCTGCGTTTCTGTGCGAGCATGCTTTTCTTGACCGTTACCGCAATCTTCTACTTCCATAACGTCGCTGCTTCTTAGTACCGCGACACTGCCAGGCTGCATATCCACAGCGGCCCCGATTGATGGGTACTGCGCGGAAAGTTTATTGGCGATTTCCCTATCCTTGGCCGATCCGTGTGCCACAAGCATGGCCCTGATCTCTCTAACTTCGGTAATGTTTCTTTTTACCAGCGTTGTACTCTGGAAGGTTGCTTCAGGCCACTCCTTGGAAATTAGAGCTACTATGTCTTCATCTGTATTCGTTGCTAAGGCTTCAACGATCTGCCTAGCTACCTCAGCGTCTTTCAGCTGTTTTAGATGCTCCGCTTCGATCTCCCTGTTGCACCGTTTACACGTTGGCTTTTCTATCGTGAAACGCCCTTCTTGCGATAAGTCTGCGTAAGTATTCAAACTGTGCAGTCGCCTCGCCTCATCAAGCTTTGCCTTGTAATCTGCTAGCAGCTTGTCCTTTTCGTCCAGCATGCTCTTGCTTTCAGCTAGCCTCTTGTCCCTTTCTTCGCATGCCTCCACGAGCTTTGTGTACTCTTCTTGCCAGTCTGCGTTGTCTTCTTCAGGGAGTTTTTTTGTCTTCTCGAGCTTCTTTATAAGCTCCGCGTTATGCTCTTTCAGTTGTGCTTGCTCTGCGCGTAAGCTTTCAATTATTTTAGTGTCCTTAATCTTTCTCTGCTCTTCTTTTTCGCATGCCCACCAGGCTACGAGTTCTAATCTCTTGATAGCGTTTTTAATATCACCCGACGTTGTCGGGTGCAGGCGTCGTAACTCTGCGAGCACGCCTGCAGCTTTATCAAGTTTCTCGAGTGCTTCGTCGACATTTGCCGGAACGTCATTTGTCTGCACTGATGATCCTTTATTCTTCTTTGTCACTCTATTCTCTTTAATTAGTTCAAGTATGTGCGCAGGGGTTCTGCGGGTCGCCTGTGCGCCCTCCGGCGAACCCTCTGCCATTCTTTTCTTGGCTCCAGAAGTTGTTGCGCAACTTTGTTCGCGCTCCGTGGACACGCCAGCCGTCCTAGATGGCAGAGCACCTTGATTTCCATCCTCGCTATCCTCATGGAGCTTCTCGTGAGCTTGCACCGTGGGAGACTCTGACCTAGAACCTCCCTCCGCTGCGCTCGCTCCTGCGCTGTCTGCCTGCACATCATCGCTCTCAGGGTTATTATGCCCTGCGCGGCACTCCTTCTCTACAGGGGACCTTTGTAGCCCCGCCCCCTTAAAGGGGTCCATCTCCTCCTCCCTTCTCTCTCCTTTCCTTTCCCTTTTTTCCTCAACGTTCACTTTAATCACTCAAGCACCCATCTGTGTATGGGACTGATCGAAAAGTTCCAGTATTTCCAGTAGCATAAAATGTGTGCGTGCTCGGTGTGAGATTATAATATAGTAATTTGGTTATGAAACAAACGTAATAAACGTTAAAATGCACCCAGTAGATAATTAAGAGCTTATGCTATATAATCGCCAATAGAGTCCTGTATATATAATAAATTATCTTACAAGGCTCTAGATACGTGCAGTGTTTCGCACTATATCAACATATATAAGATATATGTTATGAACGATCCCTAGCACAAGTATGCACAGATGTTTTTCGCATATGTACATATATTAAGTTTAGAACGATTAAGACCTGTTTACGTCCCTCCCGTGCCTACACAGTCATATGTTCGATATGCTGTACGGGACACATAAGACCGCCGAAGCGCCTGTCTGGGATAGAATGTAAACAATCGGGATATAAGCTCATAAAAGTGCGGATTCCTCAGTAGTTACCAAGAGATTCACTATGAACCTTACCCTTTTCGGAATTATCGTTAAACTCTATCTACTGGGCACTCCTTCACAACCATATACCAAAAAACTCACTGTGTTGTAATATATATATATATATATATATATATATAATACACAATGTGTTTGTCTGTATGTGCTAATAAACTCATATTATGTGTCTTCTTTTTATGCTTTATAGCAGTGGAGGTATGCCGGACTCCTTGTTTCTATAAATGCATAGATTTAGATATATAAAGAAGCAATAAACGTGATAAAATTAGGAACATTTCGTTTATATATATATATATATATATATATATATGAAGGTTCAGACTACATAATTTTTAACTATGTACTTTTAGCAAACTAGACTGAATCATTATGCATACGTTGAGCACAAATTCACAAATTTGTAACGCGTATGCACCTTCGCGGTTAGAGAGTTTTCCCAATGACGAAATCTTTACGACCGATGCAAGTTCGTCAACTAGAATAAAGATAGCCTCATAATAAATATGAGGTGCTAATAGGTTGTTTACGTTGCTTTTGGGGGATCATTTGTAATCTAGGAGAGGGAACGCATTTAGTTGAGGAACCGGTGGACGTCTTTTTACCATAAAGGTTTCCTCCCAAGTGACACTGAAATGTTTTTTAGCTTCTTCCTGCAGAAGGATTATTGTCATAGACCATTGTCGTCCTTTTTTTTACTCCAAATTCTATATAGTATACATTCTATAGCGACATTTGATTACATTTCTAATATCGGCTATATATATATATGAATATATATATATACGGGTGCACAAATGAAATGTCACGAGACGTCGTAACATTCCAACTGGTGAAAATTTAAATATGCCGCTTAAGCATAACCTAGTGAGACATCTAGGGACACGAACTGGGTGATCGGTGCGGCTGTGTGCAGCGTGACGCGAGCACTTGTGCAGCACGGACGAGAAAAGCAAGCAGTTTTGTGTTCTGTCCAATTGAAATGGCAATGCTGTGAGGACATCATAGTGTTCCCATTTCAAAATTCGACGATTAAGAAGCCGCGAAGTGCTGTCAGACTTCTGGCTTCGGAAGTTTGCTAAACTGCCGAAAGTGTTTAACCGGCCAACCTTCAACGCCGGATTGTGGCCGTATACAGAGGAAACAGTATGTTCGAAAAATCAGTGAGAAGTGAAGTGCCCGTTTTCATGCTCAGACCGAGAGTGCTTGAGTGATGACCTAGTGAAAAGTAATCTGCGTAGCGTCGGCGCAATGCTGTTAGCAGTGATGACGGGAGCTAGCGTTGGAACATTGTGACAATTGTGTTGGTTACTGGAAGGTGCGCGCAGTATGTTCCGAAGAAACTTAGAGAGTATTAAAACAAACTGCATATGGAGCTAGCACTGTAACGCCTGTTCTGGTTTCATGAAGACCCCGTCTTTTTGGGGAGGTTCATCACCGGTGACGACCGTTGGTGCCATCACCTCGCCTAACTACATGCCCTAAGTACAGGGCGGGCGCTAGTGCCGCGTTCAACTGGGGTACCACAAATCGCAACGTGCAGAAGCAAGGCATTAAGGAAATAGAAAATATGAGCAACCACTTTTGCATTGAGTACAAAGTTGAAACACGAACTTCAAGAATAGGACGCTCACCGCAATTATTCGCCAGACCACTAAAGCTGAAATTCCTGGGCAACAAGACGTTGGCCGCCAACAATAGGCAAACGCTCAAAACAAACGGGCTACTTAGAAACACAGAAGAGCTACACGTCCTATGTAAAACATGCTGTAAGCTGGAGCAGAAACTTCGTAAAAGGTCTGCCTGGCCCAGACCTCAATACTGGTGGAACACGGATATTGCCAACGCACAAGCCGAATTCTCGTGCAAGTAAAATTTAAATTCCAGGTGTGGTCCCAGCGGCACTTTTGCAGCACAAAAGATGCAGAGCACATCTCAAAATGGAAATTGGTAAAAGCAAGGCGAGATGCTGGAGAAACCTTTTTGAAGAAGTATTCTCCAGCATTTCGCCATTATGACTCCTTGCGGAAACCCTACAAAATAGTTAGAGGAAAGCCTAGTGCATAAATGCATACACTCTACTCCACAAAGAAAGCCACCTTCACGAATGCGATCGATGAGTTGTGGTATTCTGCCGGATCTCAAACTACCGGATCGGGGACGGTCTCCGAGGTGTCCCAAGTCCTGGTATCTCTGCACAGTCCTATACACCGTCGCACGCTCAGCTAGCGTTTGAAGCTATGTGACGGCAATTAAGCTTGGGAATTTCTGTGCCACAAGACGTATGCAGCAACCTTATATATATATATATATAACATTTTAGATGCTATTAATGGGCTAAGTTGGCTGAGGCACGAGATCGTCTAAATGTATCTATCGTCATCGCGTTCTCGTTACTGCATTTATATAGGCTGCTTTCTCCAGCAGGTGTATGTAGCAACAGGGCAATGACAACTACGTTAAACAAGTACAGCCAGCAAGTCCGGAGCTCGAATTTGCGATTGTTGTGCTAATCATGGTTGCCATGGCAACGCCCCGTTTCGAACAGTGCGTTAGCCGCCTAAGTGACCGCCGCTACTGACGAAAGTATATCATCGATGGTTTAAGAATGTTCGTCATGACTTTACATGTCTTATAAGATAATGCAGTACACGGCAAGTACACTCATATAATAATCCAATTAAATGTTAGAGAATAAAAATCGACTTCGCCATGAATTGCTTTCCACGGGAGCTATTCCGGGCGTTCGGCTCGTGATGACGTCCGCGAAGAACGTGGTCACGATTCTGGTTATCGCAAACGGCACAACCGGCATAGATGACGCAACAGATTGCCGAACTTCGCCGTGTTTTCGTTTAGCATTCGTAAGCGGATTGCAGCCCCCTAAAGTTTTTTCGGACAAAGACGTCGCCGCTGCGTCGCTATTGACTGTAATCCAAAAGAAGTCATTTTGAGGGTAGCGGAACTGCCGCAACGCAAAAATTAATACCTTTAGCCGTATAAACACTATCGTCATCATCATCATCATCCCGCAGTCGTTAGGCGGACAACCCGAGAAGAAAGACGGCACGGCCTTCACCTAGAGAAGATATATATATATATAAATCACCTTTATTATAACATGCAGGCAAACAGTAATCATATAATCACTGTATAAAACAAAGGTTGGGGGACACGCCTGGCTGAATATATATATATATATATATAAATATAAGAGGTGCGCCTTCATTAGGGAAGCAGTCATCCTCTCAACGATTGTGATTTTAGAACGGTGTGGTCCGTGTGTGGTTACTAATTCGCTCTGTACAAACTAATCGCCATTTTCAACCAGCATGAACACTTCTTAACTGACTCTCGGACCTTGCTTCGCTTAGGTTCCGATAGCAGATAATGTAAAAAAAGAACCGTATCCGGACAGTAGTGAGGTGTAACGACGCGCGTTTCGTGATCGTAAGCAATTCACCTGTCACAGTTACACAGGTTACAGCAAGCAAGCGAGTTTGGGAAAAACCAAGCTTTGGTCTTTCGTCAAAGTCGATGTGTCGAACTTCACATGGAAGTACATCATTGTTGATGCTTCTATGAAGTTCATAATGTCAAACAAAGTAGCATGATGTATTGAAAATAATCACGTTAAAATAATAGTAATAATTAAGTGATGTATGTTGCCTAATTTAGACAATAATGTACTTTAAAAACAGAAGTAGGACATAAGAAAGTATGGGAACGCGCAAGTAGTCCACTTGGGGTTTGGGCGACACTTAGGCCCTAAGATCTATGGATTACCGAAATTTTGAGACAAGTTAGAGCGACACACTTGGATATATATATTTTTTTAATATCTATATATATATATATATATATATATATATATATATATATATATATATATATCAGAGTGTGCACATTTGCGTGTATGGGTAAGTGATGGGTCATCTATTGCTTGAAGCAGGCTATTTTATTCTCTTAAACCTCTCTTACTTCTACAACGTATAGCCTTTATATTTTCCCTTAGTATATGAATACCTTATGCCAGCAGTGAAGTAACAAAAAAAACATCGGAAAACCTATCTCGATGATTGTGAGCTGGATTTGACTGCACCGGGCCGCGGCCCAACACTTGTTTGAAAATAAAATAAGATATATCTTTATTTACAGGTCAAAAACAGTACACATGTACACTTAGATTCCGTGTGGACTATGCGTTGCCCCATCCAGAGAAAAAGGTTACTTATAAACCCTTTGGAGGCGATAAACCTCGGCAAGATAGTTTGTTCCTTTCGTATAGCTGTGTGGATTACATTGAAAATCTTGCCCAATAATTGTGGCTGTAATTGTTGGCTAGTTCTGGCATCTTAAAATCAACGTCGTCTAATGGGTTAAAAATTACGACCATATGGTCAGTCAAATTGTACGTGTTGCTCTTGAAGTTCCCGCTAGTCTCTTAGTTGGCCTGAAAAAACGCGTTTTTTTGACGCTGCGGTAGTGCTCGTACGGTTTGTTGATACCATGCTGGTGGTGGTTCTTCTAGTCGGAGCTGAAGATATTAAATTAATGTTATTTTTGTTAATACTACAGCTGTTGTTGTTACTGTTGTTATCTATCATCAGTGTTGCCAATATGCGGTTGTTGTTGTTGTTGTTTTCTTTCAACCTAGTGACTTTAACCCAATTTGCAAATGCATAGAAGGATCGTCTCTAATAGGGCCGGACATGTAGGGATATCTAGGGTTTTCCCAACAGTTCTTTTTGGCAGCACGGCCGCTGACTGTTGTTGTTGTTGTTGTTGTTGCTGCTGCTGTTGTTGTCGTTGCTGGCATTGTTGCTGATCTTAATGTTGTTGTTGTTGTTGTTGTTGTGGTCGTTGTTAATGCTGTTGTGGCTGGCGTGCGCCGGTGAAATTTGCAGTAGTAGTAATAGTAGTTGTGGTAGTAGTATCAGTAGCGGCAACTGCAGCAGCAGCAGCAGCAACAGCAGTCATGTCAAGCGGGTTGCGGCGGGACCGGCAGTGTAGCGGAACTTCAGCCACGGAGTCAATGACCGAAAAGTCGTTGACTTCGTCGGCTTCTCTAGCTGCTAGCTGTCTCCTGGTCCTCTTCGCTCTGTGGGATCGCAGCGCAGCGCAGTAAGTGCAGTGCGGTGTGGTGTGCTTCGGTGCAGCAGGCAGAAGAGACCGACGGCAGAAAAAGCACGCGCAGAAATGCCTCGGCGGCTTCGATTTCGTGTTGCCCGACTCGCCACTCGCGATGCGGCGTTGTTGTTATCTTTGTTGTTATTGTTGTTGTTGCTGTTATCTTTGTTGTTGTTATTGTTGTTGCTGTTATCTTTGTTGTTGTTGTTGTTGCTGTTATCTTTGTTGTTGTTGTTGTTGCTGTTATCTTTGTTGTTGTTGTTGCCGTAATAGCAATACCAGCAGTGGTAGTAGTAGTAGTAGTAGTAGTGTAGTAGTATGTGGGAGAAATGGAGTTGTTAAGATAAGCGAAAATCAAGCACGCCGAATGGCACAGAGGAAAATATAGTAAGAACGGCATGACGGCGTGTTGGGTGGTGGTGATGGTGCTGAGGAGGGAAATGGGGGTGGTGGTGGTGGTGCTGCTGAGGATGGGGGTGGGGGTGGTGGGGTTGATAATAGGGGAGGGGGTGTGGTGGTGGTGGCGGTGGCAGAGGCAGAGCAACCAGTGATGAGGTCGCGTCCTGCAATATTACAGAGAAATAAAAACTGATAGAGCTGCACACGTAGCGGCTGCCAGACAGACCTACCAACCGACTGACAAACAGACGGACAAACGGATAAACATACACAACACACACACACACACACACTCACAGACACTGAGAAGAGTCACGCAACGATAAAACGAGAGGCGGAAAGAGTATTAGCGACATAAAAACGAAGAGGAAATAGAAAGCTGTACAAGTGAGAGCTTGCACCAACGGCGGAAAAGAGAGAGCGCGGGAGGGAGAATGCAGCACGTAAAGGGAAACAAATGGAGACACAGGACGAGAAAACTGGATAAAGAGCGCGAGAGGAGAGAGAGAGAGAGGAATAAGGAAAAAGGGGGAAAGAGAGCTATGCTCCACGTAATGGCTGGATGCGTCGAAACGCAGTTTGCTACTACTATTACTACTACTTACTACTACTACTACTCCTCGTGCTCCTACTTCTGCTGCCGCTCTCGCTGTCTTGTTACGCGCTGGATGCCACCAATGCGGTCAATGGTCCAGGGCGACGCAGACAGCTGCGGGGCACAAGCACCGAACCGAAATCTTCGTCTCTATTGTGGTTGTTGTTATTGTCGTTGTCGCTGTTGTTGTTGTTGTTGCTGCTGCTGCTGTTGTTGTTGTTGTCGTCGTCGCTGTTGTTGTTGTTGTCGTCGCTGTTGTAGTAAGCAGCAGAAACTACCAAAGCAACAGTAGAAGCAGGAGCAGCAGCAGCAGCAACAACAACAACTAAACTAACAGAGAGAACAACACGCGCAGCCAAAACAACGATCTACTCCATAGCGTTTGCCATCGATATCATTCGCCGGATGCGATCGGTTCGTGCTGCCAGCTGCCATCAGCTAGTTGCCCGCCGCGGATTCTCCACTACTCTGCCATGCTAAAACTTCTACAATGTCAGCGTTACCAGTCTCGCCATACGAGTGACACCTGTTTCCGCAAGAACTATCATAACTGTTGACGCAACGCTGCTCTCTTTCATCATCCTCCTTGAGGAAGCGACGCCGAATTTAGATTTATAAGCGCGAAGATAGCTGAATTTGGCAGATAAAGCTAAACACAATTTTAAAAATATGTACATGCGTATTATATTTGCTGTTGACTTTCTTGGCAGCGGTCAATTTCTTTCTGTTGGTATAGGAGGCTCGCATCTATCGAAAAGTCGCCATACTAATAGCGTCGTCAGAACTCTACACATTGTGCTGCCCAACCTCTCGCTGTCAATCATGGTGAATAAATTAATATATATATATATATATATATTAATTCCCGGGTCCTCACCCGGGAAGGCGAGCACTGCCGAGTGTGCAAATGTCAATTTTATATATATATATATATATATATATATATATTCGTCACCGTTTGTCCACTCACGATACCGGAATATCGATGGCGTACGAATCACAGCCAAATCGAGCATCTAAGTTTCTCTCAGTCAGTGAATTCTCAGTCAGACAGCTTAGTTTAGTGTACAGTGGGCATGTCCGTACTGGATCTTCAAAAACAACAAGTTCAAATGAACAGAGTTGCAGTATTGTATCGCACAGTGTATCGCACCAGCTTCATTGTGAAGATCTACGCTACTGGCCAGCCAGCGACTGGCTACCGAGTGGAAAGGCGTACAAATGAATGACGACGTCGACGCGTCACGTACACGCACGCTGTCACAGCGGCCTTGGCGATATAGCGCAAACCGCAGGCAAGGCTCGCAGACCGCATGCGGTGTTTGCTTAAAAGATGTCGTTTGATACGGAGAGCGCAATTGATGGAAAATCATCAAATAAACGCGCAAAGTTTGCAGATATATATATATATATATATATATATATATAAACGCGGCACCTGCCTTTCCGAATCTAAAATATTGAACATTTTTCATTCCAAATGCATACTTCCAAGAAGAGTCTTAGAAGTACGAATTTGGAAATCGTTTTCCACATTGACCTATATACTAACGTGTGCGATGACCTTTGGGCATCCTTAGACGACATACTCTCTGTACATCGGTCGAACATCGTACATGTAGTGGTGAAAAATGATTCACGGAAGGCAAAATTAATCACAACTAAAACGCGAATAAATTATCACTGTCATGGCTGTTTGATGTCAATAGTTAACGTTTCACGCGACTCGTAGTCCAAGCGATAGTACACCACATACACCAAATTGATAGTGCGCTCGGCTAGCATTCCTTACGCAGCCACTTCCTACGAAGGTAGCCTACCGTAAATGCCTGTGTCCTTCTAGCTAATTAACATTGACTCATTTCGTGCGTAGCTAAGCCGACACTCTCCTTTATTGTGAAAACAAACTTTCGTTCACAATTTATAGTCAAACAGATAGCGCAAATGTTGGAGAGCAGTATTAGAAAAATACTTATACAATGTGACTGTACCTATTGCAAAGCACATCGGATATCTCCACGTTTTATCGTTACTCAGACATATTTCAGCATTAGCAAGGCTCTATTGATTGTCTCGTTTTGCCTCGCAACCAGAACGCGTATGTATGGTCCCGTTCGACTAATGAACGTCGTGCAAACCATTTCTAACATACAGACATATATCTAGCTGCGCATAGCCACAAACAAATATGGTAATAGTACCTGGAAATCCAGTTAAAAGTAAAAACATTAATAATTTATGTTATTTGACAAGGCTGTAAATGCTGTTTTTTTTTTCAAGCAGCATTGATATATTCAGTATATATGCATACAAAACATATATAAAAAAAAATATATATATATATACGTATATATGCATATATTTAGGTCTGTAGGTATGTATTTATATACGGCGATTTAGTGATAAGACGGTCTGGTGGGAATGGCCTGCAATTCAAATGTCACGAGTCGTGATATTAATCCCGATATATATATATATATAGAGAGAGAGAGAGAGAGAACTCTTGGTCGTTGACGCATGGGAGATGGGAGGGTGCATTTCGTAAAAGTTGCAAATTTATCAGGCAAGAAAGTGGCTTGTAAAAGCTGTAGTCTCGCGTGATGTCCATGTCGGTAAAGCAAAACAATCGGGGCATACGTATAAATAATTGGACAGTGCATGATTTGGCTAGTTCGAAATCAGAGAAGGTTTCGGACGAACCTTATTTTCGTTTCAACTTGTCAATCTTACAGCGAATTTTGTCCCTTTGGCGATCAACGGCCGCATGGGGCAAAATCATCGCACTATATTGGTCTGTTTTTCACAATATGTGATTCAACAAAGTCGATTGGATAGCATGTGTAAATGTTATTGTTGTTTATCGTCATTGCCGGTTTTGTTGTTATTCTTGGTGTGGTGTTGTCATTTGTTGTCAATGATTCTGTCAATTATTGTTTTCACTATTACGCCGTTGCCCATGTTAAATTATGACCAGTTTTCGTTTTTGTTTCGCAGTGAAAGCTACGCATAGAGCTAAAGCCTCCTAGATGCTGTTAAACGTAGCCGCTACCAGCTACTGCACTGCAAAATGAGCTATGCACTACAATCAAGGGTCCGAACCTGGCACAGCGCCAGTTCGCTGTTTACTACTGAGCCAAGCATGTTGGCTACTGCTTTATTAGCTAGATGACGTACACAGCGCGCGCGCATTCGAACGTACAGCGTGAAAAGTGGCCGTTACCGTTGAGTGATAACACGAAATGTAATCTGCCATCTGAGAGCAAAAGTATGCAGACGATGGACGTGTTTTCGTAACCCGGTTTTTTACGATTTGTACGACTGTCTAGCCAATCTTTCCGCGACTATGCGTGGTGGCCAGCGACTTTCATAGCTTGCAGTTAAAGGCGAGATAGATGATGGAGGGGGGGACACGAGAGATGATGATGATGATGATGACAACGACGATGACGACAACAACAACAACAACAGCAACAACGACGACGACGACTACGACGACAACAACAACAGCACTAGCAATAAAAACAATAACAACAACCGGAAACATAGCGGGCGTACGTGTGCCGCGGAAACTTGAATGGCACTTGTCTGTGGCATTTCTGTAGCGCAGGTGTGCTGTCTTTCCGAAGCTGACAATGAAAGCTTGAACTAACAACGGATATCGCCTCTCCCTTCTCCATCTGGCTGCTCTCATTGTCGTCGTCGCGGCCACCGTCGCCGGCGCCGTCACACTGTCGGCGTTTTCCCATTGTATCTAAGCGACCTATCTACCTCATGCAGCCTGATGTCGTGCACTGTTGCTGGTTAGGGCTTCGGCTTGGCGTTGTCGTTCAACGTTCTACGAGTCGGCAGTGGCTGACACTGACACCAAACGAGCGGTCACACTTGAACAACAACAACAACAACAACAGCGGGAACAACAACGAGAACAACAACAACAACAACAACAGCGGGAACAAAAGAAACAGAAGGACAACAACAGCAACAACAACAACGTCAACAACAACAACAACAACGTCAACAACAACAACAGAATAATTTGATGGCGGCACTAACTAGCAACGTCCAGCTTGCGTGCCGGTTATATCGTCGTCGCCGCCGTCATGGCGTCGTGCAGGCATCGCTCAGTCGCTATATGTCAGTCAGGTAGGCGGACAGACACGGCGGGCGGGGTCGTTGCCCTTGACGGTCGGTCATTCGACCGTTTCACTCGTTCGTCTGTTGCTCGGCTTGTCTGTTGTTGTTGTTGTTATTGTACCCCCTCCTCCTCCTCCTCCGAGCTACCGCCGTTGTTGTTATTGTTGTTGCCGTTGTTGTTGTTGTTGTTGTTGTTGTCGCTGTTATTGCCGCCCGTGGCAACGGATACTGCTTCGGCTGCCGCTGCTGCTGCTGTTACTGCTGACGACAATGATGATTGTGACTCATGATTCGAATGATGCCGGTGCTGCCGAAAACTACCACCACAACGACAACGGCACACGGTTCATTCGATTTTCGCTCTCTTTATCCCTTTATCCCCCCTATGTTCGTCTCATTTACCCTCCTCTCCTCTCTTACTCCCTCTCTCTCGCCCTTCTGCTTCAGCTTCGTTGTCATCTTCTTTTCCTTCTTCCCCTTCTTCTTCGTCTTCCTTTTCTTTTTCTTTCCCTTCTGCTAGCCATCGCTGCCATTAGCGGCGGCGCCAGGGGCGGCGGCCCCACCAACATCCAGCTTACCGCGCTATGCTTGTCAGCGAGCGAGCGAGCGAGCGTGGCGCATCGCGCTGCACTGTAATAGCTGCGGGCGGCTGCTATCACGCCAGTTAACAGCAGCAGCGTCGCCGCGATCGCTAGTGTCTGCATCGGGGCGCCAACATCAGCAGCTGTCAGCACACCAATCAGGGCGTACGCATTGAGCAGTGCAGCTGGCAACCAGCTGCTGCTGCTGCCCCTGCCGGCGCCCCCACCGCAGCCGCCGCCCCTGCCGGCCTGTTAACCGCTCACCTCGTGCTGTTGCTGCATATAGTATGTGCTTTTGCTGCCAGCTCGTGAAGGATTCGTAACATCCGCTACCCTACATCCGCCGTAGCAGTAACAGCAGAAGCAGGGGGCGGCAGTAAAGTCGGCGGTAAATTGAAAACGGCTACGGCAACCGAAGGCTGCGTCGACAGCGAATTGACACCCAGCCAGCCGGCCGGATTCTGGCTTCTTCCTGTCGAGCTAAGGTGCGGTATGGCCTGGTCCGGCAGGGTCGGGTCAATTCTCACCTTTATGGCCGGTAGTTTGAGTCAGCCAGTCTACCAGCAGCAGCAGCCGCAGCATTGGCAATGAGGTGCAGCAGATTGGCCATCGCGCCGTTCCAACTCTCTAACTCGTCTCCCATCCGTTGATTGATCCGGCGAAATCCGGCTCATCTTCATCATCGACATCGTCGACGCGATGTCCTCGTCGTCGCCGTGTCCTCGTCCACGTCCACAAGGTTCACGTTGTCCTCACTGTCGATAGGTGGCAGAGCAGGCGGCCACATTGGAAGCCACAGAAGACGAAGAAGAAGACCATATACGAAGCCATAGAAAAAGACCATCGATCACTATAATAATGGCGATGAGGATGATGGCGATCATGATAATGATGATGATGATTATCGTCATCACGATGGGGGTGAGGAAAAGCGAAGAAAAACGATCAAGAAGAACAAGCCCGCCATGATGACAACGACGGCGACGACGGCGATCATGATGCCAATGGTGATGACGGTGATGAAGACGATGATGATGCTGATGGCCACGGCAACGGCAGAGGAAAACGAAGGGAAAAAAGCAAGCAGCGGGAAAGCGGCGAAAGTACTTCACGCGCACAGACACACACACACACTCTCTCCTGCCGGGGTGATCTGTGCGCCGCGGTGATGACTTCGGCGGTGGCGGCGTTTCTGCCATGACTTCTGCCTTCACTTCTGCCACGATGCCAACGAGCCGAGGTAGATGACTTCCTTCTCCTGCGTCCTTTCTCTCTCTCTCTCTATCGTTCCTTCTTTTCTTCGTTTCCTTTTCCATGTCTGTCGTCCGTCGACAATAACGTTGGCAACAACGCAGCAAACGATGCTCAAACGACACCACCAACACCGACAACAGCAATAGCAACAATAACAACAATTGCAAACAAACAACAGCAACAATAACAACAACAATTGCAAATAAACGGCAACAACAACAGCAACAATTGCAAACGAAGCGTAACAGGGACAGGCAGAATAGCAAATATCCGATAGCACCATTACCATCTAAAACCACGTCAACAACGACGACGACAACAGTGTCAAAAGTGTTGACACCGACAAATCAACCGCAATAAAAACCACGACAAATGACCAGTATATTAGGATTTCAACGAGGATCAGATACACACATACAGATGCGCACCTAAGCGCGTGTATACATACATAAATTCGTCGTTTTTTATCACCACGTGTATGTGAACGAGTGCTAATGAGACTGCCACAGTAGCAGCGAGAAAAAATCCAGTTAATCTCTAGAATCTCGGCAGACGAATTTCAGACGCAAACCTTATTAACTGGTATAAAAAAGACACTTGTCGTTTGCGAATGCGTGCATGCTAGCTATTGCAGGCAAACAGCTGCAATGCGTGGAAGACGTGGTGCAATAACTTACATACTGCCTAAACGTTTCGGGCTGATCCTCAGCCAAGATTATTTAACGTCCACGGAACTGCTTTTCGTATTACTATTCGGACTACCCCCATAAGTACAAATGTGCAACGGAGCCCCATAAATACAAATGTGCAACGGACCCCCATAAATACAAATGTGCAAATTCGAACTTGCGCACCTATGTGTCTCCTCCGGTGCGCCGCAGGCGAATGCGCCATGCGACCACCGGGCTCGACAGCTGATGGCAGTCTACCGACTGTAAGGTCACTTGGTAAATCTTTTATGCAGACATACTACACTGTCTGTCCTAGTCTGACGAGAAAATATGCGTTTGTTTTCCCGCTTTCTCGGGTAGGTAGCCACTCTGAGACCGAAATGGACGACGACTTCATGGCGCAGGTAGGGAGCCACAAATAGTGGCTGTTGTGGTTTGATACCGGCCGCGTTTAGTGCATCGTTATGCTAAAATTAGTTTGGGTAGTTACTTCAACAAAAAGTTTCTTTCTTTCGCTCGCTTTTGTTTAAAGAAGGAGCGCGCAAAAATCATGAACCACATACTTCGTGTTTCACTTTGAAAAGAACCCTCATAAAAGTTTGTTCATTCTAGATAAGCAATTGCATAAAAAGCAGGGGCCGGCCGGCCACCCACCCAACCGCCAAGTATAGGGCCCACGTGATTTCATTCATTCATTCATCAGTTCCGCTCGTTGGCGGTCGCAGTAGCGTTACGTTCGGTCTGTCTCGTGACACTGCAGTGTACTACGTGGGGCGGGCGCGCCTTGCCTCGCATGTACAGCATGACAGCGACGGGTGGACGAGGAGAGGGTCGTGCATGAGCTAGGGTCATGCACATTGCCTCGACAGAGCCTTCAGGAGAAGCTAGCGAACTGACTTTAATCTATCGATAGATGGATATATTGATAGATATATAGAAAGACAGGCAAACGGGTACAAAATGTCTGAAGTCTGCAGCAGCTCTGAATGTCTGGACTCTCAATCAGTCTATCTGCTGTCGAGTAGAAGAATTAGATCACAATCATACAATCGTAGAAGTACGGTGGATACAAGCCAACCCGACCCGATCCTACCCGACCTTTGTGTATATCTGGAATAAATACCGCAAACACGGGCATCTCTGCACGCATTCGCCGGCCTAGGACTGATTACACTGACACTTTTCCATAGGACAACAAAAATAAAAAACGCCTGCCTCTCTTTCGCGCTCTCTCTTTTTCTCGTTTGCTCTCTTCTAACGAGTGTCAATGCTCGAGCATTATTGCTTAACCCATCTGTCGTCTTAAATGTCCCAAGCAATTTTTCGAATGCTTCTACGAGCAAGAGAAAACTGCGCTGCCTCGAGGCCGAGCGGCCCAGCAAGAATCACCACGACGGCAGCAAAAAAAAATCGCCGCCGAAGAGGCGACGTTTTTGTGATTCGCAGCCAGCACAATGACGACATTGAAACTGGCGTCGTTATTGTTGTGGTGGTTGCTGTTATTGTTGCTATTGGTACTGTTGTTTGTGTTGCGCATGTTGTTGTTGTTGTTTGTTGTTGCTGTTTTGTTGTCATCGACAACCATCGAGGAAGACGTTGGTAGCCGGTCGAAGCGTTTCTTTCGGAAGGAAAACACGACTACCCGTGCAAATACGAACACAGACACGCGGACCAACAGCAGACAGATAGGCACAATAGCGGGCGGGCGGGCAAGCTTCGAAGCGCGTCGAGTAAGAGCGAAACGCCAGAAAGTGAATAGCATAGCACCGGCAGCTGAGGTCAATGCCCTGGCAAATTCTTCACGACAGCGAAATGTTCGGTCGGTTGCTCCAATCGCACGCTTTTCTTATGATCTTCACTTCATCCCTGCCTTCTTGCTTTCTTCACGTTTGTCGATGCCAGAAGCTTTTATTTATATATTATATATATATAGCTATATATATATATAAATATATATAAATATAGATATATTGAGACCAGAATCGTCCTCGACAGCTTTCTGTCTAGCGAAGCTTTAATATATGTACACTTGGTGTGCTGTGTTTTTCGAGGTAATTTCAGCGAGAGCTTGAGGTGCAAATTTTAAATGCCCACTACTCTCTCTACGGATGTATTCTGCCAAAAAAAAATACGGCGGCGCTTCTTCAGCAGAAAATCGACTACTTTGGACCTGTAAAGGTGTCATAGATAGAATCGATACGTTTCGAATTAATTACTGTATAACACGACCTAACTAGATGTAGGCTGATGCTTGTTTGTTTCATTTTTGTGCAATAGATACAAACGAACAGTAAAGAGCGGGAAATGTTTGGTTCCATGATACGGCCGCTAAGCAGGCAGCCGTATAGATCTCCTTCCGACCCAATCCGTCGGCCCTCGTTCCTCGTCCCTCGGAATCATAATCCCTTTAATCGTCATCATTATTTCGCTACCGATGCGTTAAGCATATCTTGATTTCGAACATGCTAATAGACGATAAACTAGATGGAATGTTTATAGAGACATAGCGGTAAACAATTACAATAAGAGAGAGAGAGAAAGAAGGAACGATGGCTGGTTACTCTATAGGTTGTTTAATCAGCGACGTTTACGTTTTCAACCAAACAGATAGCAATATTCATTGGCACGTACTAGTTTGGAACGCCGCGCTGTGTTACGCGGCAGTAACAAAAAAAAAACATTTACACATATTTTGTCTAACAGGGGTCACATTCTCATGAAAAGCATACGAATCGCTTGCCTTTCGGAAACGAGCGAGTGAGACTCATTCGTTCGAGACACATCGTTGCGTATATATTTCAATAATGGTGTTTCGTTTTATTTGGCATATCAATTTTCAAGGGTCGAGTGTGCTTGCTTTTCGCTACGCAGCAAGCACGTCACCGTTGTCCCACTGTGAACCATTGGCAAAAAACCATTTGAGTCCAGAAAGTGAAGAAGTACACATTCACGCTTGTTGAGGCAATCGCTTGGTCATCTACAAACTGAGCCGGCGTATGCATTTTATCGAAAACTCAAGAAGCCATCACACGACAGGATGCTTCAATAGCGGTAGTCAGGGTCTACTTCGTCATTGTTTTCTCGCATATGGCACAAAACCAAAAAAAAAGCTAACTCCAGTCTACGTGTGAGCTTTTGTGCAGGTCGTTCCGGCGGAGCCAAGATTAGCCAACAATCTCGCGTGTATATATATATACATATACATACATATACATACATATAATAGACACATTCGTTATCACATATGTGATTGTATGTACAAAGCTCATAATGCGACTTATTTGTTTTGCAAACGCGCACGCTCAGTAACCAAATGTGGCGTGTGCAAACCCAAGTGGCAATTCTCCAGTAAAGAAAAAAAAATATATATATATACATATGTCTGCACTTGTGCTTCTGTGGGAACGACATATGACACAGAAAAGCACTGACCGTTGGCCGGAAGCTAACAACAGCAAAACAGCTTTGTTGATGTACCGTAGTTTAAATGCACTACTAGATAATGCATTATGCCTCGACATTAGGGTATGGCAGGACAGCCGTTGTAAGCTTTCATTTACACGTCATGGAGCATCCTGTGACTTAAGTGCTGTATTATATATATATATATATATATTATAGGTCGATTGTCGCACATTAAAACGTGTCTTTGCTGCAGGTGAGGTAAAGCGTTTTTCTAGTAGTGCTTACAATAGCGCACACAATGCGTTGCGACAGCTAACGTTGTGAGCGTCAATCTAGTATGCACTAGCGCGGAGATCCTATTTTAGAAGAAGGGTTGCCCACCTACTTCTCTCTTTTATCCGTGTGTCAGTCAAGTAGTAGTCTATTGTAATAAGAGAGAGGTAATACACTGTGTGGGTACGTTTATTACTTGACTACCAACCGTTGAGTGTGCGCACCGAGATTGGTGTCTACATAGATAGATAGATAGACTTACTGGGCAGAGACTACACAGGGCAGCCTTTTTGTCTGAGCAAAATAGCAGCAGGAAATTCTCTTGTGGTCGACAGGTTGAGTAGAAGACCAGCAGAAACTCAGTTTACGTATTCACCGTGCGACTGGAGCGTGACGTCCAAACGCCCGGCCGCTGTTACAGCTACTACTACGTCACCCCCTCTATGCCTCGTGCCGTTGTTCCGTTATTGTTGTCGTCGTCGCCGTTGTTGTTGTTGTTGTTGCTGTTGTTATTATTGTTGCAGTCGTCGTTTTGTTGTTGACGTTATTTTGTATTGTTGTCGAGGTTGCTGTTGTCGACGTTATTGTTGTTGTTGTTGTGCGGTAGGCGATGGTTGTGAAGATGACGGCCTACGCGCCACACGCCTGCGACGGGCTGGGCACATCACGCAACAGGTTGGTATGCGTCACGTACGTTTACACTGTCGGTGCTCGGGCCCCGTGCACTCCTTCGCGGGAGCTTCCTTCCCCTCGAGCCGTCGTCGGTCGGCTGTGTCGAGGTTTCGAGATCGCAGGG
>QVRM01002675.1:0-43374 GCA_003439945.1 Dermanyssus gallinae
ATGTATATATTTTTTTTTGCATTCACAATAGTGATAAATGTAAGGATAGAAAACGTGGTCAGTATACACGCAAATACCATTGCAAGTTTTGGACGTATCATCCTTTCATTGTGATCTGTAATATGCACGCACTCTGTATCTTGCATGGTCCGTGATAGCTTTTAGTCTTAGACACAGCATGGTGAAATCTGTGCACAGCATATAACTAAAGGATGACGGTTAATCCTACAAAGTTTTTTCGCCATAAACATAGCACTTCTCTAGCAGAGTAAAACTCTGGGTCGATTTCGGACATTGTTCCGAACGGAAAAACGTTGCCATCAACTCACTTCTAATATTAACCCATCTTTGAAAGCACATGTCGTTACAACGGAAAATTTTTATTGGATGCCGTATTACCCATCTTGTTACAACTATATTAGGCCAACGTTCATGTAAGCTCATGATTCCACCCCCCAGAAGGTGGCGTTCTGGCTTCCAAAGTAATGGTCTATATACGTTTTAACACCTTCCAAAAAATCGAATTATTTGCCATTAAGGGAATTTTGAAGGAACCGAAACAGATGACTACAGTCTGAACTATACGCAGGATGTGGCAAAATATCCCATCCAAATTCGATTAACTTCTTGGTGGCTCATTTTTAAGCCGTGCTTTTCTGCGGACAACATTCTTATGGAGTATCGACTTTCATCCCCTGTCTCCATGGTGCGGAAAAAGAGCGATCCTCGTTCTTTTTTAGGAGTTGTCGCATTCTAGCACACGCTCCAGTTGGCGACTGCTAAAGCGTGCGGCGCCATACATCAACTTGCTGACGAATCCCTTAGTGTGGAGATGTCTTTAAATGGATGTGTATGGTACGGCGACAATGGCCACGATCTCGAGCGGCGAGAGGTATGGTTTTTGTTCAGCCACTTTTGTTGATGCAGCCGTGTCCACTGTCAAAGGCCGTCCGGGCCGGTCTCGGTCGTTAGCGTCAAAGTTGCTGTTCCCAAATCGGACAAGCCACTTTTGAACTGTCCTATGTTACTGCCTCTCCGCCATACACTTACATATCTTAGGTACGACTTGGGTTGCATTCTTTCCTTCTGGAAATAAAATAGCATATAATGACGAAAATGCATATGTAAGTCACAGTTCGCGTAAGTTAGATATTCGAACGAATTCCACGGTATAATACAACGCAGGTAATACAAGGCTGCTCTTACCGCCATAAAACAAATAATCCTCTCCCAACAGTTTTTATCTTCCCCCGGGCCTGTGCAGTACGGCGCATGCACCTTTCCGAACAAATTTATCGATCAACCCAATATTTCTTCTAAAAGCATGCCACACCTTTGTCGTTTGGAACTAAGGTGATGCCATTAATGTAAATTGTACATACTAAGAGACTGTCTGTGGTCATCAGACATTCTCGCCAGTTGGACGGAATTATTTCTCTTTACAAACATGCGATAAACAGCACAGCCCAGTCCACTAAAAAATGCTGTCTCCTGCTGTTATTTCCCTTCCTAGTCCTCGGGGCTTTATTTGGCTGGAAGGTTGCGGTATGCGGCCTTCATTATGTCAGCAAAAGTAAACCTGCATTCCTCCCCACAACTCATCTTCCTCGAATCACATGCTAGCCATAATGGGAAAAACTATACGGGCTGTCGCTTGGACACCTTTCATTAACAGTTTCTCTTGTACACGGGGTTTCATATTTCTAAGTTTGTTCTTCTGCAACACGTTTATAGGAGCGCCCCCACAAAACTGATTGTAGTCAAGGGCAGTTAATAAAGCTTACTTTCTAGCTTAGAAGTAGACCTTCTTCGCTTGCGTTCGTACAGTGTCCACCACTTCTCGGTGACGTTTTAGTTAGATGTTGTGTGTAAAAGAAGAGAGTCTATAAGAGGCTGGCTATAATCCCTAATATCCGGCTGATGCTTGGGTAGAGTACTTTCATTTAACTTTCCAAGTTCATTCGCGTCTAAAGTATTCGAAACAACTAACCGTTTTCTCTTAAAGACTGAGCGCATGGCATTGAGATGTCTTATCCGTAGGGAATATGCGACGTCAGCATTAATCGTTCGCTGAGTTAGTTGTCTTGCCTAAAACAACCTGACAGCTTGCTTACTTCATATAAGTTTGCAAATACATATATCACCGACGCTCCCTGAAAAGTTAGAGTAGTGGACATTAGCGCTTCAGAATCCTTAGTCAGCGGGAGGTATCCACAAACGTGGTTGTTCTACAGCCTGAGGGATTGTCAAACCTCAGGCTAGAAATCACCTGCAATTACAGTTGGTAGATCCATTCATGCTAAATTAAAACATTTTTTATTAAATCTACAGTATTTTTACAGTCTATTGCCTAGAAACGTGCTCATCTTAGATTACCAGACTCAATAAATGGCCGTTCTTGTATCGAGTTATTACCTGTGACGAGAAAATGGGTTGTCTAAACGTGAAAAAAAATCCTGATGCGTCCTAGATCAGCCCCGAAAGGAGGCCGAAGAAACTAAACCGTTTGCGCAAGATTTTTGCTGTGTGTTTGATGAGCTAGGCATTGGCATCGTCCACCACGAGTTTCTTCCTAGTGGCTAAACGATAGATACGGCGGTTAGCAGTGATCAGCTTGCCCGAGTAGAGACACAGGCTCGTCAATAGTATAGGCGTTGTCTTCCCAGCAAGACAACGCGAGGCCGCAGCGAATTTACCCAACATCCGCAAAATAAGAAGGTTGCGCCGTCGCGGTAAAAACACAAATAGAGATATTTTTCCGGATGCCGAAACTATATTCGTTGCTATCGGAATCGATAGTCTGGTCCAGAAATGGGGGAAGGTTGTAGCTAAAAATGTAGAATGCTTTTTGAATGAATGAAGCCGGAAACTCGTTATCTTTTAGATTGATTTTAAAGTTGCAAAATGGAAGTTATTGTCTGTCTTCAGATGGCATTATTAAGCGGAAGAAATCAGACACTTAGTCATTAGTTTGCATGCGCGTTGTGATACGCCGTGCACAGAGAGCGCCGTTGGAGACACAATTGGAATGAAATCAAGAGATAGATCAAGTTACGATTATAGTTGTGCTGCTACTTAGGCTCTGCTGGCGCTATTCCTGGCGTTTCCATCCTATAATGTTAGCTCGGCCATCGGTCGGCGCGTTTGCTGCTGGTTATTTGATGAATCAATCACTGGAAGCTGAGAGCTGAGCTCACTAGCGATGAAGGCGGTTGGGCGCTTTGCCCCGCTCTCCCGACATTTCAGCTCAACTTCAAAGCCGCTACTTAGAGCCCCCGCGCGCGTTCGTCCTCTACAATTGCTCGCTGCTGATATCTGCAAGTTTGCTCCGCATACGAAGCAAGAGCCGCCACCATGCGAGAGACAAGCACAACGTGAACCGATTTCCAGATGCGAAAACGTCTTAGAAAGACAGTTGGCACTCAGAAGAAAGGAATGCGGTTCGGTGTAGAGAGAGAGAGAGAGAGAGAGAGAGAGAGAGGAGATAATATGGAAATTTCGGCCGATGCGAGACGCAGTCAGCGTTGGATAGATAGATAGATAGATAGATATAGTTGAATAGCTAGCTTGATATCAGCGTAGCATGGAGGTGACAGGTTTCCCTCTAGGCCTTCTCGCTTACCTTACAGGAACTCTCGTATACGTACCAATAACAACGACTTAATCATCATCATCATCATCATCATTGATGACAGAAGTGCCAAGAGAAATAGAATCGGTAGCGTGAGGATTAGCACTCGCGTATTAAGGGAGTAGTCGTGTAGTTTGCAGTAAGTAGTGAAGCTAGAAGAAGCCTCACGCTAGACGCAACGCAATCGCAAGTTGTTCGGGGGGCTCATTTTGAGCAATTTGTTTGCATTGCGTGAAATTGAATAGCGTGAAAATTCGAATGGCTATTGCTACCATGCTAGCGACAGCAAAGCGAGCCGACTCGAGCGTAACAAGCCATCGAAGCAACGCAGCATCAATTTCTCTTTCTCTCTCTCTCTTTTCGGTCGCTCCCTCGCCTCTCTTACGTTCTTCAACTTTAACGTATCTCGTGTTTTCCTCCTCTTTTTCGATCACCTTTGCCTCCTTTTCCACCTTTTCGTCAGTCCTGTCACTTTACTTCATATCAGTCTATCTGACTATTTCTGCCGTGTCGGCAACCCGACGTCGGCTGCCAAGCTAGGCAGAACAAGCAGGCACGCGGCGCGGCCATAAAACGCCGGCCGGAGCTTAGCGTCGTGCCATATGCGCGCCGCCCGCCCGGGCCCGTCACGAGGTGACGTACGGGACCGGGACGGAACGGAACACGTGCGTCGTGTGCATACATGCCTGCGCGTGAGTGCACGCATGGAAGGCAGCTCGACGAAGAGGCAGCGAACGTCGCCAAACGTCGCTATTCAAATCAACAACTTTTTTTTTGGGCGCTCGACAGGCACATCACCGCCTCGGGGTGTCCGGCGAAGCCAGGCTCGAGCCAGAGGCTTTTCAATGCTCCTGCTTCGATACTTCGATTCGATAGATGGGTGGATTGAGGGCAAGCGAAGCTTAGTAGGCGCGCGTGCACCGCAGCAGCAGGAAAGAAGGAGAATTAGAATAGTGAGGTTTTGGAAAAACAGGAGAACAGGAAAGAAAACAGAGAGAACAAGGGCTGTACTATATATTATATATATATATATATATATATTGGAAACGAATTTTGTTGGCGACAATAGTTCTTACCGCTGTTGCTGCTGCTACGGGAGTTTATCTTATCCCCCACGAGACGCTTAGTTAGGGACAACTACGTCACTGTAAATCCTGCCACGCTTGCGGATGCTTAATAAAATGTAGCGATTTGCTCAAAGCTGCTGGGCTGTGCAAGGAGCAAGTCCATACCATCCATATAATATTATCATATATATCATAATAATTAACTCTGGTGCTACGAGTCGGTGGTTACAAGTCGGTGTCACCTCTTGCCGTCTCTTACAAACAACACGTTCTCTGTGAACGGCTAAATGAATAGACGACATGCGTACGGTAGCAGTCTTGTCGATTAGCGGTACTTTGACT
Organism: Dermanyssus gallinae; assembly: GCA_003439945.1. Taxonomy (NCBI): domain Eukaryota; kingdom Metazoa; phylum Arthropoda; class Arachnida; order Mesostigmata; family Dermanyssidae; genus Dermanyssus; species Dermanyssus gallinae. Next base: position 5,041 of record QVRM01002675.1, read on the forward strand.
GTGAGATATGCCCGTTGTTAGCCTATGGTTGCGGCTAGTATTACTAGTGAGCTTATCTTTGTTGTACTGAGTCTATACATCTCGGACACTTGCATTAATCTGCTCAGCCGTACTACAGCAAGACGGTTCATGCTAACAGTTAAGGGATAACTATATGTCGCACTAGGAAGAAGGCAAGGTACAGCAGCAGGCTGGGTAAACTCAACGGAACAAGACTTAAGCACATCGGTGTTGTTTGGCAAGAAGAGGTCTAGACACGTGTAGACACTGGCAAATAAAATCGATTTAAGATTCAATCGTACATCTAGTGCTTGTTTGAGTGCCAGCTATTTCCACTAAGCACTGCAAGCCAGTGACACGCCGAAGCAAGTAAATGACACTGTTCGAAAGTGCGATACAATACTACTAGATGAGCCAATTGTGAAAAATACAATCCTGGCGGGATGGCGGACCCGGAAAATTCGCGAAGGCTAAACGTTCTATTACGTCTAATACGACGATTATACCGAACAGTAATTTGCTGCAGGCCGAGGAAAGATGATGAGGAGGATTGAGGAGGAAAATTCCCGGAAATTGCAGATACGCATCAGAGACTTAAATATGTTATTACTAATACTAATAGAAATTACTATTATTATCATCATCGTCAGCGTCATCATAATGATTAGGGCGACGGCGGTAATGGCAGCAGCAGCAGCAACGAGGAAGGCAACGGCGCGTCTAATGCTAATGCGGAATTGCTTTTATCTGGGCGTTTGGTTTTATCCTAATATCGAGAAGAACCTACGAAGGGCGGGCACGTAGCTATACAGGGATATCGGGAGTTCCGAGCGGGAAAGCGCGAAAGCCAGGTGCAGATGGCACGGAAACAGAGAGAGCAGAACCCGGTTTGTCAGCTTCCTGATTCGATTCCCCTCGTGCTGTACGCTGTCTGCATGCCGGTTCGTCTACCAATTAGTCTGTCTGTGCATTTTTCTGTGGTTTCTCGTTCCGTCAAAAAGGGTTGGGCCCCCAGTACCCCGAGTTGCCGCAGATCTCTACCGGCTTGTCCGCTGCAAGTCCACTCTGGGCAGCCACACGATCTCCAGCGGCGGTCATCAACGAAATCCTTCCATCGACCCGTGGTCACCACCACTTGCCTCTGTCACGCATTTATGAGCATCGTGAGAAGCAGCGGCAGGAACTGTATGGCTATCATTGTCATCATCACGATTACGAACATCATCACCATTACGAACATCAGCACCATCATTATATCCTCGTGATCAGGCTTACGAGCTTTGCTTGCTACTTGGCCGATTATGGGGCATCCAATCATATATCTGTTTCGATAGATCCCTCCTTTTCTGTTTCTATATGTTTATAATGGGGTGTACTAATCTGTGCATGATATAGGAAGATAAATTGACTCACGGTTACCCGCTATAGCTTACGGATGGATGGTGAAGGATCCTGATTTTGCGGTCGTACCCGCTAAATTCCGCCTTCACGTAGAATCCCACGTTCGTAAAATCGATAAATTAAGGCCACGCCGTTTCTTCTTGGAGATATGGGTGGATAATCATTTCATGAGTCGTTGTCGTGAACTCTTACAGAATTGCTACAAACCATTATTGCTGAAACGAACTAATTTATTACGATATAGTGTGGATGATCTAGCTTGCGCTTGTTCTCCGCAACCACAGCTTGCGTTGACATAGATTTGGTACCAAAGTGATCATCACGAAATGCGCATTTGCCTGAATGTGTTAGTTTTAAGCGCCGTGAGTGAGCACTTCATTTTTGGCAAATTCTCTTCTAAACGACCGTGACGCATCTTCTGACTGGCCTTATATGCTCTTCGGAAGAAGCAGAATTTTCTCAGGAACACGGCGGTGCTTAGTTTCTGTCTAGGAGGACTAATTGTCTCGCAACGGCACATTTTATGCTCCTATGTCGGGCAAAAGCACTAGAGTCACAAATTGTAGAAATTTTAACTGTCATTCCGAAACAAGATTTCTCAGAGACCATGTTCTATTGGAAAAAAATATTTGCTTTAACGAGCTCTACAATTCCTTTCTACGATGAAAACAACTTTTCCAAACACCCTATATATATATTTTTTTTATAGAGCTTGACTGGTAAAGTGCATGTTGGTTGTTAAAGCCATAGTAGTAGAACACTAGCCCACCAATCTCCAGTCGTTTTCTGTCATTCGTGTTGGAGTGACCGCAGTACAGTCTTCATTTGCCACAAACCAGGACTCGTAGTATTGAGGAGCGCCTCTACAAAGGTTTGGCATGTCAGAGGACTTACGGTAGCCCTCGCTTAGTATTGAATAAGGCACAGCGTTTAACGCAGTGCCTGACATCATCAGTCTAGTTTGAGTTACACATATGGCACAAGAGGGGGAGTCAGATTTGGTAATGCAATGTAGGTATTCCTAAAAGCAGACACCCCGGGTCGTTAGCCAGGTGTTGCGCAAGTAGGTAAGTAAGGCTGACCTTTTAATGACCACTAGTACCTGCGGTAGCCCGGCTGGAATGCTTATATATATATACATATATATACACTATGAGCGTTTAAAATCTATACTTATCCACTGGCTGCTCGAAAGTGGCTGTGGCTCCATATGCCGGAGTATAGGTACACAACGTCAATTTATATATATATATATATATATATATATATATATATGTAAACACACGATTCGTATAATAATCTGACAAGTAGAAGGTGCATGCTACGCATCGTGTACGTTATGCGTAATAGGCTCGCATTGCAACGGTAGAAGATTTATGATCGAATGAAGCTCGAATCACCGCCGTTGCATGCCATTAGGAAATCTCCGGGGAGGTTCGAGCTGAGTCACTGGCATCCAAACTGCTGCTGTTGCTCTATATTTCCACTCGCCCTGTTCGGCAAATCCACATGCTTCCCGAAACATCATGCTTATTCCGGCTCCCAAGCAATGCAATAGATGGCACAACGCCACTCGCACAATTTCGGCTACTCTCGACCTGAATGCCTTCTACAGGTATACGAATATATGTATATATATATATATATATATATATATTGATAGTGCTAGTGAGTTATATATATATATATATATATATATATATATATATTGATAGTGCTAGTGAGTCTCTGAATCCTTAGTTTGATTGGCTCCAGCATATCAGAAGAAACAGATGAAAAAGATGGACTCATGTCAACCAAAATTCTAAATATACTGCATGTCAGGAGACCACATTTGAGTTTAATATACGTGTACGAGTTGATTGAGACGAGTCATTTGAGTTTAATATACACATACGACAATACATTGTGCGCTTTAAGGCTTAGAAAAGAGAAGAAGAAAAAAAAATCTCTCAGTCATATCAACAACGCTTTAAAACATATAATTTTTAAATAAAATGGTGTCTTATTTAAGTAAGTGTAATTTGAATTTGTACTTAATAAAGGTGTTTTTGACTTGACTTGACTACATCACGGCAGGCACAGATTTGCGGATGCGCGTGTGAACTTCGCTTTCTAAGATCTTTGAAAAGGTCTTTTGTTTTTACTAGGGTTAAACGTTATTGATCTGCACTCTCCCAGGTTATCATCCCTCAACGATTTTAAAACTGATTAAAATTAGCATACAAAAGGGGAAAGAAGACTTCTTGACTTCAAAATACTTTAGGGTAAAATTAATTAGATAATTGGTTAGCTGCTGATTGGCGGATTGATTAAAGGCGTGTCATTAAAAAGAGAAGATAGTATTTTAATGTATAGGAAATGCTTACGTTTGCGAAACTGCGTATTTTCAATGTATGTAAGGAAGCGTAAATATGTTTTAAGATGGCCGCATATATATAAGTACATTCAGTGCACCAAAAACACTGTAGAAACGCCTGTTTTAGCCTTCCAAAAACTCACGCCGCCTACGGCCCTGGAAAAAGCCGCCCTTCAGACGTAGCAAAAACAAACATCAAGTGGATTGGTTTTAAATTGTGTTTGGTGCAGGCCGCGCAAGTGTGACTGTCAGACCCTCCAGTGACAATTGAGCAAAACGGGCACCTATGGTGATTAAACACTTCTTCTTCGAAAGCTTAGCTGCAACGAAGATAAATGCCAAATTAGACGCAGAATACGGATACAATGCACTAGCGTACAGACTATTGCACACTGCAGCTTCTAATGAGAAGACTATGCTAAAGATCCACAACTTGTGACGGCTGGCCGACTAAACCTGCGCAAAAAAGCGTAAACTGTGCGCATTAGCAATAGTGCTGTACATAAAATCTTAAAACATTTGTGTTTACAAAAATTAAAACAAGGTTCCCGCATAAGCTTGCAATTAAAGAAAAACTGACACGCATGTCAGTTTCAAAGCTTTCAGGACGATATCCGCAGGACGTTTTGAGCCGATTTGTGACAATTGCCTAAGCCTTCGCTTTACTCCAGATTGGGAGGATGCCAACAGGGAGTCGACCGTATGCGGCGAAGGGCCTTCAACTAGGGTAAAAAGTCCAAATGTATTTAGATCTAGTCCCAATGGAACAAGTGTACTACGAACTATTGCATTTCTATTGAATATATGTTTTTCGTCGCGTCATACTTTCAGCTGTTTGTCCTTCCAGTTTGTTTTTTCTTTTGATTATACCTTTCACCAATCGGATGCCCTGCCCCCATTTAAGTTCATCCTCGAGCATAGCGGTGACTAAGTTGGTCACCGTCATGCCTGGAGATGCCATTACCGGTGAGTTTTGTCGTATGTCTTCAAATGCTGGGCATAAAAGGATTGCATGAGTCACGTCATCATTCTCGCTTGTGTCGCATATAATGCATTTGACGTCCGGAGCTTTGCCTAACCTATGCAGGTATTTCTGGAAGCATCCCTGCTCCGTCAATACCTGCGTCAGATAATAGATGACCTCTCCGTGCTTTCTCTTGAACCATTTCTCGAGGTCGGGAATGACCTGACATGCCCAGGCTTCTGGTATGTGTGCTGAAGTGCTGGTTCATTCCTCGTTCCAACTCCCTAATTGCCTGTCTCCGGGCCTCGGTTTTTGTAGAGATTTGTGTTGTCTTTCTCCGTGTTCGTTCTTCCATCATTCTAGACCATGGTATCAACCTTGCTATCGGGAGGATGGCTGTCGTTTCAACTGTTCTATATGGGCTGGTAATTCGTATTGCTCGTTTACGTTCGGCTTTCAGGAGCTTATTCTTATTCAATTTTATATGCGAGACGATAGACTCTGCCACTGAGGCAAAAAGTCTTCTCTTGCCCTCAGTTGCTCCGCGTGTTCTATGCAGGATCTCAGCTAGGCTGTTTGCCAGCTCTTCCGCCTTTGCGGTCAACTTGTCGATGTGCACGTTGCCAGAGAGGGCCGTGTCGATCATCACACTCAGATATCGGGCCGACCTGTTGATCTTCATGCTCACGCCGTTCGGAGTTAAACGGATGTTTGCGTACCTGTTGCGGCCCGTGAGAAGTACTCCTTCCGATCTACAAAGTCTCAGTACGTCGTCATATGCCATGTTCCATAGCAGAGGTCTCAGTATAGATCCCTGCGGAACGCCGGCACTCGTGGCGAATTCTGTATTTCTGTGTTTGACCGACCTATTGCTGAGATAGGATGCTATGACCTTTTTAAGGGACTGAGAGATCTTCCTTTGAGCCATTACGTTTAAAATGACCTTATAACTCAGCGGGCTGAAGGCGTTTCGAACATCCAGAAGAACCACCGCGGAGAGCTCCCTTGACCATTGGTTCTTTTCTCTTTGTTGTTCCGCATCTTGTAGAGCAGGCCATTTCCCTCGATAGCCTTTTGCGAAAGCCAAATTGTCTGCCTGAGAGTGCTTCTCGTTCCTCCAGTTCCGCCGCTAGTCTTATATTTGTGACTGTTTCAAGTGTCTTGCCCAAAGAATCCAGGATACATATTAGGCGGTACGCGCTAGGCTCTGTGGGCGGCTTCCCTGGCTTTCTTGTAAGACCCAGGGTACCCTTCTTCCATTGCGCTGGGTAAAATCCCTCTCTCAAGAGATGGTCCGCCATTTGTGAGCTTATAATAATAAGTTTATTTGCGAAATAATCAGCACTCTATACACATTTAATACGGCTTTGCCAACGGTTGTCTTGCGCTGTGTGGAACTCATTTTAAATGTATAATCCATATTCGTGCTCGCAAACTCTTGCCGACTTATCGCATTATGCAAACAATCCACTGTTTAGGCAGGCGCGTATTTCCTAGGCTATCCTAGGCATTTGATTCGATTACAAAATAATTATTTATAAATCAATTTCGGATGTCCAGATAGTACAGCAAACAAGAAGCTTATTTTGTGTTGGCTTTTTGGTAGAGTCAGGTGTCGCAGTTGTGGCGTCATGTGCTTCACGTTGTATTCTGAGGTGAACAAATTCCGAGGACCCGAATAATTATTTTCCTGCTTAATGTATGTTTACCATTGCCGAAATTTGTATGTGCATTAATTGGAACGACGTCACGAAAAACCGCGCTGCAATAGGGCATACAACAGAATATCTATCAACAACTAGACAGCTAGATAATTTATGGCGCGTGGTACGCGAGCGCTGCGAAGCAGACATTCATTGACTCAGTGTGGCAGATTGTTCCATGAATGGGTCTGGTGGAGACCAGCTGTCTGCCAAATAGCTTAGCCAGATGAACAGTTACCCCAACTGACTGGAGACTCTGTATGAACGGCCTGAACGAGAGCCATTTCTCTTGACAAGTATGACCATATTACATTTCTGTTTGCTGAGTGGAAGTACGAATACGTTGTGGGTGTATTTCATAGTTTGAGCGTGCATTTGTGAAGCCGACAGCAGAAGACAGATTTGACAAGCCAGTTTAGTGCTCCGGTTCATAGTGCTGCATCCGCTACAAACAACGCCGCAATTTGCGACAGCCTCATTTAGCTTGGACTTGACATTAAGTAGAACCTTTGCCCGCTCTTGCGTAAGCCGGCTTTTAGATCGCCTACTGACTCACGCAAGCAGTGCTCAGCGATCTGATGGGCTTTTTGTATCCTGTCAGCGTATGAAAGATCTTTTCTTCATCGCGTGAAATAATAAAGATGCCACTTTCTTAAAGAGCCTGGGCAGTAGCGACATTCTTCAGGTGTCGGTGCTCTGTTTGTGGTTCTCTGTCGCATAAGAAGATGCGCTCATCAGAAATGTGCTCATAGACAGCTTCAGCGTTCGGGAAGGTGATGTTACTCACTAGAAAGGAGTTTCTCGTGGTCCTAAAAAATTGCATTACTGTGGACGCCGAAGGGCCTCTGGAACGTGTTCATGAGACTGCGTCTGTGCCAGTAAATACCGATGTCGAAAACCACCCATAATAGGTAGTCAAAGCGCAGATATATATTATGGTTTGACAACAAGTGCTACCTCGTTTGTGAAATATAGAGCCTTGCCTAAGCACCTTACGCAGCTTTATCCTAGCGTTTTTAGCATGATTTTTGGCTGGCCTGCCGAAAACCTGGGCTCACTATGTACCTTTCCAAACCGAGGGCGACTCAATTTAGACAGGGTGGAGTCACGGCCTAATGCAATAACCTTCAACACTTCAGCACAGCCCCTAAACTTGGCTGGTGTACTTCTTCGCCGACACTATGCTGGCCATAAGTTGGTGGTCTGAGATGCCGACCAGGGCCCTTCTCACTATGACCTAACGCACCTGACACAGGCGTGAGAGTGTGTATTCATTCATAAAACGGCTGTTGCTTTGCTCGGTATACTCTTGTAGCAGCAGTCTTGGGGCCAGCAAGCGCCAGCGCGTAAAAGCAACTGACCCAACTGAGTTATTCAAGACCCGTATTCTTGTATAAACTTGAATTTAATTTTAAACGGAGAGCCAACAAATTACTCGTCACAACTAAATCCGTTAATTACGGGTTATATATATATATATATATATATATATATATATATATATATCTAGCTCATAACAACAACGCTAATACTAACGCTCTTAGCGAGACCGTTTAAATTTGAAAATAATGTTGCACAAACCGGTAATAAAAATAGAGCAACGGTATTTGCCTGATAAAATTACTTAAATTGCATTCAAGTTGCAAGCTATATTCTTAATGACTTGAGTTGCAAGCTGCATTCCTGAGGATTCAAGTTGCAAGCTATAGTCCTAATATGATTCACACGTGCTGGTGGAAAAAGCCTACAAGCCTGGCTCTCTTTCTGTCTACCGGGTGCCTCGCGAACTACCAAAACGCGCGATTGTCAGTCACAATCATGGCAAGCTTGTAGCAGCAGTATGGGTTCATGTAGCACACGCTCAGCGTAATTAATGGATGGCTATTGAATTCCTCCATTGAGCTTCGGCCTTCTGGAGACGACGCCGATGTCGGGGCGCTAATTAAGCAAGTGGACAAGCTGTAGTATTTGCTACGCACATGTACAGCTATATGGGTGCAGCCCCCTATATTGTTTGTCCTGACAATCTATGGGATTCACCAGGCGGGATAGCTTTTAATTGAACATGTGCTCATCGACAAGAACAGTCGAGATAAAGCACAGAGGAAGTGACAGTAGTCGTACTGTACTAGAGAAACTATACGATACGTGATCATAGATCAACGCTAGAAATGCTTGGTAAGAGTTTATAAACCAATCAAAAACAAGTGGATCAAAAAGCTTGTAGCATGGTAGACAATCAATGGACCGACGAAGCTCAGCATACTAGTCGAACGATTCTCAATAGCTCTGATACCACGGGCAAAATATTCAGCATATTGAGACCCAAAATAACTCGTCTACAGCGCATAGGATTGTTGCTCTAGTATTTCTTGAAGTTTCCAGACAGATAATACGGGGGCTAAGAACGGAGAACATGAGACATAAGGCCAACTTGAGACTCTAGTTCGCGTAATTTGGTCAGTGCCATATTAGATCGTTCTTGATGTAGAAAGGTGGTCAATTAATAATATAATACCGTTTGCATGCCAGAAGACGGTTGCCAAAACCCTTCCGGTCGGGATTCACCGTGGTTCCGAGGTGCTCTTCAAAATTGACACGCGTGTCAGTTTTTGCTCAATTGTTAGGTTGTGCAGTAGCCCCTTTGCTTTTTTTCATTCATAAGTGCTGATGCAATATCTGATATACTGCACCATAGTTAATGCGCATCTCTTCTACGATTTCGGACAGCTTTAATTGGTGGCCAATCATCACGAGTTTGTAGACTTCTAGCCCAATTTTCTCATACGAAGCTATTTTAACCGTCTAAAATGTAGTGCATTCTCGGTGCCCATACCACTTCTTCTAAATAAGGCAATTCATTTAGTGATGGTGCTGTTCTCCGGTGCATTCGTTGCGCAACTCGCAGCTTACCTTACTTTAATGTTCGATGCAGCTAAACTATCAAAAGAACTGTTTAATTACATCACGGTATTTATTTTGCTCCATTGCCACTGGACGGTTCGATATGGTATAATTGGGCGACATGCTACAAACACAATTCGAAGCCAATGCGCTACATACTTATTTGTTTTACCTCCAAATAACGTCTCTTAACCGTGCTTTAGTCGGCGAGCCGGCATAAGCTCTTTGAAATTGTAGACAGGCGATGCTACGAATTTTTTAATCCACCTAGTTTAAATATATATATATATATATATATATATATATATATATAGATTTCCACAAGTGCTAGCGGGCGGTGATTTAATATTATCACATAAGTATTATCGCGATGTGAGAAACAGATATATGCATAATCGTTACATCACATATACTCGTATGACATATTATATGGGCGTTTGGTTAAAATCAGAACTTTTATAGATCCAAATTATGTAGGTTTCGACCACACCATATGCTTGCGTTTACAAGACGTATCTTAACTTCGTATATATATATATATATATATATATATATATAAATATGAAGTTACGTTTACGCCGCAGGGTACATTCAACGAATGCTATGTTTCAACTAATGTTTTCTTGCGAGACATTATTTAATAATTATTCAAAACAACTTTCATCAAAAGTTCGAAAACACAATACAGACGGATCGAGCTGCAGAACCTGCGTGGGCAGAATTTCAAAAGCAGCGGAGTACGAAATGAATAGCGGTCATCCAAGAAAGAATGTAGCGAAAAAAATACAGGGGGGTAGGGGGAAGAACGGATGCTGAGATTGAGAAGGCGAGAAAAGAAACAGAGAGAAAATGAGCGAGAAAACACGAATAAAGCGTCACGACGCGTAGCCATTTTGAATTCGTAATTATCGACCGTTTTTCGTCAACTACCTTGACCGGTTGCAAGGTAGTTGAAAAAAAAAACACTAAAATTACTACAATCATGACCATTGCTACGGCTACTCCAGGTGGCAATCCCAGACTGAGTGCGTTGACGTACGCAGAATAAGCGCATACAGAAGAGCGGAACGTTTAAGACAAACAATGAAAAAGAAAGAGGGTGGGACCGAAACAAAAGCTTGAAGAAAATAGAAAATTTGATGACATTTCGTTTGCATGTCGCTTTTTGCTTTGTTCGGGACGACAATACAAGCGGTAGAGCAATTATGTGCACTTCTTAATAGAGTCTCATTCTTGCGTTGTTATTGACAAAGCTGCGCTCGGGGACTGGCGGCGCAAAATAGGTATACCTACTCTTATTCCGGATAGGCTCTTTCTGACAGAGAAATAGGTTTATTTATCTTCACTTTGACAGCAATTAGTTGTCAGTATTAATTGTGGAACTTATTATGTTCCAGCCTCGTGCTGAGTAGCAGGACGACTAGTGCGCTATCCATGGTTGCCATCTACGGGATGTCGCCAATTCGATCCTTGATGTTGATCAAATTTCCTTCGAGGGATCATCAAAAATACATGATAAACCATATACTAGTGATCGTTAGGCCATACTGCCACAAAGACTGTTGGGGAAACCCTAGATATATTAACATGTCCGGCCCTCGATGCATTGAGAATATATATATAGAAGCGTTGTACTGAGTCATAGATGGCAACCTTACTTAAAATATTTTTTATTTACGTTGGACACACAGGATTTATTAGGTTGAACAAAGAGTAACTAGAAATTTAGATGTTTTTTTAAATGCGCGCTACGTCTCCAAGAAGTCTTAGGGAGCCAAAATAAATTTTGAAGCATCTTTGGCAAAGACAATACTTCAAAGACTTCATTATAAAATTGGTTTGCTAAATTCCGTTTTTTTAATAAGTTTAAAGGCGAGTGAATCCCTATCTTGGGATGTGCGATACAACTATCGTCACTTGTCTTTGCGCCCATAGATTTGTATCAAACTTGTAATAATGGGTACGCCATGATTTTAATTAACACTAACATATTCTAGAACAATTAAACGCCCACACGTTAAAGTCCCTGTCTTCCTTGCTTAACTTAAGTTTACCAGAGGCAGTATGCAGGGCTTCCCATGGCAAAAGAAGGCCTAGATATTCAAGAACCTGTCTCCGTCACAGGTCACGCGGTGGTCGCATCAATGTCTAGTGCCTGGCAAAGGGCGTCATGAATACTAGATTCCCTAGGTGTCTTTGCCTTGGGATTCCACTAGTCGAGAAACATGAGTGCAGCTATGGTGAGAAGGTCTTACTCCAAGGTCACCATGGCTTATCCTGCATCCGCAGTTCAGGACGTAGAATGAGACACGCTGCTTTGAATGATGTTCTAGCCCGTGCTTTAAGGTCTTCTGGCTAGCCGTGTGTTCTGAAATCCGCAAGTTTGTATACAGACAACTCCCGTCGACCTGATGGGATGACCCTAACAGCCTTTGAGGATGGGGGGGGGGGGGCAGTTATCTGGAACCATGGCTACCATGACTGGCTTTTTAGCACCTTCGATGATCAGTCACGGCGCTGTCCAGGCTGATTATGCTGTTTCACAGGTGGAGTGAAATAAGTGTCGGAAGTGTGCTATATCGGAGACTCCAAGGATTTCCGACCTTTTGCCTTTAATACCACCAGTTCCTTCCGAGTGCCCAAACGATAGACACGGCTGTTTACTGTAATTATTTACACCAAGTTTTTGCCGCTTTCTACAGAAAGAGACACAGTCTTGAATGCATTTTTATATTATGCTTTGCAAGACCGCGTGTTAGTTAACCCAGCTTTCGCAAGATAGCAAGCTTCAATTGGAAATTTTGCCGCATTCACCGCACTCACCGGACATCGCACCGTCGACCTACCATCGACTCAGATGTCTGCAAAACTATCTACAGGGAAATCAGTTAATTACACCAGAAGTAATGAAACCACACGTGGAAGCATTTTTTAAGATGCAGAATTACTTACCATGGTTATCGATAGTCTTATTCAGAGAGAAGAGAGTATTGTGGTTAAAAAAATTCAGTTACTTTCTGTCACATATATATATATATATATATATATATGTGTGTATATATATATATATATATATGTGTGTATATATATATATATATATATATATATATATATAAGAAAACAGAATAAATAATAAATATAGGAAATACTTTTATTATACATGAAAACTACATCTCGCTATACTTTCACGTAAGTTTCACCAACATCAATGTATTTCTCGAGATGTAAGATTTTCGCAGACCTTCAGCTATGTTTTCAAGTGTTGTTATTTGCTCCTCAACAGCATTGAGTGTGTTGAGAGCTTCAAACGTCCAAGTTGAAAGTGTCTTCTCGTATTGCAAAACGTTTCCACGTAGATTTTACTTCATAGTAAAGAAAAAACAAGTCGCCTACAGTGAGCTGCACGACTTTGAGCCCGGACTCTTCGAGAACGTACCGCGTTCCCATACCGTCATGTTATGGGAAGAGGCGCCGAAGACGCCACCCTCGGGGCGCGTCCCTTCGTGGATAGTTATTATTTAAAAAAATTGGAAGTGTCTACAGTGGGGTTTTCCACCACCGCCATTTCCGTAGTTCTAATTTTACAAAATTCTCTGTATTTGCAGATAAACGTGGGGACCTAAGTAGGCAATTTTTATGATAAGTACATATATGTTTTTAATTTATTTTGTAAAACTATATTCATTTACGCATTTTGCACCCATTTCGTGACGCGATAGACCCATGCATCAAAGCACACCTCCAAATCGCGCTACTTAACTCTTTCCGATCACACGGAAGCTTCATGCACTAATTCATGTGAATCAAATCGTCTTATTTTTAAACGTTGACTCTTAATATGGGGTTAGAGGAAAAGTCTTTCGGTTCAACTATTGCAATTCATCTAGAAGACAAGAAGATTAGCGCTTCACTTTTATGGGTGGAGCCGCTCCAACTCTGACCTAATATACCCAAGTCTTATCAACATTGTGTGCGATGAGTCTCGAAAACAAAAATAGACCGGCCCTCGTTAAATGTTATCATAACTTCAGCCCGAAAATCTCGCATCTTGTTTTGTCCTGTGACAAATCACGAGATACTATAGAGAAGATTTGTTGATGAGTGGTAAAATATTTTATAGGGGGACAAGCATTCAGGCTCAAAGTGTTCTCTAGCAATGCATGATATATGTTATTTTTAAGCTTTTGACAGTTGTTTTTTATCTGTTATTTTTTGTATGTATTTTTTATGTATTATTTGCAAAGGGTTTTAACTTATACCTACCACATAATGCGAACTCTTTCTTAGGTCACCACAGGTACATTATAAATGTTTTTAACCTATGCTATAAATGCCGCTATTTTGCAATAACTTTGCATTTCAAGATAGTATATAATTACAATACAATCATCATTATATACAATTTTAACACTTCGGCGACCGTCCCACCGGGTAAAAAGTGCAAAGATCGCCGATGCGACTGGCAGCTCGCTGCGTGAATTGTAATTATGTACCATCTTGAAATGCAAAGTTATTGCGAAATAAACAATATACTATCATCGTATTTATTTCACTCATATTGAGTATGCATATAACATGAACAATTATACATATTATACAATTATACACTCAGCTGCTCGCGGCATGTTATTCGAGAGAGGCAGTGCAGTGATCTCTTCGCAAGAGCCAAGCAGGCAGATACATGAAATTTAGTACACGCCTGAGAGCATAGTCGACAGACGCACTCGGTGTACTCTTCGTGGAAGCTCGTATTCGAACAAACCAGGTGATGATAGCCATGAACTATGTATCTGGTATAGACGTGGCGATTGTCACACGCAAGACCAGACCAGAGGTCAGAGGCCCTGAAAACATTCAGGTGTCCGACCTCTCGTCGGACTTGTTCAACTTTATTTTCCCATTCCGAGATAAAGCTCTCGAATGGTACTGTACGCGGCGTCTTCAACCTCAATCGAATTATCTCAACAACTGGTGCACAACCTGACATTAGGTACACAAAGCGGCTCCTTGCCCGCATTGACAGGCAAAGTACTCGCTTCATGTACATTGTAAAACACCTTTCAAGCAAACCAAAGTTTGCCCGAGTGAAATGTTCCCATACTCTGTCAAGACCATACATCAGCGCCGGAACAACCTTGAGGTAGAAAATCGCCACTGCCGTCGGGGCGGACAGTCGCCGGGCATCGCCTATTTCTCCATAAAGAGAAATTAGGGCTGTGCGCGCTGTCTCGACGATGTGAGCAGTGAAGGTCGTCCCAGTATAATGAAGCCGAAGACCCAGATACCGGAAAGAGTTAACGAATTCCAAGGATCGGCCGCCGCAACGTATAACGTCTTTAGCAGCCAATCGACCTCCTCTTCTGAATTTCATAGCCTTGGTCTTCATGGCGTTTACTTCCAGCCCTCTTGACACAAGGAACACCTCCGCCAGAGAAGTGATGCGCTTGATGGCACCCAGGTCGTGATGAGCGACCACTATGTGATCTGCGTACATCACAACTGTGGCCTTCTGGAACTCTTGTCGAATATAATCAACAAAATCGGCAAGCAGAAGAGTGAAGGAGACGCAGCTCAATGGGTCGCCTTGCGGGGTTCCCACATTTTGCCTTACCTGCAACACTTCCAGCTCACCTTGTACCAGTAAGGTGTCCTCATCGAAGAAACTGGAAATTACGCTTAGAAGAGAGCCACCAACCCCTGCGTATCGGAATGACTTCACCAAGAGATCTCGAGGCGCTTTGTCGAAAGCCTTGACGCAGTCTATAAAGACTGCATACAAATGGCCTCCGGGCTTTGCCACAGCTCGCTCTATCTCTGACTGAAGCACATGGATTGCATCACGCGTTCCTCGACCTCTTCGAAAGCCGAATTGCTCCGGTGGAAGGGTCTGGTCGACAACGTACTCGATCCGTTTTATAACCAATTTGCAGAAGATCTTCTTCAGCGTCCTTTCAGACGCTATAAACAGATTGTAGAATATGTATGTAAACAGAACTAAACAATATGTATGTATATAAATGCCGCTGTAATTCATGTGGAGTCTAGTGATAGCTTCTTTATTATGTTCATCAGAAATCAAACAGAGATTCCGCTACCTTAAGAGGATGCATTTCAAATATTAAAAAAAAATATATATATATATATACATTTTAAGATATGCTATTCGAAGCAGGTGTTTGGGTTTTAGAG
Source organism: Dermanyssus gallinae (assembly GCA_003439945.1). Lineage (NCBI taxonomy): Eukaryota > Metazoa > Arthropoda > Arachnida > Mesostigmata > Dermanyssidae > Dermanyssus > Dermanyssus gallinae. Next base: position 20,561 of record QVRM01002675.1, read on the forward strand.
GGCGTATGCACGCATTGCAGTTTCGACGAGATCAATAATTATTAAATAATTAAAACGATAAGCCGTTATACACAGATCTAAAACTATTTGATCTGATATCCGTAATCTAATAGAACTACTCTAAAGTCCTAGATAAATACAAAGAAACACTATTACAAGTGCTAAAAACAAGACAAATAAATTTTCGTCATGGAATCATTATTTCGATCGTGAACTATCGTTAACACCTGTACGCAGGTTTCTATAGCAAAATCCTAGTGTACATCATCAGCAAATCTTAGCATACCAATGAGCGTCAATACGTAATATGGAACGGGTTAGTAAAACACTACACAAACGATACTGCTTGTAGAACATAGCGTGTAGCCGAGTTGTCAGCTCAATTACGATTAAGCCAAACTTAACTTAACGATTCAGCTTAACTATTTAGAAGTGAGGATACGGAATTTTACGGTGTTCTTTCGGAAGTAAGATTGATTACCAAATACTTGTCAGTATTGATCTACTTAGCTTTCAGTTGGAGGTAGGAGATCTCTTTAGTTAAGGCCTTTTCCGGAACTTTTTCATCTATTTTAGCCACTACAGAGAAAGTTTAAGTGGATCACTTCTGCGTAGGTTGGGGACACTAACTTAGTATGGGTCTATGTCTACAGAGCCTGGCAAACAAGATCTACTTCAACAAGGCCGGACGCTTGACCATTTTAAATATCTAAGCGCGTGTCAAGAGGTCGATATTATCAGTGTAGATTCTTGTCGACAAAAATAAAGATATGAAAAACTTTGCATACGAGTAAAGGAAAGGTCTGTGATCAAAGTAGAAACTGCTTGCATGTTTTAAAGCGTGAGGAAAGAAAAAGTACGTTGTTAGCAACCTTAATATTTTAACATACCCGACATATTCAATGCGTTTTTTTTCTAAAGAGCTGTAGATTGGGTTAAAGTTGATGAAAAATATGTAATAAAAAGGAAAGGCGCTTTTATATTATTGATTAAATAAGTGGTGAGAGGGGCAGAGTGCAAGGAGACCTGCAAAGTCGTCTTACTGTGCGAATATATGGCAACACTGTAGGAAGTATATTATTGCTGATTTTAGTTCTTAAACAACTATTCATTCACACATGAAGTGAAAAATCGTATAATTATATTTAGGCTCAAATAAAGTTGACAAGGACGAAAGGTTAAGAGCATTCGGCTACGAATAATATTGTCTACAAAGCCTTTTTTAAAAACTTCTCTAAATATTGTTAATCACACTATGCGTTTTCACAAAAAAATATGTTACAAAAACTCGCAACAGAGGAACAGGTTAAAGTTTGTCTCCAAGTGCCTCACGCATAGTAACCGGTTCGCCATTGATAACTGCGTCAGTCAGACCGTCGTCCAAATATAACCCTGTAGGATAAATGTTGGAGTCGCATACATTTGCCGTCATTAGCTTGTTGTTTCGCGTTTAAAACAGCAACAGTTTTTAGGATCAAAGCAACTTCTTCGTTTAACAGCGCTTCTCCTGCTTACCATAGTTTAGGACGGGAAATAACTTAGCAGAGAGCGGACGCCAAAGGGGCTGCGCTTGTTAAACGACGAGTAGGGAGGCACTCTGCGGCTTCGAAGTAATGTCAAGCAATACCGACCTGGAGGTGTGGAGGGATTCGTACTGAGCGGGTTTGCGAGTCCCATACTACTCACGTAAGCTGATCATGACGCATGTGCATCATGCATTCCCAAAATGCATACCTTCCAGAAGAAGCAAACAAAAACTGGCAGGCCAGAGTAGAGATGAGGTCACAGGTCAAGCATAAAAACCATCAACTGCGAGAACATGCACTAAGTTAACTCACAAACAGTGACAAACGATTGAATTACGATGAACCTACCAACCCGTAACCGGGAACTGAAAAACACGCGGTAACAAAGTCACAGCCGCTCACAATATTGATCCCCGCGGAACCACGAAGAGAAGAGCGTCGTACGGAACATCACAGGCACATAGGTGAAGCCGCAAGGCACGAACATTAAAGGAGTGAATTATAATAAATTAAGGCTCAATGGCTGACAGACTATTCAAGCTGATGTATATATTAAACGGCACACATTGGACTTCAAAGTACTCCAAATAGAAGCAATTCATGGTAGAGATCCCAAAGGGAGAATTGTATGTGATGGGCCGTTGTCGCGGAGCCGCCGTTAAGTTTGCCTTGCTCTGTGCGGCGCAGAGTCGGGTGGGGAAGTAAAGTATAGGCTGTTGCCAAATCGCCCACGCCCAAGGCTTTATACAACCCTCCAGCATCATATAGCCGGTATAGGAGGCATTCGGTCTTGTTTCGTGCCGGATAGACACAAGGGGAATCTTTCTTAGCTCAAATTAAGATATAAATTTTGTTTTTTGGGTTAGCATTAACACCTTGATTGTTTTTGAACCAAACCAAAGTCGTTCTATCGGTTTACCGCTTGTTCGATAGCAAAATGTCTCGTCACTAAATTGTTAGGTGGTTTACCACTATTCAGAACGTCGAAAAGAATGTTTGCTTTAAGGTAGCGTACATTTTGCTTGGACCTGTTAGAATTTGTAAAGCTTTTTGCCAAATAACGTTGCAAATTTCGTCTGATGGTTCTGTTGGAAATTTAAAGATGCGCTCTACAAAAACTGGTGCCGGCTCAGACATTAACTTCTTGACAATCCCTATTAGGACGCTTACCAGCTAAATGTGGCACAAACACCGTACTTCTTCTTACTTCCGTCGTGGGGACAACATGAACGCAGCGACCGGCAAGGATTTTGCACAGGTCGCAGAACTACAATATTCCGCTCAGCATCTAGCACCGAACGACCCTCGCATCATGTAACATCTAAATGTGCTTATGCAACCACGTAAATGATGCGCAGATTTATTAACCGCGCTCGTGCAACACTAACAAAAAAAAAACGATTTATCTCTGTAGCTCTAATTTTAGTTAGTAGCTTTTTGTAATTGGTACTATGCAGAATAGCTATTGTATGTATATAATTCGCTGATGTCTTGTAGTATTAAAATATATTAAAAAAACGAATAAACATTAGGATGTTTACATTATCCAGAGTACAAATTGCGACTAGTTGTGTATAAATACTAGAAGTAGTGAAGAATATATATACACATTTTGCTAACGACGAAAAGCAACTATGTTTAAATCTTCTATCATGGCTTCGTGCTCGTGTACTTACACGACTGTATCTTGTCATCATAACCCATATTAGATATACTAATTTTATCAGAGAAAACATGCCACAGAATGCACGTATGGCATTACTGTTCGGCGGTAGCCCCGACTAGTTATAGGCCGAAAAGTGGCTCTGTCTGTATTGCTGTGTAGCGCGAATGTTCTAGGGAAGCTCCCACAGGGGCGCTGAAGATTGTGTTGTTGCGGAGAATAGGGGTAAGCACCGCAGCTCGCGAGGGAGGACGAACTGGGGCGACACTCATTTTCTCATTCTGAATAGCCACAAAAGCCCACGAGGCACTAGAAGCCGAGACAGAGCGCTCTATTTTTTTGGGTGCAAATACTTCCACTGCCACTCTTACGGTCTCATGATCTGCACGAATATAGCTTCTCGACGTTAGCACCGATACATTGTTTGTATACCTGTTTCACCGCTTACTTTGCCGTGACCAGAGTGGCGGCATGCTGCTAAGAATTTTTTATTTGTTTTTTGTTTCGTCGTTTGTGATCAAGTGAAAGCCAGATTGAGCGCCAGTTGCTATAAGGCCCGCTATAAGAGTTTGCGCCAGTCAGCTATAAGGCCCGAGTAATTCGCTCCGTGGTTGTTGTGTATAAACTGGGTGGGCGCACAAGCATAACGACAAGCGGATACATTAACTCGATTATCCTAAACAGATAAGGTATTGTTACACGAATTCCCTCTAGTGCCATTAAAATGCATGCGGATATGGAGGTGATTGCAAGTGGTCAAGAATATATATAGTATATGGATTGGCACCTTCTGAACTCTCTAGAATATATATGTTCATAAGTGAGAAGAGACTACCGCGGCAGTCTTGTTTACACGAGTTGCCTTTAATGCCCATAAAATGCATGGGGAATAACAAGTGGTTTCACAATATATAAGCAGGATATCTGGATGTTTGCTTTCATAGGTGTAAATTTAACCTTACTAATCTACAATTTTGCGGATAAGAGATGATTGCACGCGGTCAACGATATATATATATATATATATAATATATGGATTGGCACATTCTGAACTCTCTAGAATACGCAAATTATATAAAGTGTGTTGCAAAAAATTAGCAACTCATGTTTTTTTGCGATAATTTCGGCTTGGTTTAATTGAATGGCTTGAAATTTTAAGCGCATGATGTACATGACGAAACATGAGTACAGTGTTGATTTCATTGCAATCTCAAAATCGGTTCATACAAAAAATAAAAAAGTGTGAAAAAACAGTGTTGCAAAATATTAGCGACAATAACATGCTAACAACACAGCTCTTGTTTGTAAAGGATAGTCGATACTACAGCTGATATTCGATCCCAGGGATCAAATGTCAGGAATATTGTCTAGCTAAATCAATCGTTATATAGCTGCAAAATATTCTACAGCTTAGTCGTTGTTCCGAACTAACGACGAATCTTATGTTTAAACTATGGGTCGTACAAAGGATCTTTGGATAACGAAAAGACAAGAATTGAGGCATATTCTGAGCTCGGTCATACAGTAACTGCTATAGCAAACCAGATTAGGACGGCATAAGAGCACCATCAGCAGGTTCTTACACCCTGGAGTAAACCAAAGGTGCAGATCTAACAGTGGGCGTAAGCCAGTTTTGACTATTCAAGATCGGCGAAGGATCATACAGTTGGCTACTCATGACCAAATGTCTTCTTCCAAGATCAGGACTACTTTGGGAGTGCCAGTGCACCGATCCGTAGTGTACCGAGTGTTAAGTTCTGACAAAAACGTGCGATACGCGAAAAGGAAGCTTACGCCGCGACTGCAACCGAAGCACATTGTCGCACGGCGTGAATTTTCGCATAGATACCAAACTTGGGATAACGAGTGGAAAAACATCGTCTTCTCGGATGAAAAGGAATTTTATCTCGATGGCCCTGACGGCTGTCAGTACTATTGGCACGACTTACGGAAGGAACCTAAATGGTTCTCGAAACGTGTGGCCGGTGGTGGCTCTGTGAAATATTGGGCCGCGTTTGGATATAATGGGAGGTCTGATCTAGTCGAGATTGTGGGCCGAAACAATTCTGACATGTACCAGCGCATTGTCGGTTCCCAGTTAGAAGCCCACTTCAGAAGAATTGGGGGACCAGACGTAGTTTTTTCAACAAGACAACGCCACGTTTCATACCTTGGCTAGCACTATAGCCTTTTTTCAAGAACAAGGAGTGCCACTTTTTGACTGGCCGGCATTAAGTCCAGACCTGAATCCTATTGAAAATCTTTGGGGACATTTGGTAAAGCAGATTTACGCAAATGGTCGACAATATAATCATTTGTCGGACCTCAAAGAAGCTGTCCAGCAAGCATGGACTAATATTCCACTTTCGTACTTACAACAGCTCATTAACTCCATGAAAGACCGAGTTTACGATTGATTCAGAAGAAGGGACGAAAAACCCGTTTCTAGAATAAAATATGTAGTTTCAAATGAGTCATACAGCCCTGTTAAGAATCGAATACGCTGTAAGGCGCTATTGTTGCTAATATTTTGCAACACTGTTTTTTTCACACTTTTTTATTTTTTGTATGAACCGATGTTGAGATTGCAATGAAATCATCACTATACTCATGTTTCGTCATGTACATCATGCGCTTAAAATTTCAAGCCATTCAAATAAACCAAGCCGAAATGATCACAAAAAAAACATGAGTTGCTAATTTTTTGCAACACACTTTATATATATATATATATATATATATATATATAATGATTGATCACATTGAATAAATAGACATAGTATTATAGTAATAAAATATATATATATATATATATATCGGTAAGACTATGTACGCTTGGATGGCTTGGATCAGCAGCGATACTCGCATGCTGTTCATAATTAAGAAGAGACTACCGCGGCGGTCACATAAAAGAGACCGGCTACCCATACTGCAAGTAGCTGGCCAAATGTTTTCGCTTCGTTAGTAGTAGAAGAAGAGCTTCAAACGAAACACGGGGCAGATCGTCTACGCTATTGATCCGTTTAGTTTGTGACCCTTTACTCACCGAAAAAGGAACAGAGATAGATGTTCCCCGGTTGAAACCACTTGTCGATTGGCTACTGGAGCGGGCGGTGCCAATGCGGAGAAACAGAATCCCTGACAAACGAGTCCTTCCGCTAGCGGACGGACTCTGCCCCTCTCTAGATAAACAATTCCAGTTTTCGAGTGTCTGAAACACTCACTCTGTCTAACTCTAACTTCGTTTACCCGTCGTCGTCCTGGGTCGCCGGGACAGCGCCAGGCGTGCGTCCGTCCGTCTGGCTGCAGAGTTGAAGAGGAGTCAACAGAGGACAACTGGAGGCGTTGTTATATTTCGAGCGTGTTTGCGGCTTCGGCGTCTGCGGTTTGTCTTTCCAACTACTGCCCTAAAATCTCTTGTGCCTCGAGTGAAACCAACGTTTGCTGGCCCAACAAAACGGACCGTTTTAACCAAATAGCCGTCGTTGCTGGCCAAACTGTCGCGCCACGATAACGGATCACTAGGGCCACTTCTTCCGTTACGTTATTCAACCTACGATGCGACCAGGCGATAATATTTATTTGACTGCTGTCAAATAATCGTGGTTATGACACGTTAAACATTTTTTTTTATGTGTGTCCTGTAATACAGTAATTATACGGCTGACATAGATGCTCATAAAATGTTCAAGAATTTTACACTAACGGGATTTGAATGCATGCGTCCCTGACGCAAGGATTATCCCTAAGAGGATATAAGTCTATCGGGTGTTCATTTCTCTGCCGTCTATATGTATCAAATTTGACAAGTTTGTAAGGAGACGTTGGTGTCTCTAATTGCTGATAATTTTTGCAGAGGCATGTCGCGTAAATTAAGTGCTGTCCAAGCTACAGCTGATAAGTAACAACACGTGTATAAAAATACTAATTAGATAAGGCTATCCTCCGTTGCCTACGGTCTTCAAATCGCCGTGAGGCATATCCTCAATGCACCGAGGGCCGGCCACATTGAGGTATCTAGGGTTTCCGTAAGAGTGCTTGTGTTAGCAGCGTGGCCGCCGATTCTCAGCGGTATGCTTTATCGTCTGTTCTCAACGGGCATCGCTTGTTTAAATCTTCGAGCAACAACGGAGATCGAACCGAATACAAAGAGTAACCTACAGATACTCACACTCGCTAGAGCAGACGGTAAGAAATCGAGCCAGCAATAGAAGTTAGGCTTTGCTTGCGTTTTGCGGGTGTCGGTGTCAGACGGTGGCCGTAAAGCGTTACGTGAACTGCAGAAGAAGGTTCGTTGAGAGCATTCTCGCTGATGGCGCAAGCCCTGCAAACCAGACTGCGGGTTTGTGGGTCTGTCAAACAGACGAAATTGCGGGTAGCGTTGTTGACAACGAAAGACGACGACAACAACAACAACAACACAGCAACAACAACAACAACGGCGACAACAATAATAACAACAACACAGCAACAACAATAATAACAACAACACAGCAACAACAACAACAATGGCGACAACAACAACACAGCAACAGCCATGGGACGCTCCATGGGCGACCATGGAGCATTAAAGTCAGCCAGTCTGAGCGGACGTCAGGGGTGGGACGGGGCGACCGCAACATGGTAGACGTCCAACAACAGCCAGCCAGACAGCTCAACCAGACAGAGGACCGTCCTGCTGTGTGGACTCAACACAGACGAGAGGGAACAGATCCTTTCGCCGGACTATAGAATGAAACCCGCTAGCAGGAGCATAGCAAGACGAGCACAGACGAACAACAACAACAACAACAACAGCGGCCAACAACAACAACAAACGACCGCAGATAAATTGGTCTCTAGCACAAAGTACAATAACAACAAATATGACAACAGCGACATAAAACAGCAGCAGCAGCAATCACAACTATAGTGGTTGGCGCTAACTCAATATAGCAGTGTACTCCAATGTACATGGTAGTACACAGGCTGCACAGGCTGTGTACAGTTTAATACACAGGCTGCGCAGGCTGTACAGTTTAGTACACAGGCTGCGCACGCTTGATTGACCCGTGTGAGAAGACGTTATCCACTTTCTGGATAGAACAGCCTTAACTGAATTAGCGATGACGATAACTTTGAGAGAAAAAGGCGACTATTGAGAGCGCATCTCAAATGAGAGCATTGCATCCTCTGACAACGTTTAATGATATGTCACGAACTTCGTGAAGGAGTCCTCTCTCCATAGGACTGCCTGTAAAGTTCGCCGTCAGCACTCCCCAATTTTCTCGGGTTCAGGCTACGACGACAATGTTGGGAACCCCACAACAATTGATGTGCGTCCAGCGATTAAGACAAACGGCGGTAAACTGCGCAAGAAAATAAGTGTGCTACATACCCTGGTAGGTCTTGTCGCAGCCGACTACGAGAATCAGCACACAACTGCATAAAATGCTGAATGCCGAATGACGCATATGGTCGGGTCTCTATATACCTGTTTTTCTGCCAGACTTCGGAAAAAAATGTATATACAGATTCATTATTCTACTATATATATAGATATATATATATATATATATATATATATATATATATCTATATATATATATATATATATATATATATATTCTCTCTTTCATAACCGTATGTATTTATTTTAAGGTTTGGTAGAATTCGGTGAGAAAATAATTTTTCCCTATGGAATGAGGGGGGTGGAAAAGATTTAAGTTCACGGGAGAACTAGTCAACGCACGATGAAAGCGATTATTCCGTCGTGTAACTGAAAAAGTCATTTAGATTCATGAAAAGCCTGTATGTTATTATGTCTTACGTCAAAGCGTTTACGTTGAGAACCGTAAATTCTGCTATTACGAAAAAAATTCCCAAGGCCCAAAGGACTATTTCCAGGCAATAGCATATTAAGTGTCCAAAATTTTCGTACCAAAGTGATGTTGATGCGTAACGTACTTGCCGTCATATTGAAAGTGAAGGCATGCACACTTGTTAGCATACTGGCCTGCTTCAGCAAAAGTACACCAGAACGTACTTAAATATTTTGATGTTTGGTAGAACTCGGCAATAAAATATGTTTTCTTAATGGAAGCAGGGGGCGAAAACGTCTTGGCAAAATTATACGGTTCTAAATGTGAAAACTTCAACGTAAAACGTAACCACTATGGCTCTCGAAAAAGCTTAGTTACTTGGCAATTACGTAACGCAGTACCATCATTTTAGTATGAAAATTGTGCGCTTTAAATATGCCAATACTTTCAAGTTTTTACATCAATTTTTAGTTGTAATAACAACATTATACGGTTCTGGACGTAAAGCTTTAACGTAAGACATAACAACATATCAACGTTTTACGAATTTCCTTAATACCGCTATTCGCTAGCTCGCGTCGGGTAGCATTCATATTATGCAAAATTTTCCGAATCTGCGTCAAGCACGCCTTTATGATCAGTTTCTTTATTCGTTGACTGGTCGACCCGTAAACGTAGATTTTGCACAACTATGTAAGACAAAAACAGGCAGAAGAAGAACTACTTTTCAAAATTTCGTCCTCACTTTTAAATACAACGTTTCCGCTCTCTCGTTCTATTGGGAAAAAATATTTTCAAGGTTTCACCAAACCTTAAAATAAGTACATACGGTTATGGATGATATATATTCATATATATTTATACCTACAGATCATTGAGATGCTACAAATACATATTTAAGACGCTCTGCTTCCACGTTCATGAACCTGCAAAGGAGCCTTCGCCGGGCCCCAAAACGTAAGCCGCAAGGATACGAAGCATAGTCGACGAGATAGGAAAAATTGTCGTACGACGACTGACACACTAGCATAGACTTTGCGTGACCTTTTTACCCTTAGTCCTAGGGTTTCGAAAAATGATGGAAGATCATATTTACATTGCAACCCCATCCCCCCCCCGGCCTGTGGAGCATATTATCGCGTTAGACTCACTGCCCTAACGTGGCGCCGTGGTTTAGGAAGCTAGTACGCTAGTCATGCCGGTTAGATTCTTGTTATTGATCCAACTTTCTTTAGACGATGCTCATTGACAATATATGATAAACCGTGCCGCTGGGGGTAAGCGGCTATGCTGCCACGTGTAGTACCCCACGTGAAAAACTCTAGATATCTCAAAATGTCCAAATGTCGGTGTATTAAAAAAGATAGCTCACACGGCGATTACATGCCCGTGGGGGATAGTTTAGAATTAAAAACAATTTTCTTAATTGTTTTTGTATTTCTAGACTAGCTGCCCGGTCTGCGAAGAATACCTCACCTGGCAGGGCATATCAGCATTAGGATTCCGGTATGCGAGTCAAACAACAGCCTACGAAAAGGAAATGCGCCGTCTCGAACACACGCTAGACGAAACGTATGCTATTTCCGTTTTTGGTTGTTCGTTGTGGTTGTTGTTATTGCTCTCGTTACGACTGCTGCTGCTATCAATATGGTGTCGGGTGTGACGCCTGCACACAACGACCCACCAAGTTAGCTGACTGGTCTCATTTGGCCACTCAGTCATTCTTAGAGGGCTTCTCCTGTCGACTGAGTATTCGGGGCAAAGGCAGACCAAAGTGCCACTGGGGCTCTACTACGTCACGAGGCGAGGCGAGGCGAAACTACTTGAAGCCCTTCTGTGGCTCGAGTCAAATCTAATTAACGGACATTCCAGGCATGTGCGGGTAGGCAGTTGTATGAGGTTGTGCGCGATATGTGCTGTTTGCATGAAGTTCTATTGAGGTTCGTTCGGCTTTATGACAATCTCGCACGATAGCGCCAGAATATTGGACAGAGTTAAGGGAGCATTTATATATATATATATATATATATATATATATATATATATATATATATATATATATATATATATATATATATATCTTGGTATTTGTTATATTTTGCTGAAAATCTCATGCAGGAAATTTCCTAAAACCTTGGCTCGGCATACCGTAGTACCTCAACACTGATTCAATTACAAGACTTTTACATTCGGTTTTTGATAAGATATTTATAAATTGTATAGTAGAGAGATTAACGTGAGACTGGCCCTTTTTAATCAGTGTGTCTTCTATTTGTACTCTTTTCTCCAAGCGCCAATGGACTCCATAAACTCAAAGGACGTCTTCTAACTGGTACTTATAAGACTACGATCTGTAGAGTCTATGAACGACCTTGGCTTCTTTAAAACCCAATTTGACTTTTATTACTACATCTCTCAGTTAGATTATTAATTCGATTGGTTGTCAAACGTCCAGAGTACTATGTGCATTTTTGTCCTCTCGAAAGTTTAACCAAACTGTTCGCCACTACGAAAGTCTTTTTCAAAGAATGAAAGCACTAATAAGTTATGGACAGGCGCTATTCGTTTGCGGTTAATAGAGGGGACCTACTATCAATATTTTGTTTGTCATATTAGGGAATTCATTACTGTTCTGGATCATTAGCAGCAAAACACGAATACTCTGAAGTCTCTATATCGGGAGGATCTTGCAATCAAAGTAACGTAAATATAAGCAGGCTTTATTGGGAAAAATTATTCGAGCACAAGGAGAACGTGTGAATAATGTGCTCGCTGGAAGAACGCAGCGACGACTTTATGCAGCAAGAATATTCGACGTTATCGGCGAACTAAGAATATTTTTACATAGATACTTTAAATTAAGTCTATAGTGCACGCATTTTATTATTTGTGGAGCATGTGCGCGTTTATTCACCAAGCATATTTGGTATACACTTAATTGTATGTTTAAAATAGATGTTTATTCTCTATTGCATATATATATATATATATATATATATATTTATATATATATATATATATATATAGAGAGAGAGAGAGAGGAGGATAGAGAGAGAGGGGGAGAGAGAGAGAGAGGAAGGAATAGAAAGAAACTATATTCTATTTCTTCGTATCCAATTTTATATGATTTATTTTAGTTAAAACAGGTTGAGGCTTTTTGCATTCGATAGATATACCGTCAGGCATTCCATAGATTCACATCCCTCAGATTTACTATCTACCACCATATCGTTTTGTTGGTGTTCTTTACGGGCATGGTCACAATAGTCAATTTAGGGCAGTCATTTCGTCTACGTGGAACCACGAAAGCCTATTCTAGCGTGGACGGACTGAGTTTAAACTCACAATCTTTCAAACCAAGGCCTTACTTTATAAAAGTAGTTTGCTCTGTAAATGTATAAAAGTAGTTTGCTCTTGTAAATCACCATAGAACTCGAAAAACTTTGTGTAGTACGATGCTATGAGAAGCCAGCTTACAGTATGACCCGTTTAGAAATAACGTTCTTTGTATCGAAATTTAAGAGATCAAATGCTTTGTCGTTTGCAGTCGCGTTCGTCACTACCAATGTTTATGTTTGCGCATTTTAGGAGCGTATGCAACATTGTATCAAGATCATTAATCAGGGATAATCTCCTGCCAGTGCTCAGCTATATCGAGTCTTCTCTCTGCACAATATAGATCCTTGTCATCGTGAGCGCATACGAACGCCTATTTGGGATCAAACCACATATAGTTAGAATTATTAAGCCACTTCATTATCTGCCTAGCCCTTGTGATTTGACAAGTTATCGTGTTGCTTGGTAGGACGCGTTTAGGTTCAAATATCGTTAGCTAAGCAAGCAAAGGTTAGGTTAGTAACCTGTTATACTTACCATCTATTACGAAAACTCTCGCTTTCTTCTACGCAGGACAGGAAATTTGCAGCCACGTTGGAATCAACTCTCTACGCGGAGCCATCCAACTTTTCACAAGAGGATGCACGAGCTTGCATAAAATATCTGACTATACGATTAACAAGTAGTAGTAGTTACCTCGTCGTCATGAGTCACAGCAGACGACATTTGCGGTCCTTTATCAGGGATCACGGCCAAGGCAAGGCGCACGTTGCAAAAAACAAAAAACGGAACGACAACAGACTTGATGACCGATGAAGCGATTTCCGTCCGCTTGTGGCTGAGTAGGGCAGCGAAAATTATGATGACAATGATGTTGTTTATGACGAAGGCAGCTAGGATTATGACGCTGTGGCAGGACTGAGGTTGCATATAGATAAAAAAAAATAATGCAGCATCAGATGCGACAAGGCAACCGGGACAAAACGGTACCAGGCCAAGGCGGGCGATGTATCTCTTCTGAAGGGATAACTGCACAAAATATTTGCAGATTAGAACGGAAAATAGAAAAAAGAAAAAAAGAAGTATAAGAACAAAGATAGAGACATTGAAGAGGACGAAGAAAAAACCAACGAATAACGCCAATGAACGTCAACGAAAACAAAGAAGCGGAGACAGCGAAAACGTCACGGCTCAGTGGTCCAAACCTCCGCCCTGTGCGGTGGGAAGCGGGGACACAATCGCCGATCGGTGGCAGTTGAGGCGGACGACCAGTGGGCATCCGTTTAGTCAGCCAATTGAGCGAGGACGCTCTCGTAACAGCAGCCGTAGTGTAAGCTATTGTTCATTCGTTTATGAAAATCACCTTGTTAGTTAGGTACGTAGAGACGTCGCTATTGTAACCGTGTCTAACCATGCAGTAATAGTTGCTACGGGCGTCCGACGTCCCCCTACTGCTTGCCGCGGTTGCAGTCAGCATAAAGTGCGGTAGCAGCAGCAACAACAACAGGAGCACAACCATCAACGAGCATTAAAAAAAGAGCTCAGTCCTCCCCCTTTTCCAGAGCAATGCTAAGCGAAGCGCGAACGTAATGACAGCGAACATTTTGTGCGACCCTACTTGTTGTGTCTTTGGCCTTGAGTGTCGCCTTCGACCAGAGAAAGACGCAGAAGAGGATGCGCATGAAGTTGTTGTTATTCTTATGCCGTGTAGGCATGAAAAAAGAAAAAGCCAAAATCAGTCAGTTTTTTTCAGGCAGGCAGATCGGGCAAGCACATAACAGGGAAAATGCGACGAAATAGCGAAAAATAGCCGCATCTGATTCTTATTGTTTATCTGCTATGAAGGTAATTCTTCGCTCTCCCCCCCCCCCAATGACGTTGTTCCAGACCGTCACATGCATGACCCAGAACTCGGCAAAAATTCGAGCTTTGGTGGCACACACATTTTACGGTACAATGCGTTGCGAACTGACTCAAGCAACACGCTAACACTAGCTAAGGGATTCAATTGCTTCCTCTGCATATCTATACAAGCATTTGTTTTGAATCAGATGTGATACCTATGAGAACTAAATGTTCAGTTGTGAGAAAATTATCTGCCCGTAAAAATCCATGCAAAAATAAACATGTATTTGATATACAATATAGTGGACAAACCGCCTCAGCCGTCGCTTATTCCCCTGTGACACGAATAAGTAAAATCAGTCGTCCTCATCGCCAGCTTTCACCCTACTCTCAATCAGCACTTACAATGGCATAGAAAAGGTAGTACATAGATACGTACATAGTCTAATACGAATGTCACTAGGTAAATGTTAGGTATATGGAGGGCTACGCATATGTGCCAGTAGTAATTGAGACGACAGAAGAACCTAGCCTGGCCGCAGAGAACCTATGGTGGCCGTTTTATTTAAGTTCGTAATGAGAAACTTACGAACTTAAATAAAACGGCCACTGGTGAAAAAAAAACTTTCTCCTACTCACTGTAGAAATGCTAGCCCTGCGAATAAATATACATATATATATATATATATATATATATATATATATATATATATATATATATATAAAGAAATTTAAAACTGAAAATAAACTTATACTAGCAATAATTTTCTACTATTACAATAGGGATTAACCATCAGGTAGACATGTTATTTATGTACTTTACTTAACTATAATTATGAGCGCCTTAAATAGAAAGTGTTGTCACACAGCATATTTGAAACAGCAATAAAGCATACCGCTCTTGTTAAACTACCAAAATTAGCCTTTTCCTAATAACCCTTTTTCACTATGCGAGTCGGTGTTTGTATCGTTGTAGAATCACTGACAGCCACATCATGAGACGAGTGCGATGAAAGCTACAACAAAAATGCTATAATGCCAATGACTGACGCCCTTATTTACGATAGCTCCAACTTTACTTATGGCGGTCTATAATTTAATTTTTTTTTTTAGATTTTTCGTAAGACTAATGCCCGTGTACGGTTTTTAATGTCATGGCTAATTTTTAATCCACTCCGGCAATTACCATGTCTAAATTGGAAACCATGGCAAACCAATTTAAGAGTGGCCGGTTCTGGGTCTCAAACCCCAGTCTCCCGAATCCAAGGCAAAGGCTTTGCCACTAAGCCATCTTGCTCGGTTAGGTTAGAGAGCTATCAGACAAAGCTCTGCACCCACTCTAGAATGGTAATGCAATTGCGCAAACCTTTTGCAACAATGACAGCTCCGCGAGGTTAAGAAGATGCAGTCATGGAGCCCAATGATGACGATTGCTTGTAAGGCATCCACCGTTTCAACAAAATGCTACCCAGCGTTTCTGTTGCACTGCCGCCGAGTTCCTCCTACCCTATGGCATATGTACACTGCCTAAAAACTGCTATGTACACTTGCTCAGACCTAAGCGGATTCGGTTTAGGGAGTGACGTCAATGACACAGGCTGCGTCGTGCAGCTAGTGGCCGATGGCGTGTAAGAGTTTTATCGCTAGTTTTGTCTAAGAACGCATCAGGCTTTGTAAAGCAATAAAGATAAGGCGGTGAGGCGGAGGGGTTTTACTAAAAGGGTGATTCAGCACCAAGACTCTTAGATTCGAATATCCATAACTTGACTTCATAAATATGCATGTACGCGTTTAGTTTTAAGGTTGGGTGTAATAATTGATCTTAGCAAACGCATATCACCAGTTCGGATTCGCGTTATGGTACTGCCGATCTGTGTCTTCCTAAAAAAAGTATTGGCGGAAAAAGCTCCTGGCCTAAATATACCCGGCAGCCGCGGCGATACGTCCATCAGCCACTTTGTGCAGTAACTAAGCGGCAAGCAGGCGAATCCCTCAGCGTCCCGGAGGCCAGGGTGTTGTAGTGTTAAGGGTATGCGTTGAAGCACCGAGACTGGCGTACCTCTGTCCGCCCAGTCATTGCGCCGCATGGCATGGCCGAAGAGTGCGCCGAAGCTCCTCTTAGCTACTTTCTGCCTACTAATGAAATCGATTCCCAAAGTGTTGTTGCAAACGGACATTATATCATAATTACAATGTTGTCACACACGTACCTGGTTTACGTTAGACAGAAGAGCTAACGAACGACACTGCCAAGCTTTTGCAGAATTCACTATATTATAGAGTACCGTTCTGTTATAAACGCTATTATTCCTTTTCTCATTCACCGTTGCTAGTATAACTACGATTCGTGTTACCCTACTAGTGGATCAGCTATCCTATTAGTCATTTGCTAGGAGCGATTATGAGCAAGTCAGATAAGGCGGTAGAGAGAGCGAGCGAGAGAGAGATGACGGGGCGAAAGAGAGGGAAGTAACCAGGCATAATAGAAGAGACTGCGAATACCGCAGCATACGTAGTGTCCGACCGTGCGGCACAATTGTTCGCTGGCATATGTGTAGGAGCGAGAAACAGCGAGGACTCGTGAAGCTGTGGCCAACCAAGTAGTCAACCGATGGCTCGGAAACCTCCGACCCATTTCCCCGACTACGCCATTCCTCGCTATCTCTTTACGAAGCATCTGTGTTTCGGCAAGCTGCTTAGCGGACGATCCGGTGGTCGGACACAAGTCTCATTCGTTCGCTTCTGCCTACCTACCATGACGCTGCCTGCCATCGCCTAACGTCTCTCTAACGTTGAATGCAACGTTAGCAGCAATCCCGCTGCTGGCCGCACAATGGCTAACTAGACTCTAGAGAACCATTCATCGAGTATACTAGGAGTTAGGTGTTGGGGGTGAAGAAAGTAAGGAACAAATGGGCAGGTGGCGGATCGTCCACAACGGTGCTGCTACTGCGGCTGTTGCCACCCCAAATAGCCGTGAACCCCTTTGACTGGCTAGGCCGGCGTCTATGCCGTATCGTTTACGTGGCGCCCACGCCAACAAATGCATACGGTCTACGCCTGCTCTATAGAACGGCTGCCTATCAAGGTCTGTGGCAAAACGGCACCTTCCTGTCTCCGGCCTCCGGCCAACTACTGTATGAACTAACCTTTAAATTACCCGTTCGACGGAGCCAGTGCAGTTGGTGTGCGCGCCATGAACTATAATGTCGGCGTGATTTCTTCGGTCGTATTCGAAATGGGCGTTATGGCGTTTCGTGGTTTTTCTTTCTAGTGCTGAGGCGAGCGTAGAAATCTTCGAGGGGCTATCGGGTTCAGGCGCAAAGCGTCGGGCGCGCAAAGTAAGGGAATAAAAGAATCATACAGACAGAGAACGTTGGGTCGGGCGGGCGTTCCGCACCGGTCGTCATTATTTGCGTGTATTCATCTCGAGTTATTCATACGCCGTTGGGCAAGCGAAATCCTATGGGCGGAGGACGAAGCTTCAATGGGAAAATGCTGGAGTTTTTTAACGCTCCGAAACCCAACTTTCTGACGCTCGTAATTGACTTAGATGCTTCTGGCACCATAGCGCCTAAATGCACCCATCGTCATCGCATTCTCATTACTGAATTTACGTGGCAATTCTCCAGCACAAGTATGTGGCAGCAGGGCATGACAATCAGTCCAAACGAACAACCAACACGGCCGGGGACTCGAACTTTTCATTGTCGGTCTGTTTATTCATGGTTGCCATGGTAGCGCCTCGTTTCTGCGCTAGCCGTCGAAACCACTATCGATACAAATTGAAGTATGAAAATAAGCTGAAGAGGGTGTCGGATAACGCTCGCGTGTAAGGAAACTGTACGACGGAATATTGCGTAAGATGCGATAGCCGCACAGATGCATACCGGATCTAGAAAATAATATGTATTTTATTACATATTAATATTTCAAACGTATTATTATAAAGAGCATACAGTACTGTTTTTCGCCAAATAATACTAAGAACGAGACGGGACTTAGTATTTAACTGGCAAACGACCGTTAGCACGAACATTTCGCAGCGAACGTTCTTCGAGCCAGGGGTAATGTAGCACATTTTGTAAATCAATGTTTCTATTTGTGGATCACTTTAACGTCGAATGGTAGCAGTTTCCGAAAGCGGATTGAAAACAGAGTAGAAAACAGCCATTTGAGGCGGCAGCAGCAATTAAAAACCGCCTGTCTTCTAGATTTAAGTGGAGCTAATAGCAACATTGGGTATATCACTCACATGGGAGAAATTAGGAAAGGCAGAATGATCTACAGTAACTAGATAGAATTCGATTTTTCTCATGACGCAGGTTTAGGGTAAGCTAAATCGTGTAGTTAGAATCGAATAGTTCTAATTAGGGAGGGGAATCTAATGAAGGACAGGAATTACAAGTACGAAGGGCTTTTACCTAGGACGACGGCGTTTGTGGCCTTACAATAAAGAGGCGAAGAAATTAAGAGACATCAACATAAAAATATACACGATTGTAGCAATGAGGGACGACAACCTGGCGAGCAGCCGGATATAAGAGCAGACATCTAACTACGGGGTTTGCAGCTCACGGGTTTCATAAGTGGTATGCAGACGCAAGATTCCACGATCCTTAGGACTGTTGTAGGCGCGCGAGATGCTTAGGCCATTGCGATAGATACCACGGCCGCAGCATGTCAGCGGTTCCGTCAGCACTAGCTGATCTCGCAATATGAGTGAAAGTCCATTGATGTGGAAGCACCACTAGGTTGTGAAATATGAACATGTTATATGTTTAACAAACCTGGGTGTTAATAATCATAATAATAATAATAATAATATTTTTTCTCGCCTGCTAGACGGCCTCGAATGAAGACGTGGTTGTTCGAGTGACAAAATGGTGCTAATTACAAGGATTTACGTACTAGTGTCGAGTGTGAAGCCAGTGGCTGGATTCCTGATACAGTCGCGATAACACCTGTGCTGACATTTCCGTCGAAGTTGATTTGTTTTCGAAGCGTAACAACGACATAGTCCATACGGATAAGCCGTCGGAAGGCGATCAGGTACGGCAAGATGGTTCCATAACACAGCCAGTTGTCTGCGCCCAAGGCGCCGATGAATCGGCCACAGCGCGCCGAATCGCCGTTAGCCTGCCAACGGCAAGTTGTTCACCTTACACATCTCGGCAAGGATCACCCGCCGTCTGCTGTAGCAGGCCCTGAGGAATCCCCGCTATCATCTCGTGCTTCTTCGCCGCTTCCCTGCCGCGCAGCTAGCAGACGGACCGGCGACGGCGGGCAGTCATATTTGTGGTGCAAAATGCTTTAGAACCAAAACATCTTCAAGAGAATCAGTTGCTACCAAAGAGAGCCAACGGAGAGAGGCCAGGCTAGCAGGTATGATGGAGAGGGCTCTCGAACGTGAAGATGCCTCTCATATAGAGGACGATCCGTCAGATCCACCGAGGTGAAACAACTGTTTTTGCTGGAGAGGTTAGAGGACTGGTCTACTGTTCCAACGAGAGGGATTAAAGCCGTCATAGCTGCGGCCAGGAAAGTGACAAGGAGAACGGCGGCATCGGGTACATCTATTCGGCGAAGAGTTGCTAATTTGAGAAGCGTTTGCTGATCCCAAGATTATCTTTCAATGTCCGGATAACCCGTCCGCACTGACCACTGCCTACTAAAAATATACAATGAAATTATTAAGTATTACAGCTCAGGGAGAGCTAATGATCCGTGTCAAAGAACCAACCCAGGCTGCAAATTGCAAAAACGCTGAAAATGGTTTGCGGGGTATCAATATCTCATTGTAAATATACGTCAGCGTTCTGGGGACGAATCTCCGGGGTTAATCCCCAGTTTACCGAAGAAGATCTGCTTGAATGTTTGAAAGATCAGGGTGTAAGCTAAGAAAAACGGGAACAATTTGCTGTGGCCACACAGACCAATGAAGGCAAAACAACAAAGGGCTGGAAAAACTCCGCGAGGGTACGACTAA
Organism: Dermanyssus gallinae; assembly: GCA_003439945.1. Classification (NCBI taxonomy): domain Eukaryota; kingdom Metazoa; phylum Arthropoda; class Arachnida; order Mesostigmata; family Dermanyssidae; genus Dermanyssus; species Dermanyssus gallinae. The sequence goes on from QVRM01002675.1 coordinate 40,721, forward strand.
GATTCGATACCATGCCGGTCTCAGAGGTTACCATCATGGACGAAATATTTAAAGTAACGTTATGTGCAGGGTCTCCTTTGCAATAAACAACCTGAAGACTACAGCCGAAGTCTCAGGAAAAAAAACATTTAAAGGATCTTCAAACATCGTGAACGGAATTCTTCAGATATGGAAGATCTTTAAGCTCCTACTGTCTAAATGGCTAGAAGAGACCAAGACTTCAATAAAGCTGTATCTTTCTTGAGTCGGAGGCAGGAAAGGCCTTTATGATAGCCGTCTTAGAAGGCTCTTGCGGGCGCATATAACACGTCTACACTCCGGCATCCCTACGCATCAGCATCTAAGACCCTTTCAACACCAACCAACTGACTCATCCAATACGCCTTCTCATCTTCATACTATACTTCTATGGATTCTTCATCAGCCACCCAAAGACACTGGCTCAAACCTTAGCGCAGGCACGTCGAGATCTCAAAATTGCCAGGGTCATACTCGGGGAGCGAGGGAAGCCTGCGCCGCAGCTTTTCGCGTTGAATAATTTTAACTCAAAGCTGGATCTTGAAAGCTGGAATAGCCTACTGTCTGCTCCATCTTTAATGCTGCCTTACCGCATAGAAAAGATCATGAGCAACACTAACCAGAATAATCAAAGACATGTTTCAGTGCTCGAACAAAGAGTCTGGAAGTCTCTGCGGACAGTTCCAAAACCCCAATTAATAGACTAAAACGACTTAGCTGGAGACGCAGAGCGTGCCAATAGCTGAAACAAAACTAGCCGAGGGCGATGTACGCTCTGCCGCTAGAGCCCTGCTGTCGTCAGACACATTTGCACCACGTAACTCTCGCACAGAGCGTGAATTAAGAAACAAACACCCGCCACCACCGGCTGTCTGTCAGGAGCGCTTAGAAACTTTCGAACAACCCACAGTTGGATACTGCGAGAGCGTCGAAAATTTGGCGATCTTAGAGGCAATTCGCTCATTCCCTGTTGCAAGCGGAGCCGGACTGGATGGACTGCGGCCACGTCATCTGCGTGACATGTTGGATCAAGCGGTTCCTCGTCAGAATGCCTGTGCTTGCCTAAATGATCTAAGAATTTTCTTGGGCAGAGTGTTAAACGGCACATTACCTAAATTTTGTCTACCAGTATTTTATGGTGCAAATATTACAGCTCTTAAGAAAAAAGACAACTCAATAAGCCCATAGCTTGTGGACTGACTCTGCGTAGGATTGCTGCAAAGATAGCAATGGCGAGAAATAAAAAACAATTTAACAGCAATTCTGCCACATCAGGTTGGAGTGGCTGTTAAATGTGGCGCAGAAGCACTCGTACATGCTACACGTGCCCTCTTAGAGACTGAGACCAAGTAAGGGTTTCTGGTGAAACTTGATTTCTGCAATGCATTTAATACGTTAAGACGAGACCGGATACTAGATGCAGTGATAAAGAAAAGTCCAGAGCTTTGCTATGGTCTGGCAAAGTTACAGAGATCCTTCACTCTTAACCTGGGCCAACTTCAACATTGCGTTCGGAAGCGGACATTCAGCAGGGTGACCCGCTAGGGCCTGCTCTATTTAGTCTCGGAATATCAGATTTAGTGTCGCACTACAGAGCCCTTTCAACGTGTGGTATCTAGATGACGCCACGCTTGCCGGCCCTGCAAGTATCATCGCAACAGATTTAAGAAGAGTGCTGCAGTTTGAAGAAGACGGGGGACTGCACTGAATGCCGCAAAATGTGAGATTACTGCTGTCGGGGCTAACTTCAGGAGAGGGAGAAAGCAATTCAGAAGATCACGAAATACTCCCTGGTATCACGCGTGTAGAGCTAAATAGCTTAGAAGTATTGGGGGCCCCCGTAAAGCACGACAGATTTCGCATACACTCTCTGAGAAAAAGAAGCCCTTACCAAAATTCGTCCGCGACTGACACGCTTGCATCCTCAGGCTGCGCTGTGCATTTGGAGATATAGCCTAGAGTTTTCAAGATTTACTATATACTGCGTGCATGCCCTGCTTTGAGGTGCCCCGAAGAATAACGGCGTATTAATGATGTCAGCAGAGACATACTTAGTGAAGTCCAAACGTAAATTTAGAAGATAAACACCTGCAGAGAGAAAGTCTTCCGATACGTGAAGGTGGTCTAGGAATAAGGAGTGCCACTGACCTAGCTCCGGTCTGCACGTACGCTGCTTCACTGGGCAATTTGGTCCGGTGGCAGCTTCGTTAGTGGAAGAGGCCGTTCGACCACAAATAAGATATGAAACCAGTAAGCACGGGTCACTAGTAGAACCATGCTAGACCCGGGCCCTTAGAAGAATATCTTAGCCAATATAACCTAGATAAGCTCAAACGCAAAAAAAGAGCAGAGAAATCTTAGACGAGCTGTTTCCCAGAGAGAGACGCGCCGTATTCTTAGCGGCACAAGATAACTGCAGTGGGGGTTGGCTTAGGCCTTCCCTCGCCTCAAGCTCGGCACCATGCTGGATCCCAACCTCTTTCCGCATTATGTCAGCACTTAGAATCGGGCGCTAGCGTCTGCGAGCCGTTTAAGTGAAACTGTGTGGGGAGATGGTAGATTCCAGTGGCCTACACCCACTGAGTTGCCCGAAGAGCGCCGGTAGATCGTCCACACATGCTGAACTAAACGGTGTA